>CM049855.1:20353933-20953933 GCA_027422415.1 Schizothorax lantsangensis
ATGGGGAAATTCTGTTTAAACAAAAATCTGAATCGTGGTGATTGTTATATGTGGATACATAGCACATATTTAGTATTTATTCCATGTAGTAATTGTGAAAATATTTAAGGGTATGTTCTCTTATAGAGCCTTTCTCGGCTGTTTTGTCACAAATAATGGCTCACAAAGAGAAGTTGCTTAAGCTGAAAGCATTAAGCAATACAGAACTGAATGCATGAGGGGGTTTTGGAAACGGAAATAGCCCTAACTGACAGTGCATTTAATTTAAAAGATATTGTTTTAAGAGAAAACGTTTAATGTGTTTTCTACCCCAATGCATTTTTTAAATTCAACAATATAGTACTATTTAAAACAATAAAGAAAAAAAAAACAATGTTCCAATGGGTTAAAAATAGATTTAATTCAAGATAAATAGGTTTAATTTTCTAACACAATTTTGCTTCCCAAGTGAATATTTTTTTTAAAAATACGGGGGGTGGGGGGATTATTTATGTATGTATGTATGTATGTATGTATGTACAGTATGTATGTATGTATTTATTTATTTATTTGAAAGCAGAGCAGGGGTTTTGTGAAAGGAATTATTAATTAATTTTATTTGTTGCCGTCAATGCATTCATATAAAAATAATATTTTTTTGCAACCAGTAAAATAATAATAATAATAATAATAACAATGCAAACATGATCCAAATAAGGTCAGGCACTTTAAAACCCTTAGTGGAAAATTAACACAACTTCACAACCCTAACCCAAGTTGTTTTCTGAATGTTGCACAAAAATGGCAATATCCAAATTCCTTGTCCTTGTGAGGACACGTTTTGGTCCCCATGAAGAAACAAGCTTATAAGTCATACAAAATATAGTTTTTCTTGAAAATTTACAAATGCAGAAAGTTTCCAGTGAGGGGTAGGTTTAGGTATACTGTAGGGTTAGGGTAAGGGGATAAAAAATACAGTTTGCACAGTATAAAAGCCATTACGCTTATGGAATGTCCCCATAAAATATAGTAACCCAACGTGTGTGTGTGTGTGTGTGTGTGTGTGTGTGTGTGTGTGTGTGTGTGTGTGTGTGTGTGTGTGTGTGTGTGTGTGTGTGTGTGTGTGTGTGTGTGTGTGTGTGTGTGTGTGTGTGTGTGTGTGTGTGTGTGTGTGTGTGTGTGTGTGGTCAGGGTAACTGATGATGAGGGAGTCAGACCTCCTGTGGTTGTGTGTGGGACTGCTGTTCATGAAGAGACACCCTGTCAGGTCTAAGGCACTTTTCATTCATAAACATAATCCATGCAGCTGTAATAGACATAGACATGACTGTGTTGGTTTATGCGTGTGTGGAGGTGTTTGAATATGTTTACTGTAGGTCTTGACATTCAAGCTGACATTTGGGGAATTTTTATTTTCAGTGACATTTCCTAAAAGACGTGGTGGGGGTATATATTGTGAATCTGTGCGTATGAATTCTCAACATTTACATCACTGACAAAATGATCACTGCAACAGTCTGACACTTGTGATTGTATGTAGCTACACAAAGCCGTCCATATTTTCTGCTTATAATGCAGAAACTTTAACATCTAACATTCACATAAAGGAATAGTTCAAATTTTACTGAAAATGTATCACCCTCAGGCCATCCAAGATCAGATTTGGAGAAATTTTGCATTACATCACTTGCTCACCAATGGATCCTTTGCAGTGAATGGGTGCCGTCAGAATGAGAGTCCAAACAGCTGATAAAAACATCACAATAATCCACACCACTCCAGTCCATCAATTAATGCCTTATGAAGTGAAAAGCTGCATGTTTTGTCAAATAAAAAATCCATCATTAAAACTTTTCATGGATTACTTGTGGATTGTTCGATGCTTTTGTCAGCTGGTTGGACACTCATTCTGGCGGCACCCATTCACATTATTTTAATATTGGTTGGTTCATCACTGGTAAAAAATATAAGTTCAGTGGTCTAATCTTCTGACAGCATTGTTGCACAACAAGTGTTGTAAGACTCATAGGGAAGCATAAGTTAGTTTTAAAGAAGCATAATATTAGTTTTTGCTGATTCAAAAAAAAAAGTCAGATGACAAACAATTTCTCAACTTCATCATGTGACCAGCTAACTCAACCAATCACAGCTCAAAATCTTCAAACTTCTTACCATGCACTTTACATTTGAGTCCCTTCATCTCTCTGAACTTATACTTCACCATGGCCAAGCACTGGATAGCGGTTCTCCTCACACTTCTGTCCCTGACCAGAGCAGGCATCTGTGAGACCCTCCCTGGCTCCTGCAGGATCGTGTGTGACCCCTCCTCAGATCGGTCTAAAGACCAGAGCAATGGCTTTGTCATCCCCCTCTCCTCATCTGCAGCAGGACCTCCTGGTCCACCTGGACCTCCAGGTAAAGCAGGTCCTCCTGGCCCAGCCGGACCCTCAGGTATAGGCTCGTCGAGTAAGGGAGGTGTTGCGTTCAGCGCTGCAATGCAGGACGCCTTCAGCAAGAATGATGTGATAAAGTTTAAAGATGTGATTACTAATCTGGGAGGAGGTTATGACTCCTCGACCGGGACTTTCACCTGTAAGACAGCGGGAGTGTACTACTTCATCGTTAGCCTTGTGAAGACCGGCCAAAACCTACGAGTGGACTTGGTTCTTAATGACCAAACGGTGAGTTTACCTCAACATGAGGTTGTTTGCAGGGATTTTCAAACAAAGACATCTAAGTATGATAAAAATGTAAGCATTATAAAGGCTTCTCTAAAAAATTTTTATGCATAAAAATACCCATTTATAATTTAAGAATTATATATATATATACATTTATTTATTTATTTATTTCAACACCCATTACTCCAGTCTTCAATGTCACATGATCCTTCAGAAATCATTCTAATGTGCTCGGTTGAAAACTGTTGTGTTGCTTAATATTTTTATGGAAACTGTTTTTCAGAATTTCTTGATAATTAGAAAGCTAAAAAGAACATTTATTTGCAAGAATTTTTTTTTGTAACAATAGAAATGTCTTTACTGTGACTTTTAATCACTTTATTGTGTCCTTGCTGAATTACAAAAAAAAAAAAAAAACATACTGACCCCAAATCTTTGAATGTGAAGGAAAGTGTAAATACAAAATGTTCTCTTCATTGGCAAAATACAGCCATCTACAAAACATTATTTGTATTGACTTAGGTATTTTTTCTACACTCTATTAATAAAATATTTATCTTCAGGTTTATACTGTACATTATAAAGGTTTTTTTTTTTTTTTTTTTTTTTGTCTTTTACAAAGCTTATGCAAATGTATTTATTTCTGTTATAAAGTAAAGCTGGGAATAGTATAATTGCAATTAATCCCTTGATTTCTGACCAGAATAAAAAAGGAAACATTAATTTTTTTTTTTTTATGTGACCCTGGACCACAAAACCAAAACCCGTCTTAAGTAGCACGGGTATATTTGTAGCAAATAGCCAACATTACATTGTATGGGTCAAAATTATTGATTTTTCTTTAATGCCAAAAATCATAAAGATCATGTTCCAAGAAGATATTTTGTAAATTTCCTACCGTAAATATATCAAAACTTAATTTTTGATTAGTAACTAATATGAATTGCTAAGAACTTCATTTGGACAACTTTAAAGGCAATTTTCTTAATATTTTTTTTTGCACCCTCAGATTCTAGATATTCAAATAGTTGTATCTCAGCAAAATATTGTCCTATCCTAACAATACATCCATACAACAATGGAAAGCTTATTTATTCAGCTTTCAGATGATGTATAAATCTCAGTTTTAAAAAATGACTGGTTTTGTGGTCCAGGGTAAAAAATTGTTTGATTTAATATATTTAATAAAATTTTAAATATGTTAAATTTGTAATATTTTACATTTGGAATTATATAAATAAATAAATAAGATTAAATTCCAATTTTTAAAAAAAAGAAGAAGAAAAAGAGAGATAAAAACAGCGTCCTGAAAACTCCTGCTTTGTTGCTTTAATAAAATCGCTGTTACATAATAAAATATTAAGGACTCACATCTTTTGCAGCATAATAAGACTGATAAATCTGCTCATTTCCTCTGTTGTGTGCTCTAGGTTGTGGCGAGTGCGGTGGCAGTGGATGTTCTTCATACAGACACTGCAAGCAACAATGTGGTGCTGCAGCTTAAAGCTGGAGACCGGCTGTATGTCCGGCTGAACAACAGTGAACTAAGCAAGAAGGACTCACAAAGCCGCTTCAGTATCTTCTCTGGTTACCTGCTCTATGAGATCTGAGACCAACAGACAAACATGATTTCTTTCTGCTTTAACCTCTTTCTGTTAGTTTAAAGAGGCCTCTTTGCGTTCAGACTGTGGGTGTTTCCTTCAATAAAGAATGAATTCTCTGGCAATCTGCCTGACTGAGACTTTTCATTGAATAATGAATTAATTCTTCCGTTTTCAAAGGCCGAGACCTTGGCGAGATACTTCACAGGGCACTGGCACAGCTATTAGACTTGGACTTCAGGGACATTGAGAATGACACAACAGACATACACACTCAGTGACAGCACTTTAACAGCCCTGTCTCACACAAAGCTAAGGGATTCAGATCAGACTGTAAGAGAGTATTGGGACCAAATCCAACCCTGGATTATTGATTTCACTTAACCTAATACACTTAATGCTTTTACACCCTTTAACCGCTGAATAAAAATTAGGTGCAATGCACTACAGACAAGTATACTGAATTATTTATTTTTTTTCCTAACTATAGAACTATCGGTCAAAAGTTCGAATGATTATATTTTTTATGTTTTTGAAAGAAGTCTCTTATTCTCACAAAGACTACATTTATTTGATCAACAATACTGTAAAATCAGTAATATTGTGAAATAGTTAATATCACAGATCAACAGTTAAAATAACTATTTCCTATTTTAATATCCTTCAAAATGTTATTTATTCCTGTTCTAGAATACAAAGCTGAATTTTCAGCAGCCATTACTGTGGTCTCCAGTGCCACATGATCCTGATGCTGATTTGGTGCTCTAGAAACATTTCTAATGATCATCAATTATCATTTAATAGCCTATTTTTGTGGAAACTGTGATACATACCATATGCAAAAGTAAGATTTAAAAAAAGACTAGCCGTGTACATGTAAAAAATAAATAAATAACTGACTTTCACATGGTTAGAAATCAGCATTATTACTTAAATTTCATTCTATCTGTGAAATCATCTGCACACCTGAATTCTGAGGATCATATTGCTACCAGTTCATGGCTCATTTGGAATCAGACAAAGCAATTCACTGGCGTCATTAACCCTCTGGGGTCTGAGGGTGTGTTTGGGCCCTGGAGAGGGTTAAATTCAGATCAGGTCATTTGCTGCGGAAGTGGGATGCCGGAGCTGGGAATGACGTCACACCCAAGTGGACCGTGTTCCAGTAGAGAAGTCAGAAAACCAAGATAGACGTGTCCATTGTTAGCAACACCAGTTGATTAATAACACATAAAAAGTGGTATTTTGCACAGATAACGCCATAGTACCATATAGGCTACACAAATGGATAGAACTGTGTGCACCACTGACTTTATTGGGACAAAGACGATATGTGCTAATACACAATGTATTACTACTGTTTCTCCTCTGTTGATGCACAACAGCCATATTGGATTCTGAAGTTGGAGTAGTTGTGATTCCTTCAAGATTCCTAGTTGGAACTCCAACTTAGGAGGGTGTTCCAGTTCATACAAACTCGGAATTTCTGACTTCCAAGTACAAATTGAATGCAGCAATTGTTTGATGATCAGTCTATTTCATAAAGTGCTAAAGTGTGCTACAGTAACTAAATAAAATACTTATTGTCAGTCACTGTTTATGTTCATATTTTTGTATGTGTACCATCATATTTGTATCTTAATATTCAGAATTTCATACTTCACATTAATTTCATAGCATAATTTTTTGCCATTACAGTTTCTGTGTAACAGCATCTATGCCACCTTGGTTCAGCATAAAACAGGCTCTTCACACTGCGCTTAACCCCGCGTTATTATCGTCTTTCTAACCTGCTTTTAACCTCAGGTAGATGGGCTTTTCACATTGTGTTATCATTCTAAACCCTGCTTTTAACTCTGGGTAAAGGTACATTTTAAACTTATGTATGCCTTTCAATTATAAATGTGCCTTTGCAGCATAAAGACAGTAATAGACAATAAAATAGTGTCTGTAATCAATTTTATTAAAATATTTACAAAGAGCATCCCTTTAAGTTTAACATCAGAACAACCCTCTAAACATCTGATATGTTGGTAATATTTACCTCAAATACAAAAAAAAAACATCTTAAAATGTGCTGTCAGAACAAAACTGAAATATCAAAGAGCTAAAAAAAAAAAGTACTTCTAAGTAGTTTTTCCCAAATTTACCTGTTTTTCACCTTTTAAATCTTCATTTAAAGCATAAAGTGATTTACATACAAAATATTTGGTTACTTTCCAGTGAAATTAAAAATCCCTATAGCAACTATACTGTTTAATGTTGTAAGAAAATAACACAAAAACTCCAGTAATACATCATGGCCTAAGGATGAGTTCAGTGTCCAGAGTTGACGTCGGGTGTCAGTGCTTTTGGAGCAGAATAGTGCTCTGAATTCCACACGTTGCCCAAAAAATGTTTATGAGCACACTTCATCATGGTCTTGTAAATATAGACTAAGTTAATACTTCACACGGCTGAGAATTGCAATCGATCAGGGAGAAAATAATGTCTCTTCTGTATACTTATATTGAAACTGTCCTTCCTCAGCTCTGTGAGGAAGAGGTTTGCAAAGCAGAGCAAAACAATTACAGAAAAGCTTATTTGCATCATTCACACACTTAAAAACTCAACTTACAAAAGTTAACAGACAAACAGCAGTAATCCAGCAGACAGGCATGTACTGGAAAAATTGTTTTCTAAACCAGCATTTTTGTCTTGTTTTCCAGTAAAAATAACTAAATATCCTCAAAACTTGCTAAGAAGCAAAACTGAGATACTAAGACTCATTTTAGAGAATATCTATCATAAATCTAGTAATTTGGTGAGATTTACATTTAAACAATCAAGTAAATTCATCTTGTTTTAAGGACCTTTTGATATTTTTACTGGAAAACGAGGCAAAAATACTGATTAGGAACATGATTTTCTGCAGTGTGCTTTGATGCCCCTGGCAAACAGCATACATTACTCTCTCATCTCAGTCACGTCTCGATTTAGTTTCCGGTTCAATTCGTGGTGTAGCAGACGTCAGCCAGTGGTCTGAATTTGGGGCCGAGAGTGTTCAAAAACTCCAGTGATTCCTGGTCACCCACGATGCTACAACATCCTACAGAGCCTGCAGGAGATCCCATCCCCTCATTCCCGTAAGTTTTCAGCAGGTCATCTGCATATCGCCCATCCTCCTCCTCTCCGAAGTAAGCCAGTTTCTGTCACAAAATAAGGGTCGCAAGTTAGGTCACATGAAAATAACTTCCGGTGGAGCATGAACGAAAAACAGAGAGAATGTGAAATATGATTTTCCTGGGTGAATGAATGTATAAATTCAGCTCACTCTGTCCAGGTAGCGCCCGTTGGTTTTCCATGTGTCCAGAGCACCTGTATTTGAGAATTTCTGTATTGTGGCATTGCCGTACATGTTGTTATCATAGCGTCCAGATGAGTAGTACTTCTCTGTCCCAAACTCTTGAGTGGTGGTGTTGTACACGCCTCCTCCACCTCCCTGGAAAAACGACTGCCCGTAGCGTCCTGGAGCTGAAGTCATGTTCTTACCTTCCATGAGGCCGCTCTTTAGTGACCCATCCACTATCTCTCCCCCAGGAATTATCATCAAAGCTCCATCTTTCTAAAAAGAGAACGACATTCCAGACAAATATGGTCAAACTCTTCTAGCGGTTTCTCTGATTAATTTAACCATTTAAAAGGAGGTGTTTTTCTTACCACTTCTTCACCAGGAGCCTCAGTGTTGGATTTCAGCAGCATTCCACCTGTTCCTGTGTCATCACTGATGTAAAGCTTGTCTCTCTTAGTACTGCATATGAAGAGGAGCAACAGACCTGATACGGCAAGAAAAACAGAAGGCAAATTTATTGGTGTTTCTGAGAATAATTTATGGGCGCAAAATTAAAAACCTGAGTCTGAGACAATCAGAAAATCAGATTTTTTTTTTCTTATTTAAACCTATCAGCTTTGAGAGGTTTTGAAAAAAACAAAAAAAACAACAACAACTGAATACTAAGAAATTCATGTTAAAATTTAATTTCAACTTTTCACTTAAAGTATTATGCTTATATATAATCTGTAAAATATATATATATATTTTTTAAATAAGCATTTTCACTAGTGGTCTCAGACTCTTGGACTTGTATATATATTTTATGGATGGTATTCAGCAAGGATGCATAAAAAGACATTAACATTGTTACAAAAAATATATTTCAAATAAATGCTGTTCTTTTGAACTTTATATTCCTCACATAATCCTTAAAAATGTATGCATGTTTCCACAAAATTATTAATCAGCTTTTCAACTTTGATAATAATAAGAAATGTTCCTTGAGTACCAAATCAGCATATTAAAATGATTTCTGAAGGATCATGTGAGACTGAAGGAGTAATGATGCTGAAAATTCAGCTTTGCCATAACAAGCATAAGTAAAAAAAAAATGAAATATATTAAAATATAAAAAAAATACTTTAAATTGCAAAAGTATTTTACAAAATTACTGTATTTTTATCAAATAAATGCATCCTTGCATCCTTAAAAAAAAAATGTAATGGTAGTGTGTCTATCTGTAAATATATGCATATGTATATACATATGTAAATAAATATATGTAATACATGGTGGTCATAGCCAGAAGGGGGCACTCACTTAAAAGTAGCAGCAGCAGGCCAGAGAGAACTAAGGCAAGTATTCCCAAACTGCCCAAAGAGGAAGAGGCACTGCGAGCCCCACATATTCCCAACCCACTGTCCTCTCTCTCACAAGTGCACACTCGCACATTCACGGTCTGCTCTTTCCCGAATCCCTGCAGATCCTTCACCAAGAGAGGAACACTGTAGAGACCGTTGGGCATGGCCATAGCCTGTTCCAGCACCACAGAGGAATCTGCATCAGAGGAGGAAAGACATGTCTGTGATCATACTGCAACGCTTTTAATTTATCAGCCTTTCTTTGTTATTGCTATATTGAGAAATTATAACATAAAACATTTTTGATAAACCCCCCAGCCCTAAGAAACATCAATACCCTCTATCCTTACCTGTAGTATCCTTCAGTTTCCACTTCCCATCATGATCTGCTCCAAATTCGAAAATGAAGGGAGTAGAGTAAGGTGGCTTGTCCATGTCCACGGCTTCAACCAGCACAGAGCTCAGCATATCGCCCTTACTACACATGATCAGGTCTTTGCCCGGAATCACAGGGATGTTATCATTTACGTCTTCAATCTGGATTATAACCATCCCTTTTCCTGTCTTCTTACCTGAGGAAAGAGGATTCCAAGCTTCAGAGACTGCCATAATTGCACAATTTTATATCTCACAACCGACTACATGACATCTCAATTGCAATTAATATCGCAAAATTGTGACATGACTAAATATCATAATTGCAATAATTGCAACTTTCTAACTCACAATTGCGACTACATCTCATAATTGTCTATTAATCTCTTTATTGCAACTTTTTCATTGTATCTTCACGATTGTGACTACTGCACTTTCTAAGAATTGACATCTCACAATTGCATATGTAGTCACAATTGTGATACATTGTGAGACTGTATATCTCACAATTGTGATGACATTCTCACAAACACACTTTAATTTCATAGCTGCAAACGTACTTCTCATAATTGTGACGACTATCAGATTTGCAACTTTCTTACAAATATAGCTTCACATCTCAATGCGTTTTTTTTCTTTATGAAATTTCATATCCTTTACAGCAGTCGACTACTCACTCAATTCAATATCTAATTGACAACTCTCACAATTGCAACTTTCTTACAAATAGCTTCACATCTCATACATGCGTCTTTTTATCACTTAATTGCAACTTTCTCATAACTGTGACTTTACAGTATATTATAATTACGACTACATCTAAATTGCAATTTTATATTTCACAATCGTGACTACAAATCTCATAATTGCGACTTTATATCTCATAATTGCAACTACATCTCACAATTACAACATTATATCTCATAATCGTGACTTTATATCTCACAACTGTGACTTCATATCTCTCAATTGTGACTTTTTAACAGTATGTGAAATTGTGACTATTTCTTTGTCTCAAAATCCTCCTTTTTTGAAACAGGTTTTACATACCTGCATACATTTGTGATCAGTTTCTCAAAAGCTATGACCAACTACACAGACTGCCAATAAAATTAGAGCAGCAAGAACGCCCATCAGGACAGCAAGAATGCTTATTAGCAGTGAAAACATTGCAACCTGGTGACGTCCAAAGATAAAAAATCACGTGTAAAAGGTGTATAAGAATTCATAAGGGACAAATGTACTCAGTTCTTCCTAGAATCCCATTCGACAACATTCAGTGTTTAGAACATGTTGTGTCAGGTAGGACATGTTGATCATCATCAAAAATACATGTTACATCACACCAAAATGAAATCTTCGCAGAGGCCTGAAGCTATTTCTACCCAACCACACCCAACCAAATGGTCTTTCATTAACAGCCAGCGAAAACACACACACACCTATTCATAGAATAGAGTACAGTGTGTACTCAGAAATACACCAACATTTCAGTGCTATTGTGCTGAATATCCACAGAATATTAAGTTAATATCTTAAGTTTAATCTAATTATGTTGTCAAGTATGTGACATAAAGTCCAGACTCACTCTCATCCACTGCTCTGATGGTTATGTTGTACATATCCTTGTGGACCAAAGGTGATTCTCGGTCTATAGTATTGGCTGTTTTCAGCTCTCCAGTGTTCTCCACCACAGTGATCCAGTTGCCTGGGTCAGTCATCTTATAGTACCTTACACATAAATAAAATAGAAAAGTAAGAAAGTGCATTCAAAATACAGTATAAAGTTTTATCATGTACAATTAAATTACCATAATACACTCTAATGTCATATATAGAGACACTAGATGCTATAAATGAAAAAAATCTAGTGAAGGTTACAGGAAACGCTTTTTTCAAGTAATCACTCTTAAAGCCCTGTATAATTAAAATAGTTTTCTTATTAAATTCTTTGGAAGTATTTACATAAGACATGTTCTTGCTTGTCTTCAAAAACAGCTAGTCAGAGCATAACAGAACAGAAGACCAAAGACCGCCTGAATGTGTAAGGTGGTGCTTTAAAGAGAATTATTTTGTTAACCTCAAATAAAACCCACATCATAAAAGAACATACTTTATTCCATCACTGTTCTTATTTTCTGGGTCCAGAGCTTTATAGGTTCCAATGACGGTTCCATTGGCAACATTCTCCTTGACTTTGAGATATAGAATGCCAGGGTTGAACTCTGGTCCTTCATCTTCATCTCCCAAACTGAGCTCGAGTGGCACAGAGAGCCATTTAGTGTCAGGCCCAACCAGTGGAACCTCATTACGGGCAGTTATTTCCAGGTTCACCAGTGGAGTTTTTTCAAAATCCAATCCCTGAAAAGAGAGTAGAAGGGGAATGAGAACACTGAAAATTCACTCAAGTGCATCTACATAAAACTTGCTTTTATAACCCAAAAGCACCTATTCTGTGAAGAGCTGTCAAAAGCTCTGCCTTGAATTCTCCTTGAAGAGAAGAACCTGTGTTTGCCTGCCTGATGGATGTACTTTATATAACAGGGTGTGGTTAAACCACACATGCATATCGAACAGACAAGCGTTTTCACACACAGCTCTAAAATAGTGAGCTAACCCTGCAATGCCGCTATAAATAAAACCAACACAACCCTGTCAGAGAGTGAAGAGAGCTCTCAAGATAATGACTGTGACCCTCAGTGGAAGCTATCGCTACAAGAACGTACTAGCAAAAGTGCAAATTCAGCAAAAAACAATTAATCAAGGACATCTGGGGTCTATTTCTTGCCAAAAAGGTTATTTTCAGATGCTTCCACAAAATAATTTCCTGTACAGACTATTATCTTAATGCCTTTAAAACCATTCACCTTTATCACATACAGAAGCCCCTCGTTGGTTTTGGAGTCTGTCTCCATCCTGAAGTTCCCACTCTCGTTTCCTTTGGCGACCTCAAACAGGGCCTTCCAGTTGGGGGTGTTCACCAAGTCCTTATCTTCTACTGGTATCCTAGTAACTAGCACATTTTCTTGGTTCTCCTGAACCTTGGCCTTGTACTGTTTCCATAAAAAAAAATTTATTTTTTTTAAAGTTCAGATACCACAATTTACAACAAAGCCTTTCAGTTATAGATGTTAGTTAAGTATGTTAATCTCAAGATGGGAGCTATACAAGTCTATTCATCTCCTGAGTGGTTTAGTAGTTTATTTGTTTTGTTTTATTGCTGTATAGCCAATAAAAGGGCCCTACCAACTTCTCTTTAAAGGTAGGAGGGTTATCATTAACGTCTGTGAGAGTAATCACAACTGTTCCTCTGCTGAAGAGTCCATTAGAAGCACCACCCATATCTCTGATCTCTATTTCAATGTAGACTTTGTCCTGAGCCTGAGAAAAAAAAACAAGAAAAAAAAAACATTAGCATTATTGGCAGACTGTATCATCTGAATACACAATACAAAAAGGCATTGTAGACACAACACCAAACCAGAAATATACCTCTCTGTCTAAGGTGTTGGTTTTAGCAGTTATTACTCCGGTAAAAGGATCGATGGAGAACATATCAGTAGCATTGAGAAGAGTAAACTTGATCAAGGTGTGGGGGGTTTTTGGCTGATCTTTATCTGTGGCATTCACTTGTCCTATTACAGTACCTGAAAAACAGAATGCAAATATAATTGAATACACTACAAAATACAATTTCTCTTTCAGTATATTCAGGTTCGGTTTAGTATAATTTACTGCATTTCTCCGTTAGTCAAGAATAGTCTGGGTCATATTTCACCCCAAAATATAATTAAAAAAAATTAATAACAAATATATTATAATTATTAAAATACATATATAAGAAAGTATGAAGACAACAAAGCTTATATTTTATATTATATTTATATTTTTACATTGTGACCAGTGTTGTTATTGTTAACAAAAACTTTATTTCAGTTTTCATTAATTGAAATAAATCTGAAATAAAATAAAACATAAGTAGAAAAAATTGGTAGAAAAAAAAAAAATTACGAAATAGCAACCAACTGAAATAACAAGTTAAAGTACTAAAATTACCAAAACTTAAACTGAAATAAATTTAATAAAGACGATGAAAAAAGCACATGAAATGATTAAAACTTAATGAAAACCAAAAATTCAAAGATAATAAAATTGAAAGATAATTTAAAGTTAAAATTAATATATGCTATATTATTAAATAATATAAATTAATATAATAATTATAATTACTAATTAATTAATAATAATATAATTTATAAATAAATTAAATATTAATAAATACTATAAATTGTATAAACAATACTAAAATAACAATAATGGTGACATTAATTTAGGACTATTAAAAATATTTTACCCACCAATTCCTATTACTTTATTGCATTCTGGCATATTTCCTTTTTCTTTACATTTACTATTCCTATTATTTTCAATAATGATTCTCATTGTTGTAATATAACATATTTTTACTGCAGTAAAACAATATGGTTATTCAATGGATTTTTCCTAATAAAAATCAACATAAATTAAAGGTTGAAAAACAAATGCTACCATGATGGACAAGTACTACAGAACATCAGATATTTTTTTCCGCATTACATTATTGAGAATATAAAAATTAGATATTTTTTATTATTATAGTGATGAGAATTGTTATGGAAATAACATCAAAATCCAAATGATTTTAATGTCCTAAAAACACCTTCCATAATTTCTAAAATATAATTTCTCATTTCTTTCCTTTGATTTTGGTGTGATATATGGCCTCAAACTGATATTTGAAAAGGCATCTTTTGTCCTTCTCTTTCATACCTGCCCTGCACCGTTCTTCTACAGTGAAGAATCGACCTCCTATGAATTCAGGGGCGTTATCATTCTTATCCTCCACATTCACAGTGATGGGCAGATTTTGATCAGTTTCCCTGCCACTTATGTCAAACACACGAGCGATAAACTACAACAAGAGAAACAAGAGAAGCAGACAAAGTTAGTTGTACTGATGCTATAATCATATTCCAGACCATAAGCTCATGCACTGTTTTCTGTATAAGACCTGAAATATTCAGACTCACATTGAATTGTGGGTACTTCTCACGGTCGACGGCCCTGGTCACACTCAGCATGCCGTTGTTCTTGTTCAGAGTGAATAGGCCCACAGGATCTGTAGTAACACCCTGCCCACTGATCTCATAATACACTGTGTAATTTACTGAAGAATCAGATGCAATCTGAGAAAAGATGAACATAGCAATGTGTCAGTGAACATAAGAAAACAGGAAGTATAACAAAAGGTCAAACTGAGATCATGGAATGGAGGAGGAAACGGGAAGGGAGTAAAGGAATGACTAAAATAAAGAGATAGCTTATGTTACTCGGTCTCACCATCTCCAATTCCTTTGGGAATGGAGGGTTGTCATTCTCAACTAAAGAGAAAGGCAACGGTCTCCATCTTCTTTTAGTGCGCTTGCGAGCCGCACTGCTGGACTTCTGAGATGCCTGAAGCCAGAACATATAGATAAACATTGTTCATGCTGCTGATCCAGATCATATGGTTTATAGTTAAGAATTACAGGCTGTAGTTTTACCTCATCTTTACAGGACAGGATTATGTCCACCCTCCAATCCATTCCATTCTCATCCTGCACCAGTACAGAAAACCGCTTTGTTGTAATCTCCAAACCATGAACTGTGATAATGGTTCCATCTGTATTTACAGCGAAGTCAGGGTCACTGGAAGTAAAGGCCACAGGTTTGGCCGCGCAGCCTTTGAGACTCACTGTGAAAAAAATGCAACAACATCAGGTAATTATTCCACAGCTAACCTTGTATCTTTCCAAAATCAAAAGCAATATATTGCTTGTTTTTCACACAATATCATATCACTAAAGCTTTCAAACTTCAAAAAGAATGCAAAAGTGCCATAAAAGTATCACCAGTATCAAAAACTTACTATTAATATAAAATAATAAAGCAATAAAAATACAAAAAGAAAATTTGAAATATTGCTGAAATAATACAGCAATAAAGTACTAAAATTACTAAATGAAAAAAAAACTAATAAAAATGCCAAAAGCACATAAAAATTACTAAAACTATAAAGTTAAAATGAAAACTATAAAACTATAAAAATAAACGCTAATTCAAAATATTAATAAACATAGTGAGTGATCATTTTGTTTGAGTATCAGATGCAATTCCATCATTATGTAGTTGACTTTTCATTTGACTTTTATGATACTTTTATGCTTTTTGTGTCTATTTGGAGGTCCTTTTTGATTCCATAGAAGCAAGAAAGTCACACAGGTTTGGAACGACATGAGGGTGAGTAAATGATGACAAAATGTAACATTTTTGGAAGAGCAAATTCTTTTATCATTAATTATCTTTATGTAAATGTCATATTATGTAGCTTAATTAGCAACATCAAATGAAGGAAGCTTAGTCTGCATAAAAGGTCATTTCATGTCTTGCGAGAGGAAAAGGCTTAGTGAAACAACAAATCTTACATTCTTCCTTGCTTTCAGAGATGACATAACCTGCGGGCAGCCTCTTGGGAACCTGAGCAAGCACAGGCCTCAACTCACAAGACGCAGCGCTCTGAAACAGCACCTGATGGAGGAATTGAAAGTGAGTGAAAGGGAGAATCAAGGGAGTATTGCATTCCCCACTGTGATTGAGCAAAACTTGAGTAATAGTTTGAAACCACATATGACTTCAAATGTTAATCCTAATGAATCAGGTGAGGATTGGGATTGTGTGATAATCAGATTCAAATTAATTGAATGAACTACAATGCATTTTTAAAACATTTAATACACCAGTGTCTTTGTTTGTGTGCGGCAAACAAACAGCAATGAACAGAAACAATGGCTCACATAACTCAAGAATGACATGGGAAACTGTGGCTAATAAAAATACAATAAGAACATAGCTAAACAAAACCACTATTAAGGAAACACTAAACATAAGCCAAGACACAAAGCAGATTTCAAGTACTCTACATACTGTTATATGGTATTCTGTCTCATTATATGGTGTGATGTTATGGGTTTCGGTTATTCATATCAGCTCTATCTTATCTCCAAACAAGGCTAATCTGCCCAGTGGAACCAGTAGAGCTAAAAACTTGAAAATACGTGAAAATAAATTTTACTTTAGTGTTTATTATCATTTTGTCTTCATGCGTCTTTTAATGACACCAACAAAGGAATCAATAAACACAAGTCAATAAAACATGCAAATGTACCACAGTGTATGAACCAGAACAATATCAGGAAATCAGGTTTTAATGAATCCATGATATCCATCACAAAAAAAATTTAAAAAATTACTGACCCACCCAGTGAACATCAGTCAGCTAGGTGATAGCACCTTTCTCTTTAGTCAATATTAGTGATCAATGAATGAATGAATGAATGAATGAAGACATGTACAATAGCACTATGGTTTCTTTAAAACAAATCAATAAACATTTTTTATAACTGATTTACTTGGTCAGCAGCTTAGTTTCGCCCTGGATGATATTAAGCAAACATAGCAACACAATTGTTTGATGGGGGGGGGGGGGGATCAATCAGGCTATTCAAATGCAGACAGACTAACTAATTAGTGAGAACTTCATTATTCTAAACAGTTAATGTTCAAGTAGTTTCATCCCTTTGAAATCCACAACACACATTTAACCAATATCCAACCTAAATCATTTCCAAATCGTTTGTAAAATGGTAGGGGGGGGGGGATCTATTTATAATTTATTATTATCATTGGGGAAAACTTACTTAAAAATAAACCATGGTAAACATAGTTTCCACCAAATTACCATAGTAATGTTCAAGTAGTTTAATCCCTTTCAAATTTACAACACACAATATCCAACCAATTATCTAATTAATTGTATTGTATTTAACCAATTTCCAACTTAAATCATTTCCAAATAGTTTGGGAAAAGGTAGGGGGAAATCTATTCATAATTTATTATTATCATTGGGGAAAACTTACTTAAATATAAACCATGGTAAACATTGGTAATTTGGTGAAAACTTAGTACTAGTTATTGACTATAATAAAATGTGATCACATGGTATTAGCCTATCCACTACTGTCATGGCAAAATAAGAAATTAAAATGTCAGAAATATTCTAAAAAGCAGAAGAATTTACTATTTTATTCATTAAATTCAGCAGGCCTATTTGTTTTTCTGTAAAAAATGTGATAAAAAAAAGTATAGTAGTTTAGTAGGCTATATTCAGTTAGCCTAAAATTCATTGACGTTTATGCCAACATATTTAAAAGCAAGTAGGCTACTCTCTTATAATATTAAAAACACGTTTTTTAATGTTGATTTAAGAGTGTTTAGATATTTTTTTTTGGGGGGGGGGGGGGACATAATATCGATTATTAAAATGCTCTTCGCAATACAGGCTTATAACTCACATTTTGTACATATTATAACAACTAGCAATCTGACGGAAACTATGGTTACCAAGGTAAATAGGAAAGAATACGGCAAGAATTCAGGTAGGCCTACGATAAACTTATATAAAATGACCTAAAATAAAATGACAAAAAGCAAAAAACTATTGACAATCGTAACTTTAACTTTAACGTTAACTTACCAAAGTCAGCAGGCAGAGAGCGAACAGCGCGCGTTCATACATCCTGCTGTGTGTGTGAGGGATTTCTCTGGACTCCACTAACAGACGTGCTCGGATAAAGTCCTCTGGGCGCGGTGCGGCTCTCATGCCATTGAAGTCTTTAATACGGGTGTGGCAAAGCCTCTCACTTTTTATATTAGTGGGACTGAATGTTTAGTCTTGAGTACACTAAACAGGCTAAACTATGCTTTGTCCCGGACTTCCTTAGCTTGGGAAGCTCTGTAAGGTTTAGACTCCACCCCAAACTGCCCCCTGAAACTCCCTCTGACTTTGTGTGTGTGTGTGTGTGTGTGTGTGTGTGTGAGAGAGAGAGAGGGGAGGGGGGAGGTTATACTTTAACAGAACAGACTTTTACCTGTTATACATCTGACTTTTCAGACATGATTAATGCATTACACAATTAATCTTCATCTCTTTGGGTGGAGTGCAGGAGGTACTGGTGATTATACAGACAGTCATCACATTTAGCAAAGAGACTTTTTACAACTTTTGGATTTAATCACCCGTTAAGCCCAATTAAAAAAAAAAAAGAAACCACTCACACGTGCACGCCTTTTTCACGTGGGATGTGATTTATTCATTTTGAATTACTACCTGGTCAAGTGTGTGGCTCTGTATTTCACTGCTTGATAATTGTGGTGCATTAGGCCTTAAAAGTGAAAATATGTGACCTGTTGACCTAATGTCTCGCAGAATGCAGTTTTTTAGACGGTGTTAAACAAAAATGAAGATGACAGGAATGGATATGATATGCTTTACCTCAACCAGAACACTTCTTCACGTCTTGAAACTGATAAGTGAGTGACTCAGACTGAGCAAATGAATGCGAGACATTTATGAGAGCAACATAAGGAAATTGTTCAAATTATGACACTATTAAGCCCTTTAAATGTGGTAAAATTTATTTTTTAAACATTAGAGCCTCAAATGTTTTTGTTGTGTAAACTATAAGATAAATAGGATAAATTATTAGATCATAAAATATACTTTTCATAAAATGTTTCTCAAGATTTTGGCCCATCACACCTAAGAGACTGTGGCTTTGTTGACTTATTCCAACAATTAAAATCATACAACAGTCTGCTGAATTAAATGTCAATTAACTGTAATGAAAACCAACGTTATTATCCAAAATGTGTGCAACCTTGTTATCATACAGTATAATTTGCCCCATTGCTAGAAGAAAACAAAATCACACAACGTAGTATTTATTTATTTATTTAAAACAGCAAAATTGGAAAATCTAATGTCAAATTAATTGAAAACTAAACAGCTCATATAACATTTAGCTTGACCTCCTGAAGTTGGTTATCATCATTTCTCACTGAGTCTAAACGTTTTAGGCCTTATTTTGTACCCTTTTATGTAAAGCACCGTTATTTGAAAATATTTTTTGAAGTATGCAACTTTATTTTCTTAAATCCTCAGAGACAGAGAAAGAGGATTAGTGGCAAAAAAACGGACAAAGGCAGGTATTGTTTTTCACAGAAAAGTTGAATTTCTTTTTTCTGGAGGTCATTAGTCAGATTCTGAGATCCTTCTGTTATGTGTTGATGTGAAAGTTTAGAGCACAACAGCCTGGAGATGAGCATGTTGCAATATGATGGTTTGTGTGGAGGGGAGGTGGAGGATGGGCTGGGTTGGGTGGAAAGGAATTTGGCAGAGCCCCGTCAGTAAGTGTTGAGTCTGTACTATTGTGCACAGCTCACTGAACTGTTATACATTTACAACCTTCATTTTACTACAAATAGATGTCTGTTGTAGAAGTGCACTGACTTCCATGATCAAGAGAGAAGAGTAAATAAAAACCGCTGTAGTTAGGTGACTAATTTAGGGAAGTGCACATTATGAATGACATTAAAAAGTAATGTTTTTTGTAAGTAGTTTAACTGTATTAGAACTAGTTAGTGAATAATTGACCTATAGGGACATTTAGGTCTGAATCACTAAAAACAGTACATTCATTAACTGTTTTAATGTCTTCAAAGGCATTTAAAAGAACAGCTCGTTGTCATTAAACAGGCGGAATTGTGTCTAAAATTTAACCGAATTAGCAATTGATAAATGTTAATTGCTTGTATACTATAGCCTGTCTACTAGACAGTATCCATAGTAAAACACAGAAGTCAGAGCAATGAAGACCATATGAAACACGTCATGCCAGTCAACAGAAATTGTAGAAAGTATTAAGGGAATGTCCTCAGAGAGTCCATGTATGTTCTATAGCCATGGCAATGACTTAAACAGCAAAGGTGGACGGTTTCCACACTGGTTCAACCACCCTGGAGCTTGAGCTATGTTTATTGTGACACATGTCCCGAGGAGCACCCAGGCCTGCAGGTGAACAGCATGTACAGTTTCCAGTCTCCACCCCCTGACCATATTTGACCCTTTTCCTAAATGTTGTGCTTCACTCTTGCTAAAAACTGCACAAGTTCTTCTCAGCAGAAATATGTACACTCTCAGAAAAAAAGGTACAAAAGCTGTCACTGGGGTGGTACCTTTTCAAAAGATACACGTTTGTACCTAAAGGGTCCATATTTGTACTTTAAAGGTACATATTAGTACTGAAAGTGTGCGTATTAGTACCTAAAAGGTACAACGTGTACTTTTTGAAAAGGTACCACCCCAGTGACAGCTTTTGTACCTTTTGTTTCTGAGAGTGTACATATTTCTATATTTGTACCTTTATTTAGCATAAATGTAATTTTCGCTCTATATAGCAGAACAATTTTCAACAGCATATATTTTCATTCATTATTTTAAGATGTGAATACTTTATATATTATTCTTTTGTTTATTGTATATTTAATTTTTATCCGTTTTACCATTTAAAATTTTGTAATATTTTTTTTTTTTTTTGTAATTGTGAATAATCTTTTTGGTGTGGTGACTGTGTCATGAAAACTCCCAGATGATAAGAAATCAAAATCCTGATCGTCTTGGTGTGGTGATGAACATTGTGTGTTGGGTGATGTTGAAGCCCTGCAGCTTCTCTTGAGTCTGGGTGTGTGCACCTGCTACACCTCCCAACACCTGACTGACAGATGGAAATCACACGAAGCTCTATCATTATAGCTGAATCATGAGAAAATCAGTGTGTGAAACAAGGTGGGGCAAAATCAGAATCTGAGAATTGGCTTGATATCAATTTATGAATATTTGAATTGAATTGAACTTTAATATTTCTCTAATATTTATATTCTTGAACTATAAATACAATATCCAGTCTTTAATACAGATTTGATTTTTCACACTGTTTTCAGATGGCTTAATACAATTAAATATTGACAAAAATAAATTAGAGAATTCTGGGAACAAATTGCCCTTCTATGGTCAATAAAAGGAAAGCAAAGTTATTATATATAATGATATGTAATTTATAAATAAATATAAATACAAGTTAAATATATTATTAAATGTATTATTAAAATGTACTTAAACAGTTATATGAATTTCATTCAATTTTAATTCTACTTCATTAAATTCAATTCATATTTATAGTTTTGTTTTTATTCTTGAACCTTCGTGCAGTCTTCAATACAGTTTATATTTTGCCATACAGCACCACAAAAAGTCATCCACCGCATTGTTTTTAGATGGCTTAAAAAATTAAATAAATTAGAGAATTCTGGGGAAAAAATTGTCCTTCTTTGGCCAATATAAGGAAAGCTAATTTATTATATATAACGAAATGTAATTTAGAAAAAAATATAAATACAAATAGTTAAATCTATTATTAAAAAGATTAATGATGTATTATTAAAATGTACACTTAAAGCAGTTATAGGAATTTCATTTCATTTTAATTCTACTTCACTAAATTCAATTCATATTTATAGTTTTTTAATCTATTCTTTAACTTTCATTCAGTCTACATCCTTCAATACAGATTTTATTTTGCCATACAGCACCACAAAAAGTCCATCACATTGTTTTCAGATGACTTAATAAAATGTAATATTGCCAAAAATAAATTAGAGCATTCTGAGAACAAATTGGTGTTGCACTATGATCAATAAAATGGATGATAATTTATTAAATCTAAATCAATATATATATATATATATATATATATAGTTAAAAAGTTTCTGATGCCACATATATGGTGACATGTTTATGTGCAATTCAAATAGAAATAATAATAATAAATGTATTATTCAAAAAATCAATGATGTATTATTAAAATCTACATTTAAATTCCATTTTAATTCTACTTTGTTCAATTCCATTCAGATTTATAGTTTTGCATCCAGTTTGCTGCCTCAATTCAAATTTAGAAACTCAAATCATTATTCAATTCTGAATGGTGCGCAATCCCAGTATAAAAGAAAAAGATAAAAGAGAGAGAGAGAGAACCCGAGAGAGCGAGAGAAAGAGATACCAGTCACTAAACCAAGTGTGAGATGGGATGTGATAACTATTGACAGTGACGGTACAGCTGCTATTGATACACGCTGACAGCAAACGTCCCAGATGCATCCAAACCTCAAGCATAAACCACAAACCACTTTCCCTCTCAAACAGATTTATTTTCAGATAGCTCACAAACGTACTTCAGTATTATGTGGCACAGCTTTGTTTAGGATAATGCATTCTGCCTCCATGAGCACTGATGCATGCATGTAATTCAACACGAGACATCACTCTGCACTCTGTTTGTTCGCTTTCCGAGTGCAGGTATGTGACCCTGTCTCTCTTGTTTCCTTTCCCTCATTTTGCGATTTCTCAGTAAACGCTGAAATGAAACAAATGTAGACAATCAAGTATATGTGAAACATTGTAACAGCATGGACTAAAATGTATTGCAACAACATATTTTCTGATCTGAACATGACGTTTTTAGTGCATTTAAAATATAGTTTGAGGGCAATGGAAGTTGACATGAAAGCGTCACTTGTACTCTGGGTGTGCCGTATTTTACGGGCAGATGTGTGACAGGTAGGTACATCTAATGACAGTCAGACGGTGAGTCAGTGGTTTCACCCCAGTTGGCCTCTCATGGCATTCAGTCAATGTCAACACATGCTCTCTGATTCAATCTCTGTGCGTCAATACACTCAAATACAACATTTTATGATGAATTTTCAGTAATTTACCAAAAGAATATGTCATTGCATACAGTATGTGATGAATGTTTTAGTCTACAACTTATAACTATGTATTTCATTAAGTGATATAATGTAAATATACCAATATACAATCTGCTTTGTACTCTACCATTCAAAGGATTGGAGTCAGTAAGAATGTTGTTGTTTTTTTTTATAAATTAATATTTTTATTCAGCAAAGACGCAATAATTTGATCAAAAGTCACAGTTAAGAGCTTTTGTGTTTGTATGGCATGCACGTTGTTACAAAAAAAAATACAAAATAAATAAACAATGTGAATTTTCAGTTTCCACAAAAATCATAAGCGGTGCAAGTGTTTTCAACACTGATAATAATAAGAAAAGTTTCTTGGGCAGCAAATCAGCATATTAAAATTATTTCATATTACACTAATGACACAAGAATAAATTTAATAAAAAAAATCAAAAAAGACTAATAGAAATAATAATAATATTAATAATAATACTGTATTTTTATCAAATAAACACTCAAAAAAATGATTCTTGGCACAGTTTTTTATTAAGTATTTGCATCTATTTGATTTTATTTAAATAATCGTTTTTTAAAAATGTATGTACTCTGATTACTTAGAATCAATATAAATCTGTTAACTGTCAAAACTATTAGATTTAATCGGTTAAAAATTATGTATAGGGTTTACATAAAGCTTGCTCTGAAACAATTCAGATACAATTAGTTAAATTGCATGAGATTGGTTTACATAAATGGAATTGTTTACCATCCTCCAGTCGGTAGGTGGCGGTACTGCACAATGACGTGTCTAAAGCGGCTTTGGTAATGCATAAATCGGTGCAAATTCATAAAATTCTCCTCACCATTTTGCATTGGAGCAGCCTGGATCATAATCTATTTGCAAGGTAAGATATATCTTATCTGTACTCAGTGTATATTATTTGACAGATTTCATTGTATATACATGTATTATTAGTGCGGTTGATATCGTATTACACTTATATCGAATGCATGGCCTATAGTTTATTTCACTAGCTAGCTAATGGTACTAATTAGGGCTGGGTTGAAATCTGTTTTTCGATTTTAATCGTTTCTCATTGTGACAGTGATCTCATTGTAAATCCTAAGAATCGATAGATGCTGTTTTCACTTGATGCGTGAACAAAACTTAATGAAACACAATAAATCACAGTAAGTTTTATTACTTGTGATATGAAAAAAGTGTCAGATTTCAGATTCTGTTAATTGTATCACTAAAGTTAAACAGTAAATACAGTTTTGGTGTTAAATGTAACGTGAAAGATCATTTTAGCGCCTCAGTACAAGCAGCAGTGCAGAACTCACATGAACCGACCATCTCTTCCTCTTTACTTCTAGTTACTACAGCAAATAAACATCAACGATCATCAGAAGGTGTTGAAAGGAACAGAACATCCTACTGGAATGAATCACAGCTCAAGTAATCACTCAGTCAGAGTTTCAAGACGTCAAAGAAACGGCTTGTAAACAATGTCAAAGAAAAGCCACTGAGTGAGTATAAACTCCTAAACTTGTTACTTAACTAGAAATAAATAAATAAAAAGGATAATTTTGCTAAATATATGCACTAGATGACATTCATTATATTTTTTACTTAACCTGTTCTTCAATATGTAATGCAATTTTGAATAAATTAGTCTTAAAAAAAACAAGTAATGATATCCACTGTTTAAATGTTTGTATTTCAGCAAACTGGTGAAGAAAAATAATATCATTAGAAATATTATTTAAAAAACAATAATAATATAAAACCAGCCTTACATGCAATTTAAAAGTTTCTTTACAAATTACTGTAATATACTAATGTACCAATTGACAGGGTTTATTGTATAGTTGCTGCATTAGTTGAGCGAGATTTTTAACTCAACTTTAGTTTTATATCTGAGTAAATCAATGACTAATGTTGTGTTTTTGGGATCTTGTTGTTCTGCATGTTTGAGAATGAAGACTAAAATCAACTGCAATTACATCCCGAGGAGCCCAAGTATCTACCTCAATGGAGACACTCATTAAAGAATATGTGGTAAGTGTATGTCAACCTGCTCTTTTTACATTATAAATGTCTTAGGGATATATTTACATTGATAGTTATGTTAATTTTCTTATTAGCATCACAGTCTCACTTGCCCATGTGTGTGTAGTATGCGGCAAATTAGCTCATTTTTGATTTGATAAAACTCACTATCTCTTAGTAGAGGTAACAATAAGTTAGTATGACAACTTGAGTATTGGTAACTGTTTTACAAGTTAAATATTTAAGTACATTAAATTCAAAACAATTTTCTTAAGCTTGTTCTCTACAGTTCATTTGAGAAATTTGCACATTTGCAGCTGTTACAAATTATGGCAATGCAGAGTAAAGTTTAAGTACAAATAATTACAAAGAAAGATCGATTCATAAATTAAAAAAATATGACATTTTGAAGTAAAATACTGAAATGGCGTTTTCTTGTAAAATGTACTCAACGTTTAATGGTTTTTTTTTTTCTTTTTTTTTTTCTTTTTTAAATGCAGTGCAAGTGATATCCAGCCTCTTGACCGTCCTGGAACAACACGTGTGCTCATGTTTTTAAGCTTGGCTGTGTCCAGTTCCTTCAGAATTCTCTTCTCCATAAGGTAGTATAGTTCAAAATAACTGGCTATACATTTAATTCTTATTTTATACTGCCAGGCCAAAAAAAGTCGCTGTCTGGATTTAAATGAGTAAATACTTGATATTTAAGGATTGACTCTTTACTTAAGTGATTATGTTTCTGGCATGTTGTGTGTTTGGTAACAATTCTTTTAGCCCTAACTGATGCAGTGTGTAGCCTTTTAATTTCTCAAACAACCAGGTCGGAAGTCATACTCATGTCTATATTCCAGGATAACAATGTCAAGATTCATCAGGCTCAAACTGTGAAAGATTGTCCACCACAGAGTCCTGACCTAATCCCTATTGAAAGTCTTTAGGATGTGCTGGAGTCGACTTTACATAGCCTGTCCAAAAAGAAGTTGCACACTCTAATATTTAATTGGACCACCTATAGTTTTCATAACATTTTGCTGTGTTGTGGCATTGTTTAAACAACATTATGCAACATCACAACATTTATTTCCATCAAGAGTTGCATTTATTTTTGGCCTGGATCTTGTATTATCAATGGGAGAGTCTAACCACTCTGTAAAGTCGACTCCAGCACATCCTCAAGACATTCAGTAGAATTAAACTCAGGACTGGTGATCAATTCATATATGAAAATATATGAATTGCTGATTAATGATATATGAGAGCTGATTAAATGTAAAACTGTAACTTGAATGCAATGTAAGTCGCTTTGGATAAAAGCGTCTGCTAAATGCATAAATGTAAATGTAAATGTAAAATGATTCCTCGTGCTCACTGAACCACTATTACACAAATTGAGCCTGATTAATTTTATGTTTAAGAAATGAAAAGCTACACACTGCATCAGTTTGTGTTAAAAGAATTATTGCCAAAATACAACAAGCCGGAAACTTAAAAATCACTGGAATAATCATCCAATTCTAGACTCTTCAGTATTTGCTTATTTAAATCCAAATGATGACTTTTTTTTTTGGACCAGGCAGTGTACATTTGAATGAGTCTACATATCCAAAATGTCAGAGTTTGTAAACAATGTGCCCTTAAAATTTCTGAATATGACACTGTGACTGGCATTGGAACACTACTCATTCTCTTTGTTTATCCTCCAGGACTGTTGAAAGTGCAGAGGCTGAGTCTGGAATTGCACAGACAACAGTGGGTATGTACATCTTTCATTCAGAGGGTGCTGGTGTTGGTCCTGTTGACCAACCTACGGATGTTGGTGTGGAAGTTCTTCAATGTCACTCTTGGGTGTGTGATGCTTTTTGGACTGATTTATGTGCTTAACTGAAGCTACGCAACGGAGCTCAAGTGCACGTTTGAAGAAAATCCTGGATACAACCAAGCTCTCACCAAACTACTCTTAAGTAATGATAATGTAATTTTTGAGATGTCAAATTTTTGTACTTGAATCCATTTAAGTGTTAAAAGTTTAAAATGTAGATGCAGAATGTTTCTTTCGTACTCCTGTACTCCTAACATGTAATTAAACATGCATGGAAAGTGTTGTGGTGCAGAGCCACTCAACCCCTGAGCCTTATGGCATTTTTTTCTGACCATTATCTTATTTTTCTAAATTATTGCATGTCACAATTTTTTTTTTTTAAATGTTAGTGCAACGTAAGCAGTACTGTTATCTTCGATTTACCTCATGTATCTGTCTACCTCAAATTTGCACAGTTCTTGAGGAAACTGATCTTATTTCTGCACTCTGTTAAAAATGGTTAATTTTTATTTTTTTCTGTTACAGTTGTTTTTTTTGTTGTTGCTGTTTTTGTTTTTTGCATTTATTACTGCAGTATGGTTGATTGTGTCAAAAAATTTTGAAAATAGCATTTAACCTTAATGTGCATGTAAATATGAAGGCACTTTTTGTTTCTTGTTGTTGCACACAAGTGTATGAACACTGGAAGTATGTCTTGCTAGCTCATATAGCCAAATGCTTTGAAGCATTAATAAATTGATCTAATGTAACAGGGTGGTCTTGTTGTTCTTTTTTGTGTGTTGTAGTTAGATTTTGTTGTAGCACAGTGTGATTGGGTGGGGTAGGATTAAATATATGAAATATGTTGGGTTTATGATAAAAAAAAATATGTAAATCTGATGCATTTTAAGTACATTGGGTTTATTACCTAATAATACATATACATGTTTCTTATGCATTTAAAACAAATTGGATTTATTGTTACTATTACATAAGTTATAAGTTACTTATTACTTACTTGTTTCATTTACATAAGGTTGGCAAATTTGCATCACATAAAGTTTATTAGTTAAGAAATATGTAATCAAAATGGATGGAAATTTTACATGCAACTGAAATACATAAATCTTAAGAATTGGGCCTAAATATTTTTTTGAGTGAATGCATCCTCCAAGAGCATACGAGTCGTCTTTCAAAAACATAAAAAAATCTTACCAATCCCAAATTTTTAAAAGGTATTGTACCTATGCAGTAAACATTAACTAAACACTAGTTGTTATTGTTATTAATGTTATTAACTTAATGACACAAAATGTACCACAAAACATACTGTACTAAGTGATAACAAAATTATTTAAATAAAAAATAATTATTATTTTATGTGATGTTAATGTCCTTTATCTGTTACTATATCTGTTGCTATAATTGAATTTATCATTGAATTTATTCAATTATAATTTTTACTTACAAAAAAAAAGAATTTTAACAATAATTTATTATAAATGTGCATATATTTTCTTGTTTAGTGTGTTTAGATTTGAACTTTAAATTATATGGCAATTCATAATTTCTTACATCCAAAACCCAGTATTTTACAGTAAAAATTATATAAAGTGCATGCCAAACCTGAGGGCCTCCATGCAGGCTCAGAATTCAAACAAACAAAGCTTGCTTAATGTGCTGTACTCAGGGCCGTTGCTAGTGGGGTGAAAGGCGGGGACAATTCTAGGGGCCCCCACCGCCCAGAGGGCCCCACAAAATCCAGGAATTATACTATATAGGCCCATGTTCTGTGAATAATTCTAATATTTTATTAGTTGTATAACTGAGATATTATGAAAACCACAAAAAAGCATGCAATTTGGTTCCATTGTTTGTATATTGTACAGCATATGATATGTGTGTGTGTGTGTGTGTGTGTGTGTGTGTGTGTGTGTGTGTGTGTGGGGGTGTGGGGGGGTGGGGGGGTGGGGGGGGGGGGGGGGCGCACATCAATATTTTTTCAGGGGGCCCCCAATCCTCTAGCTACGGCCCTGGCTGTACTACTCCACCTGAGCCTAACAGAAGCCATGTTGGAGCAAAAAATATCAATGAAGATTTACTGGTTATAGTCTTTAGTGAATAGAAATAGCAGAAGGATGGATAAGTTTTAGCTCCGCATGCCTGAGTGCTAGGAAACACTGTTTATTTGAAACTCTAGACACGCCTCCTGTTTCTCTGGCCTTATCACTGAGCTCAGGTTTCACTCCCAGCCGTTGTCATGGAGCTGTTTTCTTTTGACAACAAGAGAAAGAAGGTGAAAGAAAGAGTGCCCTCTTACAAAGAGAGGAAAGAGGGAGGAAGAGAAAGGGAAATGGAGATTGTGGCGACTGAAAGTTTACATTATAAACTTTTGAAAAAGTCAACATAATGCAGTTATGAGACTAACTATGAGAAAACTTGGAAGTGGAAGTGACAGAGCGAGACGGAGAGAAAGACACTAATTGTGGTGTGAACAGAGAGAAGGGAAAAAAAGAGTTGTAGGAATGTCAGTGAAATGCAAGGGTGTGTCAAAGGCCAAATGATCATCATAAACTCCCAGACAAACCTCCACAGCATGCACTGAGCTATCAGGGATGTCCTTGTTAGTTAAACTTTTAGTTATTTCATTTGAGTTTTCTCTGTTGAAAAGTCAGAACAGCAGTAAACCATAAGTTGACAAAACTCCTACAAACAATAACACATGCATAACTTTACTGCGTGTAAATTATTGAAAAGAAAGAAGTAGAACTCTAATTCAATTCATAAATAGAACAGAATCTTTATTGCATTTGTGGTGCGGTGCATATAGAAATAGCAGGTACAACAGGTGGCACAAATCTGTTTAGAACAGGATTGTGCAGAAAATTGAATTTAATTACAAAAAAATTAAGGATGCCATTCATATTTACGGATGATGCAACATAACCTTATTTATGTTTAGCTGAATCACTTTTGTATATTTTAGTACGATCTGCTTATTCCCCATTGACAGTTAGGTTTAGGGGTGATTTTATCCAAAAAGACATTTTCTCACAGTTATGAGTTTATACCTCGCAATTCAGTTTATATCTAACAATAAATACTTACAGTTTACTGTATATCTCACAATTCTCACAATTGCGAGGAAAAGACAGAACTGTGAGATATAAACATAATATATTATAAATTATAAATATGTCAACTTATTAATTGTGAGGGAAAGTGCACGACGTGCGTTACATTTCTTTGAATTACAATTAAATAAATTCCTCTTCTTGTCATTACAATTCAAATTCCAAAACTTCCTGTAGGGTGTGGCCAATATATGGTTCAAATCACTTATCTAATTTTTTTCACTTTTGCACAATTGTGTGAAAGTCTACCATGCAAACCCTGCCATACTGAAGAAGAAGACTGAAATATTTTATGCTTCGCCATCTTCTCAGAATAAGTATACTGGTAGAGATTTCATGGAAATGAAAATCCACAACCTAACCTAACATAAACTAACATAACCCAGCCCTTACAAAAGTATGCGTAATAACTTGTCTCACTTACACACCCCTAAGTGTTTCCTTAGCATAAGTTTAGCACCACACCACACAAACTAACCATGGGTTATTGTAGTAAAATAAGATAAAATAAAATAAAATTAATAACAAAAATATCACTGATAATAACTTGAATCTCAGTGATACATAAAAAACACTGAAAAACTTATTTTAGAGCTGGGACTATTACTGTAACCTAAAACATTTTGGCCAACATGCATAAGTGGGGTGTGAAAGATGTGTGCCTCCACAACTGCAAATTAAATATGAGCACACGGATATACCATCTCAGCACTGCACACGACTATACAATGAATAGGACTGCATCCTATAGGTTAGGTGCCATGTGAGTGCGGAAAACTTGGGTGTTGCCTGTACAACCCTTCCCTCGAACACACCCTGCCTAAGCCAGCCAGACACTCCCAATCTCTCTCACTGATTTCACCATGAGTCATACAATCATTGTGCACAGGTGACAAGCTTGTGCATGCAGCGTATACAGATACAGACCTGTTACTGTTTCCCATCCAAACTCAAGGGAGTTTCCTGCACGACTGGTTTTCTGTACTCTCTATTCTCATTCTCCATCCAAGAACACCAGCAGAAAAAAACTAACACACACACACACACTACAAAAATATCCAAACATTTGTAAAAGAAGATAAAAACTGTGTATAAGGATTAAGACTTTTTCAGAGAATATATCTTGAATTAAGTTTATTCTCTTAGCACATTGGCAAAGTGCTGTTTTAGGTTTAAACATCACTAAATTTAGCGTAAAACAATATCAGTAACACAAATTAAAAATAAGATAATTTCTTAAAATAAGTTGTTATCTTATACATAAGTAAATGTGTCTTGTTTTAAGAACTTGCTGATTTTTACTGAAAAAAATCTAACTTATTTTCTTTTGATGTTTTAAATAAAAACAAAAATTGTTGGAGCACATTTTACAAGAAAAAAATATATTTTTAAATTAAATAACTTTAAAATTTCATATTTAAATATGATTTAATATTTAAATACAGATTGTTACTTGCTGTTTCTTTGTAATTAATTAGGAAATTTACAAGCAATTTCTGAGAGAAATATTATTTATTTTTATCATTTAGCAATGCCAGTAAGTAAAAATAATTATAATTTCTTTAAAAAGTATCAGTATCATATATAATTTTGCTTCTCAAGAAAATGTATCTTGTTTTAATAATCTTAAGATTTATTTATTGAAACGCAAATAAAACATTTTTATTTGATTTGATTTTATTACACTGTAAATGTCTTTTAAAGTTAAATAAAAGATTATTGGAGTAAATTTTATGAGAAAATATTATTTCAGTCTAGCTACTTTAAAATGTAACATTTAATTCATGGTGTTCCTTGCTGTTTCTATTTAATTAATTGTGAAATTTACTAGGAACTTCTCGGTGAAATGTATTTCTTTTTATTATTTAACAATTCCAGTAAGAGAAAAAAAAATTAGGTATTTTTTTAAAAAAAGTCTCAGTATCTTAAGTAATTTTGATTCTCAATTAAATTGATCTTGTTTTAAGGATTTTTAGATTTATTTATTGAAAAGCAAATAAAACATTTTTATTTTATTTTATTACACTGTAAATGTTTTTCAAAGTTAAATAAAGGATTATTGGAGTACATTTTATGAGAAAATACTATTTCAGTCTAGCTACTTTAAAATGTAACATTCAATTCATGGTGTTCCTTGCTGTTTCTATGTAATTAATTGTGAAATTTACTAGGAACTTCTGAGTGATTTTTTTCTTTTTTCTTTCAGTGTACAAAATCTAATAATCAAAATCCAGTCTATTTCTATGTTTTTGCATGAATGTTTCTAGAGAATGTTTGGCCTGCAGTAAACATCATGGAATCTCTCTTTCAGCGTCTTTGTTCAGCAGTTGTGTCTGAGAATCAGATTTATGGCTCAGACGTTGCAGACTTCATCTGAATGGAGCCCACATTCAGGATGTTCTCTAAATGTATGCAAATGAGAGCCTCTCTAAAGGGCCTCTGAAACACCCTTTGAATTTTCTTAGCTCTCATATTCTATTTCCAGTCTGAGAGACCCAGGCCTTATTAACATCTAGAAAAGCATATTTAATGCTGAAGTTTGTGCTCATACTTAACAACACGATGATTAGGATTTATTTGATTGTTTTTTCAAATTGAGACAAGTCAGCAAAGTGAACAATTAAGCAAGAGCAACTGAGTGTGAGTGAGTAAGTGAAAGAGACAGATCGACAGAAGGAAAGAATAAACAGCTAAAGATGTCTCGCCCAATCTCTTGTTTTTTTCCCACTCTTTTCTTACACCTCCTTTTAATTTCACCTTTCCTCAAAACACTCTTTCCTTTCCACTGAAGTTGCGTCACAGAGCACATCAGGATACGTTTGGGAGTCATCACAGCCAAACACGTGTGTTCATGAAACTCACATGAAAAACTATTGATCAAAACTATTCCCAGAAATAATTTAATATACAATCACACATCCATTACAAATATAAGACAATAGAAAACTATTTGCTGATTAGTTGTTTAGTTGGGCAAACCCTCAGACACGTTTCAGTTAAGCTTTTTTTTAAGTATAACCAACTTTTAAAAAGCACATGTTAAGGTGTGAGCTTCTGAGGAATCAATTTCTAGGTGTGATAAATATTAATTCAAAAGAAGTGCACCTCAAAGAGCATTGCTTCTGATCTTCTAATGAAATTCATCTCTGGGTCAGCACAATAGTTTTTTTTAGCAAAACTACACATGATTGCTCGAAGGTTTTTGTGTGATTTAAAAATGAATGATATCAGAATGATTTTAGGTATTATTTCCATTAAACAAGCATAAAACTGATGGTGTCAAAACATTCACGTGCAACATCACACTGTCAATGAGCAATAGAAGCATGCATATATACAAAAGCATACCTTTTGTGTCATGGACATACTGTTGGTGTAAATTATGTGACTTTAATAGTGATACTATGTGCCTTTAAAGGTATTTTAGCATGTCAACAATTTTTTTTTCCTTGTCAGTATTATGTTTGCCCATCTTTCCCCATGAGGATTCATTTTTGCCTTTTATCCCAGACCTGTGTTTCCAACTTCTTGATTAGCAAATATGTGTATGTATACTGTGTGTTTATACATTTATTTAGGGTTTTATACATTCATACATAAACACATTAAAACCTTTATTAAAATTACGCAGAAACCTATTTTTGAACTTTTCAAAACAAGTACATTTTGCTCTTCTATCACTTTATTTTATATTTAGTTTATTGTTTATTATGTATGTCTGTCAGTATAAGAAACAGTTAAAGCACTGAAATTTACCACTTGATTATTGAAAACTTGATATTTATAGAAATATCAGCATTAGATTCACCTTCTACTGAAAACATTATTTTGAAATCATGAAATATAAAACTGTCAACCCTTTCACCTGTCACCTTTTAAAGCATAGCTATAGCCCAAGTTGTATCATATATTAAAATGTATTCATTTAGCTCAAGATGACACAAAGCAATTTATTAACACTTGGAGACATTATTTTTTTTGACAAAATATGTTAAATGTTACAGATAACTAATTTAAATATTTATTTTAAATTTTATATTGATTAAATTTAATAATATATTATTATTATTATTATTATTAATAATAATAGTAATAGTGATAATAATAATAATAATAATCATTGTTCTTCTTTTTTTTTTAAATGATCCAAGTTTTATTACTCATAGTAGCTACACCACATAATGGGTTAAGAATGGGTCTTGTGGATATATGTTAATGCTACTGGGTGAGAACACTTGCCACCCCTTATGATACATGAAATGTAATTGTGAAAATTATATATTCCCCACCCCTTTCTCTCTCTCTCTCTCTCTCTCTCTCTCTCTCTCTCTCTCTCTCTCTCTCTCTCTCTCTCTCTCTCTCTCTCTCTCTCTCTCTCTCTCTCTCTCTCTCTCTCTCTCACACACACACACACACACCCATCTTTGTGACGTTAGGTCCTCCTTTTAACCCGCAAGGTGAGGGTGTGGGAGAAACAATGAATAAGGAGTTAGTGTAAAGCGCTCCGGATCGATCTCGTTCACATTATCGCGCATCAAACAGCAGCGGGACGCACTTCTCCTGCAGCGGGATCTATAAACTTTTCCACAAGCAGCTGGTGACAGCAGCGGATTTCAGGTGTTCAGGAAATACCGTGTGTTACTTCGGCCATGGCCCGGCGTATATCGCCTGCTGTTGCTTTTCTCTTTTGTTTTGGACTATCGGTAAGTTTGACGTGTTTTTAAACATATCTGTCAGATAGATAAAGTTAACATACTCCATTTTAGTCTTTGTATGGCAAAGTATCGTTTTGTAAACAGAAACAGAAACTGCTTTTGTTTGTGTGGCTGTCTGTTTGTTTATAGCACTGTCGATGTGTAAAGCGACAACATGTATGTTTATAAAGTTAGTTTGAAAAAAGCCTTATTGTCTTTAACCCTTATAATGCCGGAGGGCAATCGCCTCAATTGTCCAACCCTTTACAGAAATGTACAACGGCAACTAAATGTAAAAAAAGAAAGAAAAAGAAGAAACATGGTAAAAATGTTAGGCCTACATTATGCATCTTTTTGTCATCTATTCAACTTTTCACAATCATGTCTGTCAAAGCTGATTTGAGTTTTCAGAGATTCAGTTCGGTTTTTTTTTTTTATCAGTGGTTAAATTCAAAGCAGTGGATAAAATGCAAATAAATTCTCAGTGCTAAGACAACAATTTCGTTTTTTAGTGGGCTATCTATCTATCTATCTATCTATCTATCTATCTATCTATCTATCTATCTATCTATCTATCTATTGTTTACAGCCAATATGCCATTTATAAGTTACTATACATAATATTAAATATACAGTATTATAGGCTGTTATATTATTGTTAATGTTATTGTCAATCAGCAGATAAATATTAGTAATATATTAAAGTGTTTTTTTATGTTTGTTTTTTACATTGGTCTGGAGATCCCTAGCTATCTTATTATGGTGTTACCATAGTAACTGTAGTATTTTTGTTGGGAACTTCCACTATTTACCATGGTGTATTTTCATAAAGGGCATTTCAGAACAAGCTCTGCCTAGAATACAAACAGACAAACCGCAGTCAAGCTGGATCTGCAAGTATTGTGTGAGAAAGTCTAGCCTATTCTATTCAATTTCAGTTATGCCCCTGGCACCTCAGTGATTGACATTTCTCAACAATAATTATTCAAGTTTTAATGAAGATGAGTCACCGAGCAACAGTCGATTAAAATGGTTACTAAATGATTGCGATTTGTTAAATGAGTGAAAATCATTTTACCTGGAATAGTTTACACTGGAGAATCTCAGTGAAGGTGTATTTTGCTGCTTTTATCAGTATGTGCTTGGTAGATATGCCAAGAGCACAGTCTTGGTTGTTTTGGCTTTCGGTTTTAATATTTTTGCATATATTATACTAATACATGTGTCATACACAGTGTGTGTACGAGAAAGTGAATCACACTTTTTATTTAATACCTTCTATTTCCACTTAACAAATGCAAAGTTTCTACTTTACTTATACGACGATCATTGGGCCTTCAGTTTACTTAAAACAACCTAATGCATCAAACCTTATGTAATTACTACACAAAATGTGAAGTCTCCATGTATCACTATAAACACTCGTAGAAGTACTGTGCAAAGTTTCTGTAGTTACAGTTCAGAAATGCACAGTGGGAGAAAGTAAAGAAGCCGCTTTACTAAGACATTGGATTTTATATTTGTGATAGTGCAGGGTTTTCTTTCCTTTCCTTTCGTGTGTGCACGTTTTATCTAGTTGTGTGTGGTCTGATTAAGGTGATCTCGACTTAAATGGAATGCATTTCATTTTTGGCAAGTATTTCTTCATCTTATCTTTCTTAATTAGAGGTTTGCTAAATTAAATTATTGACTCCTGTGCAGGTTTTGTGTGTGTGTGTGTGTGGTTGCAAATCTTTTCAGGTTTATTTATATTATTATATCACTTTCATCTCATTTCATATAAATTACAGCATCTGTTTAATTTTGTCTGTGTACAGACGGGATGAGCTTTGTGTCAAACTATGCATGCGTGCAAGTTGCAACCGCAGTTTCTATCATTTATAATGATTCACCAGTGAATCATTTACAAATCCTGCTAATGAGAACGTTCTCACCAGGCAGGGCAGCAAATATAAAAACAAATATTTCTTGGTCTCCTTTTTCTGCTGTTGTGAGAAGGTTGGCAGGATAAGTCTGTCTTCATAAATTGTTGATGTGCATTTCTGTTTTCCCACAGCATGTGTTTGAGGTTGAAGCCAGATTCCAGCACTCTGTTGCCCTCCACAGGCAGAAGAGAGAATGGATCGTCCCTCCCCAAATCTTAGAGGAAAATGTGGATTACACCAAGAGAGAATTCATTGCAAAAGTGAGTGAGACTTCTCCTGCGTCAAACACATTAATATGCAAACATCAACCTTAATGCACAATCAAAGTGTAAAAAAAGACAAGTAAGGCATCAACTTTTTCACCAGGGAGTTTAAAAGGGGAAAATAAGATCTCATGTAATTGCAATTTATAGTACAATTACAGGAATAGTTCACCCAAAAGTGAAAATTTGCTGAAGATTTACTCACCCTTAGGCCATCCAAGATGAGGTTGTTTCTTTATCCGAACAAATTTGCAGGAAATTTAGCTTTAAGTCACTTGCTTGTCAATAGATTGTCTGCAGTGAATGGGTGCCGTCAGAATGAGAGTCCAAACAGTTGATAAAAACATCAAAATAATCCACAAGTAATCAACATGGCTTCAATGAATTAATGGCTTTTGAAGTGAAAAGCTGTTTTTGTTATAAACAAATATATCACAATGTTTTTAACTTCAAATCATCTCCATAATATTGCTTTCTTTTTCCATTGAAAAAGTTGTCTCGCCTGAATCGGGAGATAAATATGCACAGATCAAAACAGTTCTAAACAAATATATTGGTGGATTTTGATGTGAGAGGACAAGAGGGGATGGACTTTTTCATTGAAGGAAGCGTTCTTATGGATTATCAATTAGGCTATAATATTTTAGCCAGAAGCGATGTGTTAAAGTTAAAACGCATTAATGATGGATTTGTTTCTTACAAACAACAAACTTTTCACTCCACAATTCATTAACTGATGGACTGGAGTCATGTGGATTAGTTATCAGCTGTTTGTACTCTCATTCTGATGGCACCCATTCACTGCAGAGGATCCATTGGTGAGAAAGTGATGTAATTAATTTTTTTTCAAAATTTTGAGTACATTTTCTGCAAGTTTTCATTTTTGGGTGAGCTGTTCCTTTAAATTTATGTTATGCATAGAAATTACACATGAAAATGACAAATTTAGCTTCTTGTTATTCCAACTTTATATATAAAAAACTGATGTCTGCAGTATCATTATTGTAAAAGTAGTCACTACATCATATGTGTGACATGCAGTGCAACAATATCATCAACAAATGCAAGCATTTGAGATTTTTTTGTGTTAAATAAATGTGTCTCTGGTTTATTTAGATTCGCTCAGATAAGGAAGACGTCAAAATGAAAAATGTGAGGTACTCACTGAAGGGCGTCGGTGCAGACCAGGAGCCGTTCAATTTATTTGTGGTGAATCCTGAAACTGGATATGTCAAGATAACGGGGCTTCTTAACAGAGAGTCCATCGCACAATTCAATGTAAGTGAAATGACCGTCATGATGATTCATGATGATGATGATGATGATGATGAAGGTGGCTTTAACACCTCTGCTTGATTATGATGGTTGGTGTTCTTAAATGTATTCCTCTGCAGCTTTCAGGCGTTGCTACATTCACAGATGGCACGATTGCAGAAAATGACATTGGGCTGAGAATAAAAGTGAAGGATCAGAATGATAATACGCCTGTTTTTGGTCCGATGAATCCCGGGGCTGTAGACGAGCTCAGTCTAGCAGGTATGTGATCGGCTGTTGTTACAGGTATAAAAAAAAAGTGAATGAAGTTTGTACAATAAAAATAACAGTGATTTTAATAATTATTAAATTCTGCATGTGGGTTCAAACCAACACTTTTTTTGTCCTGGATCTTTTAATTAATTAATCTGTTCATTTAAAATGTATTCATATACTAATTTTGATATACTGTATACTTTTCTGTATTATAATTCATTTCTCTTTTATAAAGTAGTTTTGCAAGATCTTGCAACTTATTTTATAAATAATAATATGTTATTCTTATTGTTTTTATTTAATAATGTCTTATTATTATTTAAGAGGAAATTAATAAGGAATTAATTAGGAACAAAATCAGCTGCACTTTATATATTATTAATATTTGGTAATATAAGGTTAGTTGTAAAATGTCATGTGGTGCAACTCCCCAAAAATGTAATGATATTTATGAATTAATAATTTAACAAAAAATAAATATACAATACTGTTAAAAAAATTGGGGTCTGTAAGATTCTTAAATGTTTTTGAAAGAAGTTTCTTATGTTCACCAATGCATTTATTTGATAAAATTTACAAATAAAATATTGTAAAAATATTATTACAGTGTATTACAATATTATTACAAGAAATATTTCTTATTATTATCAATGTTGAAAAGAGTTGTGCTGCTTAATATTTTTGTGAAAACGGTGATACTTTTTTTTTCCGGATTCTTTGAATAGAAAGTTCAAAAGAACTACATTTATTTGACAGAAATATTTAGTAAAACTGTAAATGTCTTTAATGTCACATTTGGTCAATTTAATGTATCTTTGCGTTTTAAAAGTATTCATTATACACAGTAGTGCATAATTATTATTTTTTTTTAAATAATGATAAAGGTGTTACTTTTTACTTGAAGGTTACAACATTTTAAATGTATTACAGTATTAAAATGGTATTACAATGACTAAAAAGGTTTTTAAAACCTTAAGAAACCAACATAAATATAAAGAGTACATTTCTAAGAACATAGAATCACATGTTTTAAAGTATTTTTTTCAAAAGATTTGTCCTTTCATTTATCGTGGGCACTCGTATTTGATACAGATACCGTAGTGATGCAGATTAATTGCTTTGATGCCGATGAGCCAGGAAACCCAAACTCTCAAATCAAGTATGAGATTGTTGATCAGCAGCCAGCTGGGGAGAGAATGTTCAGAGTTGACAGTGACGGCACAGTCCGTGTTGTCAGTCCTAACCTGGATAGAGAGGTGAGAGGCCACCATCACTGTATCAAATGTGTTTCTGATATCTAACATGCTACTTACACACACACACACACACACAGCACGTATGAGCTTCATTGTGCCAGTGCCAGATGTTCTGTTATTGTTTCATCTTAAATGAGTAATGCAGGAACATAATAAAGACACAATGACTGCTTTCATTGAGCATAATGAGCAGTATGTAGACGATTCCACCTGTTTATTCACACGCCATCTCTCTCTTCAGACTATTGATCAGTATGTCCTGCTTGTCAAAGCATCAGACCTGAATGGAGCTCCAGGCGGCAATGCCGCCACAGGGACGGTCACCATCAAGATCAATGACGTCAACGATAATGTGCCTGTGTTGGAAGGCCCAGTAAGAAAATATCCACACTATGTTTACATCCACACAGTTATGTTGTTTTAGTAGTCCCTTCAATTTTTGCAACTTATTTTTTTCTTTCTCTATAGTTTCAGGCCAGTATTGAGGAAAATACAGATCAAGTAGAGGTGATGAGATTCAAAGCAAGTGACCTGGATCTTAAAGACACGGACAACTGGGTGACTAATTGCTATATTGCATCAGGCAATGAGGCTGGATACTTCAGCGTTCGTATGGACCCAACGACCAATGAGGCAGTCATTATGCTTGACAAGGTGTGCAATGATATTTGTTGGATATTTATAATGTCTGGTATAGTCATGAGTAGGTTTATCGTCATACCAAAATGTCAGTATTCATACCAATATTGGTCAGATTTCACAATTCTCAATGGCAATTTTGACATCACAGGAAAAACTATAATTATTAATTAATTAATAAATTATTAATAAGTAACTATATTATTACTATAATAGCTAATTATTGATGTAAATATTAACATATTGAAATTGTTTTTCAATTAAGTAAACAAATAATTGTTTAAAATTATTCAAGTAAGCAGTCGATAATAAAGGAATAGCATGGCAGTTTCTCTTTTTCTTTTCAGTATCGTTGTTTAATTAACAAGACAGCATCTTTGTGAAATATTATACTTTAAAATAACTGTTTTCTATATTAATAAATTCTCAAATGTAATTATTCCTATTATGGCAAAGCTGCATTTTCAGCAGCCATTTGAAACAGAAATCTTGGAGCTTTATACATGACTTTACACTCAGTTTTGATTAATTTAATGTGTCCTTAATGAATAAAAGTGTTAATTAAAAAAATACTGACCCCAAACTTTTGAATAGTAATGTACTTTGATTTTTCATCAAAAAGGATTCTATTAACATTCATATAAGACATAATTTACTGTTTACATTCATACAAGATGTGCAGAAATGTGCATTTTTACCATCAAAAACAGTCAAACAGCACTCAGGTGATAAATTTAATTGGTACGTGGTTATACTGATACAGAAGAAAGGTTAATATTGTTACCTTGTTATAGTATCAACTTACTTTAAAAGTACTGGTACTTTTGACAGGGATAGTTATAGCTTGTAACTGTTCTGAAGCAGATTATACTCTCAGCCATTTGCTTGAAAAAAGTATCTCTTGTCTGTTTTCCCTGCAGGCTGTCGATTATGAGGATGTCAAAGACCTGAACCTTGGCATTGGTGTAGTAAACAAGGCTCCATTCCACCCCTCTGTGAGTGGAGGAGGACAAGATATTAATCTCAACTTCGGGGGCAGTGGTGGCGGCGCAGGAGGAGGCGGAGGTGGAGGCGGAGGTGGAGGTGGAGGCGGAGGTGGAGGCGGAGGCGGAGGCGGAGGTTGGGGCAGTTCAGGCAGTTCATGGTCATCGTCAGGGGGTCAGGTATACAATGTGAACATCAAGGTGAAAAACCAGCCAGAAGGACCCAAGTTCATGCCCCTAACAAAAGCCATCCCCATCTCAGAAGGCAAGACTTTTAACAGCAATGAGGTTATCGCAAGATACCCCGCCATTGATACAGACACAGGAAAGGAAGCTACCAACGTAAAGTACGTTTACATAGAAATAGTTCTGTCAACAATTAAGAGGAAACGGCATAGAAAACAATGAGAAATGAGCTTGAGCTAACTATGTTCCCTTTTCTTATAGGTATGTTAAAGGATTTGACCCAGATAACTGGCTGGTCATCGATGAGACAACTGGAGCCATTAAAATGAACAAGGCTCCTGACCGCGAGTCCAAGTATCTAGTTAACGGCACTTACTACGCCAAGATTTACAGCATAACTCAAGGCAAGTTCTCTGCAGGGTTATTAACTAAAAACCTATCCTAACTAAAACCTTAAAGGGATAGCTCACACAAAAATTTAAATTCTGTCATTTACTCACCCTTAAGTTGTTCCAACCCTGTAGAAGTGTCTTCTGTTGAACACAAAAGAAGATATTTTGAAGAACATTGGTAACCAAAGAGTTGCTAGTAACCATTGACTTCCTTAGTCTTTTCTTTCCATATAGTGAACGTCAATGGCTACCAGCAACTTTTTGTTTACCAACAATATAACTATAACTTAAATGTATTTTATTTCAGCTAGTTTCCAAGGCAACATTTCTCATTTTTATTTAGTTTAAGTACTAAAATAACTGAAACATTATTAATTGGCATTATTATTACAAATAAATAAATAAAAATGACAAAAACATACAACAAAATCGCTAAGACGTTAAAATTAAATTGAAAATTGAATTAAATTCAAAATATTAACACAATATAACAGTATAAATAATACTAAAATAACAGTGGTTCTAGGGAAAAGGGAAAACTTTTCTTTGTTGAAGTCTTTGTTGTTTTATTTATCCAACTGTTTCCAGATGTTGCCAGGTTATGGTTCACTGCCATAATATGTGATAATATACTTAATTAACTTATAGACCAATCATACTTCCAGTGTGCCACATAGTGTAATATAATGGATATTGCAGATACATAACCTGTCCTGAAGATGGCGCCATCTTCACATTGATCAACAATAGTTACTGAAAATTGGGTCAATGTTTGGATGCTTAACCATCTGCAAGTTATATTGTAAAAATGATTTGATTTAATTGATTTAATCGATTCATTTACATTGCATTCTCTTTTTATATATTGTTCTTTCTTTTAGTTGTTTTAGTACTTTTAAAAAACCTTTCTACTCGTTCATTTTTATTATATATTACAGTATTATAACATGTCTCACATTTATATTCATGTATTGAAAGCAAATAAAAAAAAATTAAATACGTTTTTCCTTTTCTCTTGTAGACTTGCCTTCAAAGACGGCAACAGGCACCATTGCCATCCAAGTAGAGGATTTTAATGACCACTGCCCAACTTTGACAAGCAAAGTCAAGACACTCTGTACTGAGAAGGATGCCGTCTTAGTCACTGCAGTGGATGAGGATGCGTCGCCCAATGGAGCTCCATTCACCTTCAATGTTGTCCCAGAAGGAACTAAGGGGAAATGGACAGTCGAGCATTTAAACGGTATGCCAGATGTTGCCAGGTTATTTTTGACCCACAACAATACTTCACTGACGTAACATTTAAAAATTGCATTGAAATGAAATGAAATTTAAAATACAGTATTTCCATGAATATCTATAACAAAATACTGCCGCAGTACCTCCGTGTGTCATTGGGGGGCCTTGGCCCACATATTAAAACTGTCTGTTGTAAGAAATCCAAAATACGAAGTAATAGTCAGAGATCTGTTGTCGTTCCAACCCGCAAGACCTTAGTTCATCTTCAGAACACAAATTAAGATATTTTTTATGAAATCTGAGAGATTTCTGACCCTGCATAGACAGCAACACAACTGAAACATTCAAGGCCCAGAAAGGTAGTAAGAACATCGTAAAATAGTCTGTTGTGAAGCTACGTGAATACTTTTTGTGCACAAAGAAAACAAAAATAACCACTTTATTCATAGATTTCTTCTCTTCCGTTTCAGTCTTCGTCGCACATACACAAGACTACCACAACGCAACGCATGCACGAGCTGGCGTTCTGCCACTACTGACTTTGTGGTTGACATCTTCTGTTTTTCTTCTTATCAGATACCACTGCCATCTTCAGAACCCAGGAAAAGCTGTGGCCAGGAGAATATGAGCTGACGGTGGATGTCAAGGACCAGCAGGGATTGTCATGTCCAGAACCTCAGAAGATTCAGGTGGATGTGTGCACCTGTACCGACCAGGGAGCTTGTGCCCGAGCAGGAGGAAGTGGAGCATTAGGAGCGTTTAAGAAGGGATCCAGGTTTGGACCAGCTGGAATCGGCCTGCTCTTCCTTGGAGCCCTTTCATTATTGCGTAAGTTTGTTTAGTATCTTAACAAAGTCTACCATGTAAATCTGACTTCATGACATTACTTAGACATTTAGTTAATGGCTTGGTTTCTATTTTTGCCGCGTTTAAAGCTGAAGTATGCAGTTTCTGCAGAACTAGCGTCACTTAGTGGAATTACAAAAATAAAGCATATTAATAAAGCGTATTTTCAAACAACCTTTGACTAGCTGGTGTAAAGATTGACAGTAAAGAGCTAACGTGTGGCAAAAGCTTGAGTTTAGTTTACCTGTCGAGAAGAAACTCCACAAGTTTGGAATCTCGATTGAAATCCAAACATTCCACCAATTCATTCCTTCATCTTATAAAAACACCGCCAATGTTTAGCTTTGTCTGTCTCTTCGAATTTTGGCATACACTTCTGAAACCAAATATGAATTCCTTTTTCCATGTGACACATAGTCCTACACTGGCTAAACGACAGTACCCCAAACTCTCACTATAGGTTGTGCTGGAGATTTACAGATCTGAGCAAATTGCTCTACATGTTTTTTTGGTGCTTGGGAGGTTCAGTCTTTACACTTCTGTAAAATAAGATATAAACCCATGAATGGCATACTAATAGTACAATGAATTGAGTTTAAAGAATGTATTTTGACATAGAAAATGGACACTGACTTCACCTTACTTTCTTTTGCCTGATCATGCTATCCAGACAACTTTATTCTGTCATCGTTATTCTGGATAACACAAAAAAGATATTATGATTGTTAGTTATGAAGTGAAAATAATTGCTGTATTTCTCCTCTGTTACAGTCATCCCACTCCTGTTGCTGCTGTGTCAGTGTGGAGCTGCTGGGATGGCGGGAGCTTTCACAGATATGCCCTTTGACACTAAAGAGCATCTCATCTCTTACCATACTGAGGGCCAGGGAGAGGACAGGGTAAGATCTTGAACTTCTGATTGATTTGCAATGTATGTTATCAGGATCAAAATTTGATTAAGATGTTATTTATATCTCAAAGCTAAATCAAATGCTTTTGTCTCTGATAGGATGTTTCAGTAGTTGATGCTCTTGGTGGTGGAAGGATAGGTTATGCATCAAGAGGCGTGGGTGGCATGCGTATCATAGGAGCAGGAGCAGGAGGAGCAGCAGGAGGAGCAATAGGAGCAGGCTTCATGGACTCCACTTCCACAATGGGCGGCCGTGGCTACAATGAAATGGAAATGTCCTACATGGACTCGATCAGAAGAAGTGAGACTCTTAGGAGTAGAGGAATGGCTGGAGATTTTGATGGAATGGCCATCTCTGATATGTTCCTGGGCGAATACTACTCACAGGTTAGTATGTAGTATATACCTACGGGGCAGTGTATATAAAGTCAATTTATTATGTTTATTTAGTGTGAATATATCTATCTATCAGTCTGTCTGTCTGTATGTCTGTCTGTCTATTGTTCTCTCTATATAATATTCTGTCTTTTTATCATTCTATCTGTTTTATCGTTTTTTTCTGTTGTTTTTTGTTTCATCCTTTGTTCTATCTACCAATTATTCTAATTATTTATAATTATTTCTATCTATCTATCTATCGTTCTATCTATCGTTCTATCTAATGATCTATATTGTTTTGTTTTATCTACTGTTCTTTCTATCTATTGTTCTATATAATGTTCTGTCGATCTATTACTCTATCATTCTATCTATCTATTATTTTAATAGATATTGTTCTATTTATCATTACATAATTTTTTCATTCTATCTTTGTATCTACTGTTCTATCATTTCATCAATCTATTGTTTTATTGTTCAATCTATCACTCTATCATTATCATACTATTATTATATTGCTGTATTGTATTATCTATGTGGATCACATTTATATATATATATATATATGTATTGCTCTATGTGTGTTACAGAAAAGCCGTGGAATGGAGGATAGATTTTCTAAGAATGAGCCTATGGTGTATGATTATGAAGGGAAGGGCTCTCCTGTGGGCTCTGTGGGCTGCTGCAGCATCCTCGAAGATAACAATGACCTAGAGTTTCTCAATAACCTCGGGCCCAAGTTCACTACTCTCGCTGAAATATGTGGAGGTAAAAAGACTGAGGTCCCCGCTCCTCTTCCTCACGCTCCTCTTCCTCCCCCTCCCAGACCCATCGTGGACCGTACCGAGGTGGTGTCTTCATCAACCAACATTATCAATCCTGGGAGTATTACCACTAACAGAGCTACATCTTCAAACGCATTGAATCTAGCTTCCAACATGGCTACGACATCATCTACTCGTGTGGAGAACGTCATGGTCACAGACAACCAGCCCACAGTGTTTACGAGTGTCCAACCGGCTCCAACGCTAATGATGCAACCGCAGCATATGTTCTACATGGTGCAGCCGCAGCCCAGCACGCTACTGGTTGCCGAAGGGCCCACCATGGGACACAGCATTGTTATGATGAACAACAGCCCGGTACCCAATGGGGTTGTAGTCCAGGGCACCAACGTAGCGACGAATACCCTGACCCGCGGCGGGGAAATGGTTCTTATGAACATTGGGGCTCCTGCTCAGGCTGGGATGCTGCACACAGCTAATCTGTCTGGATCACAATCGTTCATGGTGGATGTGGGAGCTACGAGCAGTCAAGTCCTTCATGGGACGCTTCAGAGAGGTGTTGCTGGATCTCAGGGCATGATGGTCGTGGAAGGACAAGGGGGTCACATGATTCAGGGGTCCCACAAAACAGGTGTTTCCACTCACGGTGGATCTCAAAATGTCCTTCATATGGAGAGCAAAGGGGGATCAGGTATGGGTCTTCAAAAGGGGATGACGTCCACCGTAGGGTCATTCGGTAGCATCGGATTAGGTGGGTCATCTGTCCAGATTAACCAAAACCCATCGTCACATAAAGTCGTTGTCCAAGAGAAAAAGTCATTGACAACACATAGTGTCAAGTAATAATGCAGCACTCATTCAGTACTTGTACCATCGTAAAAGTGTTAGAGAGTTTAAAAAGCCATCAATCTAGTCTTCAGAGCTCATGCATGCAGATCATTAGAGTTTCATGTTGTTACCATGTTAGGTCACATAGAATATGCAAATAATGCTTGAAAAACTGGTTTTAATGCCCTTGAGGTTTACTTCTCTGTATGTGTAGTGCACTATACATGATTTTCTTGTCTTTTTAATTTTCCCTTGCCTAGATTATATGTTACTGCATTCATTGTGTGCTCTGTAAAGACTGTTGTTTGTGGAAAATATACACAAATTGCCCTGTGGCCATTCCTATGCAGTTTATGCAAATCAGCTGAAAGCTATTTTAGATAAGTACAGATATATGAGAACATAAACACAGCCAGAAATCAGTCGAGTAGAGTCACCTCAAAAGACTTTAAGGACAGATGTTATTTGTTACAGTGCTGTAAAAGACAGTTCATGAATCAGTTGTGGCAATGTATATTTTGGGTAGCTGTTTATAAAAATGATCAGTGTGTTTCATTAACCAGCGCTGGTATGGTTTGCATTTTTACAGTATTTTTCATTCCTCTTCTTAGTTACTGTTTGTAAACAAGTAGGAAGTCTGATTAGTAAGTCTGTGTTTAGAAGCTTGTGGTTTCTCTTTGCAGTGTGGTTAAATAAAAAAATAAAAAACACATTCCAAACAATAATGATCATATGTATGAAATGAATGTTATGTAAAAATGTATTATGTTTTCTCTCAAAATGCTTGTATTTAAGAATACAGTAGCTAAAGCACATTTCTTTTGTTTAGTCATTGGAATTTTATGCTAAATACTAAAAAAAAAACAATGTGGTGCTGGGATTTTTCTATTCACAGCTCTGGTTTGGTACACAAAAATGTTTTAGTTTTTGAAGTTTTTTGAAGGGGTGGGCAATGGTTTCCAACTTTCCCAAAAATGGACTGCATGGTGGGAAAGTGTGTTACTAGTTTTCACAGAGAAACTTCTTTCAGGGGTCAATATTGTAAAGCAGCTTAAGGCTGTTTAGAGCTTCTTTTTTAATGCTGATTTTATAAATGTTTCATATGTTTCACTGTGGAACAGAATTCCAAAAGTCAATAAAAAGTCAATTTAATGTCATCCGTTGTGTAAAACTGTGTCTGTGGGCAAGTGTCAACAAAAACGGGAATCTGTAAAGTTGTAATTCAAGGGAGGCCAGTCATTCCTCTACAAGTTCAGTTTCAGGCAAAGAAATTGGCATGAACAACTCACGGCGCTCTGGAACACATGATTCTATAATGAACTGAACATACCCAGCAGTGTTGGGAAACGCCTTACAAGTAATGCGAGTTACGTAATCAGATTACTTTTTTAAGTAAGTAAACGCATTACTTTTTAATTTAGAAGGAAATATCTAAATTACTTTTTCAAATAAGTAATTCCAGTTACTTTGTTTCCCATGTCTTGACTGGCAGCTCTCGTGTTGCCATGTTGAGAGAAATCAGGAGTAAGTGCAGAGGCGGTGTGTGCGCTGTGAACATGATCTTACTGTAGTTCTAGACTAAATATGAACATGTATTTACTCATCTCACCTGCACAAAAACACATTCAGTATTCCTCAAAATTAATACAAACAGTCCAATGCAAATTCAGAATATTATATAAACCTGCAATAATTAGATATGTTAAATAAGACAAATATCACTTATGTATTTAATCCCATTTTATTAACCAATGTCTTTGCAATGGACCTTCGACTAAGTAAGTATAAGCATAAATATAAGCATATAAAGTATAAGCATAAATGACACATTTGTGTTTCATTTTTGTTATTTCTGAATAGGGTTGAACTTTCTTCTCATGCATCATATTCTTCATGCGATTTGTTTGAGCTGCGCCCTTTACTCTACAGACGTGAATTTACATTTCCTTCAGCCTGATCCGTATTCGTTTCACTTTTGGTTTGAAAGGGCTTGTAAAAGAAGAACTTTTTACATTAAAACAAACAAGCATGCCCTGCCCAGATTTTTAAAAGTAACTCAAAAGTAAGGTAACACATTACGTGCCATAAAACGTAACTAAGTAACGTAATTAGTACTTTTTTAGGGAGTAACGCAATATTGTAATGCATTACTTTTAAAAGTAACTTTTCCCCATGAATTAAAAAAAAAGATCTAAAGAGATAAATTAATAATTCTTAAAGAAATAATTCTCAATTTTGACACTGTATACACTTGCATACCATATATTGTATTAGTAATGAACAGTGGAGATGTTAAAAGGTCACTTTAAGGGTGGCCTTCATAATTTTAGCAAGTTAAGTGATTGAAAAAAAGTGAGTAAACAAATGTGAAATCAAATACATTTCAAGTGTCAGGTAACTTCATAAGAAACTGCTTTGCGGGTTTGAACCTATTAGTTATGAAAGCTGTTCAAATCAAAGACAGACATCTGCTCAAGAAAATGTGTCATGGCTCTTAAGACTTTTACCTTGGAAAAAGAAAGTATCTAGGGTTTCTTCTTCAGAAATCAATTACATATATGTGATGCATTCCTCACATTCGGTTAACGAAAAGAAAAAAAAATCAGATGGTTTCTTTGCAAAACCCCTGTAGCTGTTACAGCCAAGTCCCAGGAAATAGTGTGTGCTGTGTGGTTGCATGTTAACAAAAAGAATTCCTTAGAACTGAACTGGTAAAAACTCATCTTCATAACTCATAAGGTAATTAACTTTCAATGTTAACAAGAAGAATTCCTTAGAACTGTACTATTAATAACTCATCTAATTAACTTTCAAAACACCCAAACTTCTAAAGAACAATTACTTATTAATGTGTTGCTTGTGTAGTAACCCATAGTAAATTAGAAGTTTTTTTTTAATTCAGGTTTAATTATTCAGTAATTAATTTAGTAATGATTAATTAATTTAAAAAGTTTTTTTTATTTTGTTATTTATTTATTTTATTTTATTTTTATTTTTTTTTTTTTTTCAAAGGGATTTGTGCTGTATTTTAAGCATAAACAGATCTTATGTAACGTGTCATTCCCCAACCCACACACATAAATGCAGGGTAGAAGAGGCACGCGATGAGGCTTTTTTTTTTTTTTTTCTGGGCGGACCAAAAGATGCTAGTCTTATATTTGTGTGGTGCCTAAAGCTGTGTCAGTTTGATAAGCTCTGCCAATGACAACTCTCTCACTCACAGATTGTTTTGATCTCTTCTAGAAGATGTTCTCCTGCTCTTCGCTGGCTCTGACCTTGTTGCTGTTTCTCGTTGTGCAGGTGAGTAGAAAGAGATGCGGAAGTAGCACGTAAATGCTGTTTCGGAAAATCAGGCTGATAGAGTATACTGTGGAAGGTTGTCAAAGTCAATGTGTACAATAAGGTTCCATATGTTAAAATTAGTTAACATGAACTAACAATGAAAAACTCCTAGTTCATGTTATTTCTGCATTTACTAATACATTATTAAAGTCTTGACCATTTTCAGAATAATAATTGATCATTGTTAGTTAACCCTCATAATGTATTCAAAATCTGAATATAATATTTGCATTCCGAAGATTCATTGATTTAAAAAACAGTCATAACTGAATATTTTTCAACTACAACTATATTGTATCTGATCAGAAACTTCTCATTAAAAGTCAATATATGTATTTTGATTATATACGACTAATGACTAATATATACTGTATATTGTATTCTAATCATTTTGACCCAGAGCAGATTTTCTTTTTCCAGAAAATGCTAGATTATGTTATCACATTTGACTAAAACTAATTTTCTCGTTAAATTATTACCAAATATTGGATTCAGTCTTTTTTTTTAACAAAGTATTGTTTGTTAATTAATGTCAACTAATGTAATTAACTGTGTCGACAAATGAAACCTCATTGTAAAGTGATAATTATATTTTTAGTGGAAAACAGGACAAAACTACTGATTCAGAAAATAATCTTGTACTCAAAATATCAATATACTGTAGCAATGAATGTTGACTTGTTGACTGTGTTATTAGCGTACAGTACTATCCTTACATTTCGAGCAACTCCTGCCTGAAAGTTAAGTGAACTGAGAAAAGGTTTGTGATAGAGCAGCCAAACGTGAACAAATCCACGCATTATCATACAGAGAATGACATCTCGGGGCTCCGTACAATATCTGTCCTCAACTACAATTTGACAAGCCCTTACAAGTACATATAATAATGTGCCACAGTAATTTTTTACACTAATTCAACTTTAAATTAATGCATCTGAACTACAAACAACAACCTTCTAAACACTAATATAGAGTAGCCTAGCTAATGGGAAAGTGCAAGTTATTAAAATTGAGATTTTTTTTATTATGAAAATAGAAAAAAATATATAATATTTATACTTTTGCTTTTATTGCAATAGAACAGACAGAAGTGGATGGGATCGGGAAAGGTCCTCATGTCGGAACTTGAGCACCCGAAGCACAAACATGTTACATGTTGGAGTATTTTTATATGTATAAATAAAAAAAAGATAATAATAAAAACATTTTTTTAATATTAAAATATTTTGTACAAAAGTGTGTCTTTTGAAAAGGTACCCTTTTGTACCTTTCTGAGAGTGTATTGTCCTGTAAATTCCATGTTTTTTTTTTTTTTTGTCTTAGCTTGTTACAACTCAATTAATATGGTCATATGGTCTATGGCCATTTATTTAGTAAAAGATGGACAAACTTGACTCAAGTGTGAACATGGGCAACAATCAGTTTATGCCAAACAGACGCTGAATTGTAACAATTTCAGGTTTCAGAGAAGCAACTTGTCCTACATAATTAAAACAATGGAGAAAATGTTATTACACTAAAGCTAAGTAAATAGTTGACTTTTTAATACTTAAATAGGCTATAATTCAAGGTATAAAAAAATAAGCAAGGATTCTTTTGGCTAGACTCTATGGCCCGGTTTCATAGACAGGGTTTAGCCTAAAACAGGATTAGGCCATAGTTCAATTAAGACATTTAAGTAATTTTTATAAACGTGCCTTAGAAAAAAACATTACTGGTGTGCATCTTGAGACAAAACAAAGGCATTGATATATTTTAAGATCGATCAGTGCAAGTTTCCTTCAGTTGAAACTGAATAATTTCATTTTAGTCTAGGCTTAAGCCTTGTCTGTGAAACCGGGGGTTAGACTATTAATTGCGTAACATTTTTGACAAATTAACTTATCATTTTGGTACTATTCCCTGAAACAGACTTCTATCTGATACATTCGGTGTTACATTCAGAATATGATGAATAGGTTTTCACTATATGTTGCTCTAACATAAGAACAGCCTTCTGGTCACTGGCATGTGACGTGATTCTCTCAAATTCCTGTTTTCATATTAAGCTCAAATATATAAAAAAAAAAAAAAAAAGTGGCTTTCGGATAATTTGGGTATTAAATATCAGTGTCTTTTGTCTCACATTTGAATTCACAAATTTACCAAAATATGCACCACCACCTATCACTATTAAAAACATAGCAAAACCTAAATTGCATGGAATTATATTTTAATTATTTTTATTATTATGCTTTTTAATCATTAGTATATTTTTTTTAAACAGATCTTGAGCACTGGAGACTGCTGGACAGGTTCACAGAAGCAGCGTCATAAAAGGGAATGGGTCGTTCCTGCTAAACGGTTTACAGAAAATGTAGACTACAGTCATCTGCTCTTTGTCGGCAAGGTAATAGATAACACCATACAGCGATTCACTCTGCTCATTACATGTACAGCACATTACAATTCTAGCTTCAATAATAACATTCAGTATTCCTGATTTATTCACTCAGTAAATCAGTTTCTCTATTAAAAGATAAACGTGTTGCACAGCTGTCAGCACTTTCCACAAACAGAGTACAAACTATTACTACTAGAATATGGTAAGAGGATTACAGGGTTGAATATGTATCTAAATTAAGTTATCACTCAGGAGGAATTAGGTTTAGGATCACATTTAATTTATTATCCATAAATTAATGAAAATATTATTATATATTTGATCTTTTTCATACAGTAAGAGGAGTTGAAGCAAAAGGAGATTATGTATGAAAACATGACTTGTATGATTTACTTGATAACAGTCTTTGTTACCATTTGCACTAACATATTTTAATTCAGTTTTACTGCTATTGCTCTGTACAATTTACCTGTTATCTTACCTAAGTTAAGTAGATTTAGCAAATAAAATATGTAACTTAACCTTGGCCAGTGAAAGTTTGAGTAATAAAAAGTTTTAAAGTTTATGTGTTACTCAATAATACAATAGATGTCATGTGACACCATATCTACATAATTAGTAATGCGGCACTCACCCGAACACAGACTTCTGTGGAACATTTTTGAGTATGAATATGTCATTTTGAGTAGAAAATTTACTCCAGATGTAGCAAAATCGCAAGTTACTAAACCTAACAACAAAAGCAATGATAAAACAGTGTAAATACAGCAAAAAAAAAAAACCAAAAAACATTAATTTTTCATGGTCCAGTGCATGATGGGGAAAAAAGTTGAGTAGGTTTTACTTATTTTTATAATGCTGATATTTACGCTTTAATCTCTACAATTTCTTGAATTTAGTACTAATATAGAATTTATTTTTGAACTAACTTTCCATGTAGAAATTATATTTGTTTTTCTGTAGTATTTACTTCACCACAGAATCATTATTATCAGTGTAGAAGGATGTTACAATATTAAGTAATTTTAAATTTGTTGTAATTATAAAATAGTGATTGTGATTTTAAACAAACTTTTTTTTTTAATTGACTTGTACACTCCTCCTGAGTGACAGAAGTCTAACCATGCAGTGTGAAATTTCTCAGATCCGATCAGACAATGATGAAAACATGAGGCTGCACTACACTCTAAGAGGACCAGGAGCCAACCAGCCACCTGTTGGTTACTTTGTAGTAGACACGTACAAAGGATTGGTTCGCATTACACGGCCCCTGGATCGCGAGGAGAGACAAAACTACACCGTGAGGATTACAAACATATAGATTTAAGATACAAAGCATAATGGCTGCATGTCTGGATGGCTGATTGCCAGAGCTGGATTACTTCCCCTGTTGCAAAGTCATGTGTCTATGGTGTATTATGTGCTTTTGTTGCTAAGGTGTTTTTCCTGTTCTCACACTGTACTCCCCAAGGAGCATAGTCTGGGGGTTATTTTTTTCTCCTTACATTCCTCTTGTTTGCTGTATTTTTCTTAAATTCCCTGTCTTCCTGTCCTGTCTACCCCATTGTCATATATGTATGTTGTGTATGGACAGGTTGATGGCTAATTTCGCTGGTACTTGTGACTAGTAAAGGGCTACTACTACTACTACTATAGGTCATGTGATATAGTGTAGACTGTCACAAGGGCTGTGTCTAAATTTTAAGGTTTTTTAAAAAAAACTCTATGGAGCACTGTTAAAAAAAATAATTAAGTGTTTGTTCTGCCTAAAAATTTTACATTTAGTCAACTTGAAATGTTGTACTAAGTGACAACTTGGATAATTAAGTTAACTACAATTAATTATCCCATATCAATACATTTCTAATAAACTGTTTACTATCCACAAACTCCAGATAGATTTTTCTAGTTAATACGAACGTTATTTCCTATAGCATTTATATATATATATTTTCTTTTCTTTTTTTTTGTCTTGTAGCTTATTGGCACTGCATGGTATGCTAACAACACCATAGCTGAAGATAATGTTAAAATCAACATTGTTGTGGAGGACCAGAATGATAACCCGCCAGTTTTCATCAAGCCAGAACGAAGCAGCGTTTATGAAGGGAGTCCAGTTGGTAAGCCAGCCACTGCATCGCTGTTGTCAAAAATTGTTTGCTTTTCTGAAATTAGGGATGACCAATCATTCACCTCAAAGATCTTGTGTGAAAGATTTGTTTTTGTAATAGCTCTCTCCTTTCTAGGTACCTTTGTAACACAAGTTGTGGCCAAAGACGCAGATGAGCCAAACACTCTTCACACTAAGATAGCATATAGCTTGATCAAGCAAGAGCCAAATAATGGGATGCTTTTCTTTGCTGTTCATAAAGACAGTGGAACAATCTCTGTGAACAACCCAACACTTGACAGAGAGGTATTTGTTACCATTTATACTGATAATTGAATGTGTGTTTGTGTGTCGGTAGCTTCAAAAGTTACCACCAAACAGTCTGGATGTTCAAGTTCCTCTTCTCTTGAACAGGTACACAGGTCTTTTGTTCTTACGGTGAAAGCTGCTGACATGTATGGAAGTCCTGAAGGAAATTCTGCTACAGCTACTGTATTTATAGATATCCTGGATGTCAATGACAACATTCCTACTTTGGAGAAGGATGAGGTGACTATATACATTGGCTAATGTAACCTAAATAGTCAGGAGGTCACAATTTTGACATTGAATAGTCTTTTTTAATACCCTTGTGAAAAAGAATTACAGTAACTGTATTCATTGTGTACTTGTAGTGTACTTCAAATCTTCTTTAATTTTTAAATATATATATTTTTTCAACTGCATTTAACAATATTAATTAAATAAAAGTGTATTTAAAGAAAGTACACGTTCACACAATTAAAAAACTTGAACATTGTACTTTAAATTAGTAATTAAAAGCTTTACTGTAAAGTACATTTTAAATTGTTAAAAATCTTGTTTTATGCTTTAAAGAAGAACATTTAATTTGATGTGTTGAGTACCAAATGCTAAATAACATGTAAAGTACTCGTTTACATTATAATAAACAGTGTATAATAAACAGTAACAGTGTCTGAAAATATTACATTCTGTTTGCATTTAAAGGGATAGTTCACCCAAAAATTCTGTCATTAATTACTCACCCTCATGTCGTTCCAAACCTGTAAGACCTCCGTTCGTCTTCGGAACACAAATTAAGATTTGTTGATGAATTTCGAGAGCTCTCTGACCTTCCATAGACAGCAAGGATCCTAACACGATCAAGGCTCAGAAACGTAGCAAGGACATCGTTAAAATAATCCATGTGACATCAGTGGTTCAACCGTAATTTTACGAAGCTACGAGAATACTTTTTGTGTGCAACGAAAACAAAAATAACGACTTTATTCTACAATTAGTCTCCTCAGCGTCACCCTATATCCCTATAGCGTGGAGAGTATCACATACGTAAATAACGTATGCTGTTCTGTATCAGCAGCACCGTACACGGATACGCTGTTTACGTTGTTCACACTTTTATCTGAATGTAAACAACGTATCCGCATACATACGTTGCATGCATTGTTTACGTATGTGATACTCTCCAAAATGGTGCTATAGGGTGATGCAGAGGAGACGAATCTTGTAACACTTGATCGTGTTAGGATCCTTGCTGTATATGGGAGGGTCAGAGAGCTCTCGTAATTCATCAAAAATATCTTAATTATCTTAATATCTTAAAATATCTTAATTTGTGTTCTGAATATGAACAAAGGTCTTACAACTATCACTTTAAGTATATTCTTTACTATTTAATTTTAACTATATTTAAGTACTTTTTTTTAAGTATGCTTAAAAGTATGTGTACTTCTTTTTCTCAAGGGTATTCCTTCTCAATTAAATGCTGCAGTATACGAAAAAGTTCAATAATACATGCTCAAGGAAAAAAGTGTGGACATTTTTTTTTCTGGTTTCATAGTTTTCAGCAAGTATTGATGAGAATGAGGCACCTGTTGAGGTTTTGATGATCCAGGCACTGGATAACGATGAAGAGAGGACAGACAATTGGTTGGCCGAATTTATAATAGTCTCAGGGAACGAAGATGGACGTTTCTCTATTGAAACTGATCCGAAGACAAATATGGGTGTTTTGTACCTGAACAAGGTCAGTGCTTATTTTGTACACAGTTCTAAGAAGTTAATGTGATGGAAGCAAGTAGATCAGGGCTGAAATGTAATAAGGGTGTGCTGTTTACATATTTGTTACAAGTTTTTTTGGAATAACCAATTACACCTTGTTCTCTCCTCTAGCCTGTTGACTTTGAGTCAGCATCTGATATGAACCTGAACCTAGTTGTTGCAAACAAAGCTCTTCCAGGAGCACCTCTAGTGAGTGGAGCAGGAGCAGCAGGTGCAGATGGAGCTTCTGGAGCAAGTGGTGGATCTGGAGCTTCTGGAGCAGGTGGTGGAGCTGGAGCTTCTGGAGGAAGTGTGTCCAAGCAAAAGACATACTTAGTAAAGATCAGTGTCAAAAACAAACCAGAAGGCCCAAAATTCAAGCCAAAGATCAAGCCTTTATCTGTATCTGAAAACACCAAAAATTCTTTTCCAAGGGTAATTGACACCTACACCGCTATAGAAGAAGACACAGGCAAACCAGCAGAAAAAGTCAAGTAAGTGTTCTCCAATCATTTCTTGAAAAAAAAGTCAGTTTCAAGACTTTACGAATTTTGAATATGCAGTACATAACTCAAGCCATGCATATAATGTGTTTAGAAGCATTAATACATATTGACATTATACAGTTTTACAATATTTGATTGAATACTATATTTGAGGTTTATAACTATTCAGAATCTTCAAACCTTCAAATTGCTAAACCAAATGTAGAGTTTAAAATTGCAATGATGTAATGATCCATGTTTGTTTAGATATGCAAAGGGATATGACCCTGACAACTGGATTTCTATTGACACGGACACGGCTGAGATAAAATTGAACAAGGTACCAGATCGTGAGTCTCCATTTCTGGTAAATGGGACCTACTATGCCAAGATTCTCTGCATTACAGATGGTTAGTATGAACAACAAGTCAGAGCAATTTAGACAAATAGTACAGTCACCACGCTTTGCACACTGTATGATTTCTTCAACTTCATGATGTGCATCCTGGGATGCTTTTTAAACAGTAGTGAAGGAGTCTACATGTCAAATAGTAAAAGATGATTTAAGAAGGTTAACTGTAACATGTTTTGTGTTTGTTTTACATTTTAGAACTGCACGCTCAGACGTCTACAGGGACTATAGCTTTGCAGGTGGAGGACCTGAATGATAACTGCCCCAAACTCCTTAATAATGTGCAGACTGTCTGCAGTGATACCAGAGTAGTCAATGTCACAGCAGAAGATAAAGATTCAGATCCCAACGGAGCTCCACTAGAGTTCAGTTTGATACAAGAGAAGACAAAGGGCAAATGGAGCCTGCAGAGAATAAATGGTAATACCATACAGATAATAATATTATTTATTTGCAAGGGTCTGAATGATGAAAAAAGTTAAACAAACGTACACTATCTTGATCTAAGCATGTTTTTTGTTATTTACAATAAACTGAAAGCAATCACGCCACATATACAGTAGATAATAACCATTCTTGTGACAACTTTTGAGTAGAGAGTGACATAATAGTCAAGTCTCTCACTGTTTCTCACCTCTTCAGATGTAAGTGCTTCACTGCTCGCTGAAGATGACTTATGGCCTGGTTTTTATGAAGTTACCATGGAGATCAGAGACAAGCAAGGACTGGCCTGCCCTGATGAGCAAGTCCTCCATTTAGAGTTTTGCACTTGCTCTAATGGAACGTTTTGTGCTTCAAAAGTGGCTGCAGTACGCTCTACATCAGCCAATTTTGGAGCAGCAGGAATTATTGTCTTGATTCTCGGATTCTTCTGCCTAATCTGTGAGCATGATGTTTACTTTGCTGTGGTCTACCATTGTAAACTTGTTATTAGTGGCAACATGGTAAAACAGACATACATTTAATGTGTTTTTGTTTGTCTGTCTCTATTTTTAGTGGCGCTCGTGGCCGTAATAAAATGTGATTGTGGGATACCTGGAAAACAGTTTATTGATATGCCATTTGAAACCAGGCAACATCTTATCGCGTATTGCACAGAAGGAAAAGGAATAGACGGAGTAAATAAACTCCCTTCATAATCTTGCACATCTTATAATTATATTCTGAGGGAACAAGTAAAAGTCCAAAACACTTCTATCGTGTGATAACTGATTCTGTTTCTCTTGCAGGATGTTTTTCTGACGAGCATCCCACCAAAACGCTACAATAAAGGCAGTGGTGAAATAAAATTATCCAAAGAACACTTAAGAATGGTGGAAGCTAACTCTAATATCCCAGTGGATGAAATGCAGGTCCCCTGGTCAAACCAGGCTGTAAATAACAGTTCTAAAATGGTAGGAATGATGCAGAAAAGTGCATTTGGAGGCTTTTACTATGACATGAACATGGAAAACTCTGTCAGGTGGCAAGAAAGACAAGTCTCGCTTGACACACTCCTAAACAAATACCTTGCACAAGTATGTGATTTTTTTTATTTGAATTGAGGTGTTTTTATAGGAATAGTTCACCCAAAAAATTTAATTTGCAGAAAATGTACTCACCCTCAGGTCACCCAAGATTTAGAGGAGTTTGTTTCTTCATCCAAACAGATTTGGATAAATTTAGCATTACATCACTTGCTCACCAATGGATCCTCTGCAGTAAATGGGTGCCGTCAGAATGATAGTCCAAACAGCTCATAAAAACATAAAAAAATCCAAGCTACGTGTTTCTAATAAACTAATCTATCATTAAGATGTTTTTAAACTATTCTTTAAACCATTGCTTCCAGCTAAAATACGAGTCATCAAGAGAAAAAGTCGTCTCACCTAAATCAGGGGGCCAGTTGCATAAACTTAGCCTCTATGTTAAGACAGTGTCTTAAGAACTAGTTTGACCAACTAGCAGTTAACCAAGGGTTAATCAGTCTGGTATTTTTGATTCAACTTAGACTAATCTAAGTTTTTATGTAACTGAATTTTAAAAATTTTGACCAGTCTTAAAGAAAAAAAAATTGATGACTTACTTTTAAGACTAGTCTAAACCATTTATGCAACCGGCAACAGGAGAGAAATATGCACAGATCAAGCACTGCTTATAAGCAGAAACAGGCCAACACAGTTCTAAATATGTAGGTGGATTTTAATATGAGAGGACAACAGGGGATGGACTTTTTTATTGGAGGAAGTGTTATTATGGATTGATGGACTCTATGGATTTATGGATTATGGATTTTGGCCAGAAGCGATGGTTTAAAGTTAAAATGCCTTAATGATGGATTGTATTATTACAAACACACAGCTTTTTGCTTTACAAGATGTTAATTGATTGGCTGCTGCTGTGTGGATTACTTGTGGATTATTGTGAAGTTTTTATCAGCTGTTTGGACTCTCATTCTGATGGCACCCATTCACTGCAGAGGATCAATTAGTGTGCAAGTGATGTAATGCTAAATTTCTCCAAATCTGTTCAGAATAAGAAACAAACTCATCTACATCTTGGATAACCACAGAAGAAAGAAAGCCACACAGATTTGGAGCAACATGAGTCAATGATAAAATAACTTTAATTTTTGTGTGTTCTATCCCTTTAACACTGAATGAAATTACAAGTAGAATGACACTTTTCCTCATTCTTTTGCAGAAATCCAGGTATATATTGGAGAATGATTATCCAAAGCAAGGACTGAAGCACTATGATTATGAGGGTGAAGGATCTGTTACCGGTTCTATTGGGAGCTGCAGCTTTATCGAGTCTACTGATGATCTGGAGTTCTTGAACAACCTGGGTTCAAAATTCAACACCTTGGCTGAGGTGTGTGGATTCAGACAAACTGACCCAAAAGTTATTGCTAATCCCGTCGAGACAACACCAAACGCAGCTGCATCTTCAAGTCACGTGACCAACATCATCCAGCCCAGTCCTGAGGAGATAACCATTAAATCACCACTTGTCCAACCTGCACCTAATCAGGGGATTGTCACACAGGAGCCTATGCACTATGGATTCAACCAGCCAATGGCAAGCAATGTTGTCGTCCCATGTCTTTGTCCCATGAGCCCTCAAATATTTTACCCAGTAAGTTCTCAAGAGTTGAGTGGAATGGTACATATGAACCAAACAGTAGTTGATGCCTCCCTTTCCAGTGCACAGAATGAAGGTACAGTAACAACTGTAGAAACTGTGACAGGAAGCAATGTATTGATTGGAGGCCCAGGAACTCCAAACCTAGTGACAGTGCCTCAAATGGCAAATGGTCAGGTAAACAGCCAGCTATTAATAAGTGGTCCTTACTGGAGTGCTTCAAACGAAGGTGGAGAGAGTAGACTACTGGTTAGTGGTCTTTCTATTCTAGAGGCTCCTATTAGTGGAGGTAATTTACTGGTTGCAGGCCCAGGTCAGTATCCTGTGTCTATGAGCGCAGGAACTCGAAACCTAGTGAGACCGCCTCAAGTTGCAACTGGAACAAATGTTCAGAACATTGTATCAGGGAAAGGTGGACAAAGTAGACCATTGGTTAGTGGTCCCACAATTCTAGAGGGTTCAAGTCAGCTTCCACTTGCCATGAGTCCAGGAGTACTTAGTCCAGTGGAACTTCCTCAGGCAGCAAACAGACAGTTATTCCGTTCTACAGTGTCCAGACTTCTGACTTCAATGGTTATGATGCCAAAATCCAAAGGACTTGCAACAAATGGGCAGCTGAACGTTGAGCAGTGATCTAATTTTTGGTCTATAGTGTCATTAATACCTAATTAATTCTCAGGGTGGGATTGTTCACAGAGAAGCACAGAAACTATTTTAAGCATTAGATGAATTAAAAGTATTCAATATTAAAATGACAAGAATAAGTGAGTATGAGCATTTTTAATAATTGTAATATTTTCAATATTTACTTGGCCTGGGTGGTCTGAACCTATTTCAAGACCAATATTGTTAAACATGTTGGACTTTGTTTTACATCTTAAATCTACAGATACGATTTCAAAGAAAAAGTTAACACACTAGACGGACATTTTATAGGGCAATGAATAACTTGATTAACAATACATAATTTAACATCAACTGAAAATAATAATAAAAAATAACTAAAATGTATATGGTATACTCTGATTATGTAGCATTTAAATTAATTATAAAGCTTTTATTTCTGTAAATCCTGTAATCAAATTTTATTATATTTAATATAAACAATGTGATTGATTTAAAATAAGTGTTGACTATTATTAGTCAGTTCAGTCACTTGATTCCATGGACTTCCATTATATTTGCATTACTGTGAACAGAGTCGATGTTATGTCCTGTGGAATTCATACTACTGTTTTTAAGATTTCTTTCAGTATTTTAAAATGTGGTTTCTCTTGGGATTTTTGTCATTAGTGAAGGTACGACTGTGGTTTAATACTCTGTGATTAAAAACGGTTAAGTTAATGTTAAGTTGTTTGTAAGATGGTCATTCTGTGTTTTTAAAACAATGTTGTCTTGTGTGTGGTAATAATATTTGTTCAGTAGTTTCAAAGACTAAAAAATACATGTGGTGTTTTACTCTTTAAGCCATTTCATGAACAGAATATTGGGGTGAGCAAGAATAAAGTTATAATGACTAAAGAGCAGTCCATGAAATTCTTATGTAACCCAGATTAAGATAAATCATTTGATTTTTATGCTTAATTAGGCAAACATCTCCTTATTCATTTATTCAAATAATTACTTAAGGTTTAATGTACACTAATTATGTGTGTTGTGCAATGCATAGCTGTGCATTCAGAAGCTTGTACCTCTATTGTTACTGCTGCACCAATATAAAAGCAGTAAATTAAAAAAAAGTTTTTAACTATTAAATATAATATTACACATATTATGGCTAGAGTGATGTTTTGTGATTCAAACCATCTAGTGGTATGAAACTGTATTGATGTTTTTACCACACTGGGGTGTGTTTCCCAAAAGCAACAATGGTCGCAAGTTCCATCGTTACCAACAGAGTTCAATGGAACTAACGACCATAGTTAGCCAACAATGCTTTTTGGAACCGCACCCCTGGTCAGGTGTTTCCTTATTGTTTATGTTTTGCTTGGGGCGGACAGCATTTCGGTGAGAGGTGTAGCACATGAACTTGTAGCACAGGTGAATTCTCAAAGTTCTTTAAAGTGTTGCCAGTCTATTTAGTGGAACTGAAAAGTATTTGAACACATAAGCTACACTAAAAACTGTATACATGTTTTTGCATAATATATCAAACCAAGTGTCCAATGATTAATTGAAATATTGCTTTTCAGGCAAAACAACTCACAAAAAGAGGTTTGTCCGATTTCAAATGATAAAACAATGCTCAATACTGAAGTACTGTGACACTTTGTGTATTTCAAACATTTGTGAACATGTTGATAGGTAATGTGATTCTCTACACCTCTGGTTACTCTAATAGGACATCGGTGTGAACTTTAGGAGAACTGACTTCATGCACCCATTAAATCTCACCTTGCTTAAAAGTCATAGCAAAAATGACTCCAAAAAAATTACGTTTGGTTGATTTTTTGCAATGTACGCAATAAAATTCCTACATTTTAAGTTTAAGTGTCTAAATACTTACTGGGGGCACAATAGTTTTCACAATCTCACATACAGCTGCTGTCACAGTCACAATATCTTGAGTTTACAGTTTAAATCTGTTGCATTACCTTCCTTTTCATAAAATGAAATTGGAATATGTGAATTTAGTGCTTACATTATTCAAAGAGTGATTAAAAGTGGAGAGTGGAGAAAGAGGTGGTAGGGGGCTCCTCCACAGCAGAAAGTCTCACGCCTGGGTGTGTACAAGAGAAAGTGCTCTTTCAGATGCCCCACCCAAAAAGTGATCAGAAACCTGCCCCCCATTTCCAACCCCCTACACAAGCACAGCTCTGATCAACAGGTCACGACTGAGACAGAAGAAGGTAGGGAGAAGATACGAGAAACAAGGACTGACTGCTTACATCTGACCTACAGCTCTCATGTCTCCCATTTGGCTTGGACGAATATGTTTGGTCCTGCTGCTGTGCAGAATTGTGGTAAGTGACACCAAACTAACAGGTGTTTTGGCATGAAATAAATTGAATATTCAGCTCAATTGTGTTTCTTTCACACATATTTAAGCAAATGTAATAATTACAGGTACATAGTATACTATGCATACTCTGCACACTTGCTGTTTCTGATCACATTAACTCCTAAAACTATTTTGTTTTCTTCACCAGAAACAATTTCATTTTTTAAAGCTTTTGAACGTGAGAGTGTTGAATAGATTTGGACTGATCAATTCAGTTTGATCTGATTATTTTGTGTTCACATTGTTATATCCTTGCATATTATAAAGCAAGCCACTACATTGTAAAAGTAAAATGAGTATCATAAAAGTCACTATTTGTTGTGGCCTTTTGTTATTTTACCACTGGAAGACAGAAGCATCTGGCATTTGTTAATATGAAAAACGCCTGTGGGCAGCATAGTCTCAAGTTTAAACCTGCACTCTATGCTAGACAGCAGCAGGTTCTTACAGTATACAGCATTACTGTCACCTCAGCATATACTTGGAACAATGTGTACTAGTTCAGTTTACAGTAAAGAGGAAAGGTTTACAGTATGTATATATAAAATGCATAAGTTTGGTAAATGGGCTGCATTACCTGTTGTTTTTAGGCAAGCAGATCAATTTTAACTGACTTTTTCAATTCTGTTCATTCCTATGTACATCTCTGGAGAGCCGTGATGGCAGGCCATAAATAATTCCCAAAAGCATTTACAAGCATAGAGAGAAAGTATGTAAAAGGACACATAAAAACTGATTTCACAGGGTGTACACCTCTGCTACAGTAATCCATTATTGTTAGCATTTACACACTTGAAAAACAGCATTTGGATCTATTTTCATCAGCCATCAACAGTTGACACTGTAGATAAAATTGCTGTGACTAGGGATGAAAAGGTCATTAAAATGTAGGAAGAACAAATCTCAAAAATCTTCACATGAATTGTATACAATTTAATATGCAGAACATTTAGATGTATATTATTTCTATACACTAAGGTGGCACCCACTCAAAAGGTACTAATACGTAGACTACACTTTATGTATAAGTACTTTCGTCAGTGACAGCTTTGTACCTTTTTTTCTGAGAGTGTATGTTATCTTTCTTTTGATAACAATACAATTTTTCATAAAGACGGTTTACAAGAATACTGTATATATGGTAAATAAGTAATGTCAATGCATTGGATATACTTAATGTCTAACATTCTGAAAAAAATCTTATTCTTTAGGCATCGAGAGCCAATAGCAGATCTAATCGAAGGAAACGAGAGTGGATTCTTCCACCAACAAGACTTTATGAGAATATTGACTACACAAAAGAGGATTTTGTGGCAAAAGTAATCATTTTACAGCTCCTCCCCACCCCGCTGCACATAACCCAAATACATATTTTGCATATGATATGCTTGTACTGGGTGGTCCTAATGTCAATCTTTTCTTGTTTGTGCTATCATCTGAATAACTTGGATAACTGGATCTACTGGTTCTTAAACTTCACCTTTTCACCTGTTTCATAAGCTGCCCTACATAATGCTCAATATGTCCTCCTGAGACTCAGCAAAACAAAAGATGATAATAGTTTTTAAAATGTATTTTAGTTAAACCTGGTATTATTCTACAATCTTTATATTTTGTAATTTAATTTACTTAAATTAAAAGTGCATATAGTATTGCTTACCTACTTTAAAATGTATGTTTAAGTGTATTAAGTTTTTTTAAAAGGTAAATGAAAAAAATGAAGAAAAAAAAAACCTAAGCAGCCTCTTATTCCTAGAACTTTTTCATACCTCAGAGAAGACAAGAAGGTCCTCATCAAGACATACCATGATAATGGCCTGTTATCGACACAAATATGTCCTCTATTGAGACAAAATTTATGATAAAGCAAACAGGGGTACATGCAACATGCAGATTTGTGCGTTTATCAATATATATACCTGCTTGGTTTATACATGGCCACTGAATTATGACCACTGCAATATTTAACATCTGTACAACAACTGCAAAGTGTCCAATGCATAAAAAAAATGTGATTTACACATAAATCCAACAGAAACTCCACCACAATCTGCATATTTTTAAATGCTCAAGATATTCATCACTACCTGAACACTACCTTTGCATTCGCATATTTAAATATATTTCAATATTCACAGGCATTCTCAATATTGTCTTGTTTTTTTTTTAGATCCGGTCTGATAAGGATATTAACTGGCAGATGGTGGAATATGGACTAGCAGGTCACGGCGCTGACAAGGCACCCTATAACTTGTTTGTTATCAATCCTGAAAATGGCTATGTTAAGGTCACCGGCCTGCTAGACAGAGAGAAAACATCCTTATACAACGTGAGTTGTGCTCCACACTTGGGTAATTCATTATAGACACATACAGTAAATGAGATGATGGTTGGTATAATGACTGAATTAAGAGACCTTGATACACACATCATCTTTGCTCTTCTGTAGCTGACTGGCAGAGCGAAATTTCGTAACGGATCAATAGCAGAGGAAAACATTGAGCTGAAAATTAAAGTTGAGGATCAGAATGATAACCCACCAATATTCAAACAACAAAGGGGATCTGTGAGGGAAAGCAGCAAGATTGGTGGGTTGCATTTATTACCACATTGTTTTTTTCTGTTTGCAAACTTCCTTAAATACTCACAGAATTATCTGTTCTACAGGTTAAATGTTTACAAATTAAAAATATAACACTATTTACTAGTTAGTTACTGCTCAAATAAGACTTTACAATTTTTACCCAAATGTCATATTTTTCTGGCATCATGCTTGTGAAACTACAGGAACACCTGTCATGCGAATAAAAGCTACTGATGCGGATGAACCGGACACTCTTAATTCCAAAATAGCATACAGTATATTAAGACAAACCCCAGCCGAACCCGGGCAGACGTTCTCCATTGATAAAACAACTGGGATAGTCTATGTGAAGGAGAAAACCCTGGATCGAGAGGTAACTGATGTGGCAATGCATGACATTCAGAAGTTTATGAAAAATGCAAGATGATCATTTATATCCAGATTTATAACCAACTGTCTTTTACAGAGACATGACACGTATACTTTAATAGTTCAGGGAGTTGATATGAACGGAGCTCCGTCTGGCAACACAGGAACAGGCACAGTGCAAATTCGTATTTTGGATATTAATGACAATGTTCCCACTCTTGAGAAAGAAGTGGTAAGATCTTAAAATATACTTGCCTGCAAGCTGTGAATGGCAGGATTAACGTAAATGTTTTTTGCGCTATAGTAGGGATTGTATTTATCAGTTGGTGTATTTTCTCTGTTAGTATTCAGGCAGTGTTGATGAAGGTGTGATTGATGTGGTTGTCATGAGAATTAAAGCCCTGGACAAGGATCTGGAATTCACTGACAACTGGCTGGCAGTGTTTGATATCCATAAAGGAAATGAAGACAATATCTTCTCTATTGAAACGGACACTAAAACGAACGAGGGAATTCTAAAACTTGTCAAGGTACCTGCAAATGAGTTTTCTTTACTATGGAAATAATAACAATTTCATATAATATTATTTGTTGAGGAGTCAATGATACACATTTGTCCTATCTATTAATTTATTAAAAAAAAAACAAAAAAAACAAAAACAAAAAAAAAAACAATTGCAATTCATACAAAATGTCAGTATGGTAAAAATGTCCTGATATCATGAAAAAAAAAAAAAGAAGAAACAAATCATTATGCAATTCTTAACAAGAAAATCTTTCGTAGTTTGGAATAATCTATTATAATTTCTTAAATAAATGTATATATGATCAAATTTTCTGACTGAATTAATATTTATATTTAAACATTATGGTTTTAAAATGTAATGTAGCATAACTTCCCAAAAATGTAATTATGTTTATGAATTAATAATTCATGATTAAAAATAAATAAAAATGTTTTACTGTGAAAAATATAAGCACAGAGAAATTTCTAAATATAAACAGAGCAAAAACTTTTTAAAACTTAAAAAAAATATGGAAATGTACATTCTCATATGTAATCAAGGTGTAAGAAAATGTTATTAATTTTACTTGATAGTTACACCACATGATATTTTCACTGAAGTCATTAGATAGAAACTTTTCTTGTAAATGGTATAAAAGTTTTTCAAAACCATATTAAGCTCTTTTAAAAAAATTGTCAAATGTACATTAAAACAAGATTTTTATTTTATTTATGTGTCATCGACTCATATAATTTTGTCTTTTTTCCTTTTCCATGCCTATCTGCCTCTCTGAAGCCTGTTGATTTTGAAAAGGTAAAAGAATTGGACCTCAGTTTGGTTATTTCAAATGTAGCTCCTTTCATAAATGGAAGTGCTTTAGAGCTGGACGTTAATCTAGACAAGGATTTAGGGGCTGGTGCAGGCCTAGGAACAGGGGCCGGGGTGGGAGCAGGTTTGGGAGGGGGGTTAGGAGTAGGCTTAGGTTTGGGACTAGGACTGGATGCTGGACTGGATGCAGGACTGGATGCAGGACTGGATTTGGATGCTGGATTGGGTGTAGATGCTGGACTGGATGCTGGATTGGATCTGGGTGCTGGAGTGGGTGTGGCAGTGGATGCAGGTGGTGATGTTGGGCTTAAACCTGATGGTAAGCCTGGAGTTAAGCCTGGAGCCAAGCCCGGTCCCTCACCTGGTGTCAAGCCTGGAACAAAACCTGGTACTAAACCATCTGGCAAACCTGGATCTGAGCCTAATAAAAAAACAGCTGGGAAAGGTTACCCAGTTAAGATCAGTGTAAACAACCTACCTGATGGTCCTAGCTTCTCACCTTCTGTGAAAGGCTTCCCAGTGTCAGAAGATCCAGATGATGAAGATTTCCCAGTAGTGCTGGGAACGTATGCTGCTTTGGATGGTGACACTGGAGAACCAGCTGAAAATGTGAGGTGAGCTTTGATCAGTTTTGTCAAGGTAATGTACGGTTACCTTGGATTATTTATCAAAGTAATGCTTTTATATACATGTATATATATAGAGAGAGAATTGTATTCATTGGTTTTATTTGTAAATAATGATACTGTTGATTTCCATTATTGCTATTATTGATGCAGTTATTGATTTCATTATTCTTGTTTATACAGAGGCCTAATAATCTTTGATCAGTTATTTTTATGTCATTGTTTTCATTATTGATTGAACATCCAGGTATGCTAAAGGTCATGATCCTGATAACTGGCTAACCATTGATGAGAAAACTGCTGAGATTAAACTGACAAAGGCTCCTGATCGAGAATCAAAGTTTTTGGTCAATGGAACCTACTTCGCAAAGATTATCTGCATGACTCAAGGCAAGCATCAGCATTTTTTATAGGTTTCCTGACCGTGCCAAGTTTTTTTTTGTTGTTGTTGTTGTTTGTTTGCTTGTTTGTTCTTTCCTCTAAGATTAATTAAATATGAACTCCAATATTTGTTAGGATGCCAAACATTTAGTTCAAAAAAGCAGAAAGAAACTACTTAAACCTGTTAAACTTCTTTCGAAAGTCTTTCAAAAGATGTTTAACTGCAAGTCCTAAATGGGGAATTTTGTAAATACAATAAATATATTTTTTTTCCAGATGGGTATTTTTCATGTAAATAGGAATGGTAAATAGCTAAACTAAATAATAATATGCTGTAAATATGTAATTGTTAATAAGTATCTAAATATTGTCATTTAAATATTTATTTATTTATATTTAGTTCAGGTATAGATATACATTTTCCCTTAAAATATTGACATATTTTTCTTACATTTTTAGATGTGCCAGCAAAGACAGCGACTGGGACAATAGCATTAAAGGTGGAGGACTCAAATGATCACTGTCCCACACTGACCAGCACCTATCATCAAACTTGTGATAATAATAAAGTGGTTAATGTCACAGCTTCCGATGAGGATGCTGATCCAAATGGAGCACCTTATCAATTTGTTCTGATAGAAGAGGAAAGTGTGGGAAAATGGAAGATGGTGCCTATAAATGGTAAAACGAAGCGGGTTTTTTCACTTAAAACACAACTAACACTCAAATGCAATGTATATGAATTACTAGAGTGCAATTCTCTCTTATTTTTAGGAACAACTGTAAGCTTTCATGCACTGGAGGCTTTGTGGCCAGGCATGTACAAGCTGACAGTGAAGGTCTCGGATGCTCAGGGTCTGGCCTGTCCAGACAACCAAAAGTTTGAGGTAGAAGTTTGCAGCTGTGAGAAAAAAGGCTCATGTGGGCCGAAACTGGCTGCACAGCGTGGCATACCATTCAAAACACCAGCCATTGCCTTGTTCCTCAGTGGTGCAGCTTTACTCCTTTGTAAGTTATTCATGTGTTCAACACATTCATACAACTTGACATCCTTATAGTGCTTGTAAAACTCTTTGTTCCTTGCATTTTCAGTGGTACCCTTCCTCCTGATCTTCTGCCAGTGTGGGACCATGAGCGAATTCACAGATTTGCCCTTTGATGCTAAAGAATCTCTCATTGCATATCACACTGAAGGCATAGGAGAGGACAAGGTCAAATTTAAAATTAAAATTAGAACTTGGTTTTATATCATAAAACACACTTTGGTTTTATATAATGTGAATTTGATTTTGTATGTTCTGTAGGAGGTTCCTCTTCTCAGCAGTCCTGTTGCTGCAATAGACCAAAAACAACTGTTCCAGAATGGAACAGTTTCCAACTATGTATCCAACAATGTATCCTCAATGCCCTTTCAAGCAAGTGTCACTAATGAAAGCAGAACATTCAACCAGGAAATAAACAAAGGGTTTACAGAAACTGACAGCAATAGGTTTTGGTCCCGGCGAAACACCTTTTCAACAGCCAACCAACGCAACAGTGCTCTCTACTCTCCATCACTCACGTTTGAAAAACAAGACATTTATGAGGATATGGCAGTGGGAGATGCCTTTCTCAATGAATATTTCTCTCAGGTATGAGATTAATCATTTTTTTCAGAGGAACTTATTTAAATTTAAGTTCATACAAAGACTTTGTATGACTTTTCTTCAGTGGAGCACAAAAGGGGATCTTGGCCAAGCTCTAAAAGACAAATCAACACCATAAAAGTATCATAAAAGTAGTCCATACAATTTATGCACCATATTCCAAGTCTTCTGAAGTAATACAATAACTTTTGGGTGAGGAACAAATACAATTTTCGATTGTTATTTGATGAACATCCGTCCAAGTTCTTCTTGGCACTTAAATGAAAATAGCAATTTTTTAACAAATTGATCAAGCCCCTTTCAATGAATCAGCTGATTCAGTTTTCCAAATCTGAATGATTTATTAACAAATGGGTCTTGATTTTACCTCACTGAATCAATGATCCTTTTTGGCCTCTCATTGGCCTGGAAGATTATCTTTAAATAGCCGCGTTTCCATTACCCTTCAAATTGCGCAAATTGAAATTGGGAATTGAAAATACCCCTAATAAAAACATGTCAATTTGGGCAAAAACTCCCATATATCGCAAAAAAGTTTTTACGCTCGCATGAGGTGGTTTTTCAGGGAATTCGAAAAGGAATATATCGCAAAACTGCAATGGAGACAGTTTTTTTTTTCCACATTAACAGGTCAAATGGCCTACGTAAAAATCATATGATAATTCTTTAATGTACTATAACCTCCAAGAAACATCTCATATGTGGCTGCTCTCAAGTATAAAGGGCTTTCCTTGCCATAAATTCTTTGGAAAACCCATTATTTACACTGCACACGTACATGGTGCATTACGGCTCCGACATGGCCACTCTAGTCAGTGTTTGTTTTTATACCAGCTGTGCCACAGCACATTTCAGAAGCGTTCCAGAAGTGGCTCCCCGTGCTACTTCACTAAAGATACATGCATGCGCCTCCTTAGATTTAAAATGATGGCTTGTGTGGTTGCTGCAATACACGTAAACCTACCAACATCTTTCGCCATGACTTGTAGCGAGAGTAAAAAAATACGTTTTAGTCACATAACATCAGTTAATGGAAACACTGTGAATTCACAATATGTTTTTTATCGACATTTACATACACTTCATGTACCAATATGTGCTTTCATAGTAGTAATATGCACCTTTTAGGGGTAAAAAAAGAGTACAAAGATGAAAATATATCTCCTCAGTGACAGCTTTTGTTCCTTTTCTTCTTGAGACTGCAAGATATCCTTCACAAATTCCTATTTTGAGTTCAATAAAAAGGGGTATACAGGTTTAGAATGACATGAGGCCGATTAAATGACGACATCATTTTCATTTGATTCTTTATTGCAGAAAGCAAGCTGTCTTGCAGCGAACCCTCCACTGACAGATGGTCTTGTGTTGTATGAGTATGAGGGTCGAGGCAGCCCGGCTGGCTCTGTTGGTCGTTGCAGCCTCCTTGAGTCTGACAATGACCTGGAGTTCCTCAACAACCTAGGGTCAAAGTTCCTTACATTAGCGGAACTATGCCATCCTCCAAAGCCTCCTGTACCCCCTCCCAAAACTGAGCAAGTAGTCAAATCGGTTGAAACCAGCTTCAAAACCGAGAGCTCCATCAGTACTAGCACCGTCCAGGTTACCAAAACCATCCAACCTCCACCAGAAGTACAAAGCTCTGTCACCAAAGTTGAGACAGTTAATAAATCAGCCACGCTTCCAAGTGCCAAAGCAAGCGAGATGCTTTTTGTTCAACAGCAGCCTCTATTCTACCTGGTGGAGCAGCAAATACCAAACACAGTTTTTGTTGAGAGTCCCACTCAGGGTTTGTATGTAATAAATGGAAACCCTGGGACGGAAGGTTTGATCCTCCAAGGCGGAAACGTTTCACAGGCGACTCTGAGCCGAGGACAACAAGCAATGTATGTGATTAATGGAGCCCCTGTAGCTGCTAATCAGCCGATACAGCTGCAAATGGAAGGACAGGAACAGGAGACTGTGCTGGGATTTAGCCCTGTCTCATCTCCCATCGGATCGCCTGGTGGAGTACTGCTAATGCAGACCCACTTTCAGGAGAACCCATTGCAAGGGGCGACCAGCAGACCACCAATCTTGCTTGCTGATGTTCCAACACTGGGCAAACAAAAGAAAAAGAAGACACCAGCTGAGTCACTGGGTACTAAAGAAGTGGAGCCTAAAGCAAAAGACACTGCACCATCTAAATAGATATGAGAAGATCCAAGAAGACGAGTCCCAAAGACAGGGTACAAAATTAAATCCCATTTGAGAAGGGGAAAAAAATGAAAGATAGGACGGGGAGACAGATCCCAGCAGGCACCAGACGTCTATGTAACGTCAGGTTGATGTTGGACATGACATCAGACAGACGTTGCATTTTGGTTGAAAATGAAAATCGGGTTGACGTCAATATTTGACGTCAATTTGACGTTGACTTAACATTGGATTTTGGTTACACAACCTAAAAACAACAAAATCTCAACGTCAGCTGACGTCGGTATCGGACATCAAATTAACATTGACATTAGACGTTGGATTTACATTGAATTTTGGTCACCCGACGTCGCAACCAAAATTTAACCAAATATCAACGTCTTATGACATTGTGTGCCTGTTTTGTGCCTGTTGGGATAGCTTTGATGCTCAAGTAACATTTCTTATTATTAATGTTGAAAGCAGTTGCTTAATATTTTTGTGGAGACTGTGATATTTTTTCAGGATTCTTTGATGAACAGAAAGTTCAAAAGAACAGAATTATTTGAGATAGATTTTTTTAAATCAATGAAAAAGTATTTACTATACATTTAATCAATTTAATGCATTGTTGCTGAAGAAAAACAATCTTACAAAAAAACGTACTGACCCTTTTGAACATAGATAACATATTAGATCATATAGTTCATGGAATAATTCCTCTAATTTTCATCCAATATTTTTTAGATAAAAATATTTGTTATATGTAGTACATATTTTGTGCTTATTTGTTGAACTTGTGAACATGCTAGCATCAAAATGAACATGAGAAGCACAGTGTATTTCTACAAGAGTGGCTGTTGCTGTCTATGAAAGACATCAACTTAATCACTCATGAAGTTCCGTTTTGGTTAATGTCTGCGTAAACGACAACTCCCCCTTAGACAGCTGACTAGGCTTTGAGACACAGCCAGTGTCTGTCAGTCAAAAGAAATCAATGCGTGACAAGAACAAAGTGACTCAAAAGCAAAGCAAAATCTTTTTTTTAATTTCTGAACAGATAAGATCATAGACTTGGATCAAAAGACTTTTAACCCTGAAGCAAAAGGCTGCTTCTCTTTCAAAGAATGTCAAGAAAAAGTAAAGAACAAGCTTATGAAGCACAACTTGAAAATCCAGCTGCTTTTTTTTCAGCTGAAGTTATTATTCGTCAATAATGTCCTTGCTAAAAGATTATCTCTTGCACTGTTCATTCAGTCAGAGAGAAGTATGTGTCTATGCAGACACCATCTGGACCATTTGGAGGTTCATCTGTGTTCACATTGACAGACGTACATGTGGCCAGATGTTCTGACAGCTGATGGAGGAATCGTTTGAGGGACAGTGATCAGTAAAGAACACTATGTGTGTGAGCTAAGTGTTACAGATGGAGATGGCCTGTGGGATGAAACTGTAAAATAATCATGGGAAAAGTAAGAAATCCAAGTAGAATTTGTGCGCCAGGTGGCTCACCCAGGATATGAGAGTAAATCTGACTTGATGCCACCCTCTTGCCGTTCTCATGATCCTTTCTTGTTATTTCTGTATTTTAATTATCAATAAAATAACAAGGCTCAAACTTATTGTAAAATTAACGGGAAAAAATGCTATGTAACGTTTGTCAAAAATTAATCCATTTATTTTTTTCAGTTTCTTTTTTCCAAAAATGTATTTTTGTACAAACTGACTAATCTGTTTTCTTGTTTAATTACATATTGATAATGTTGGTGATTATCCAGTGGTGATTTATTCAGCCTTAATGAAAAACTTTAATCATGGGGATTTTTGACAGTAATAGGCCTAATCAAGTCTTTTAACACTCCATTTCTGCAGAGTCTTGTTTTTCATTTGTTACTGTTGTGAGTCGTGCTGTCAGCTTGACAGTTTTCTTGTTAACCCTGAGAAGCAGTTAATAAAAAATAATTGTCCTTTCACGCTACTTGCTGAAACCTGCCTTACCAGCCGTTATCTAATGCAGTAATAAATTAGCAACTTCCAACAAGAGTCCTCACGCCACAGGGTAAGAGCAGAAGAATGAGAATGACAACTTAACTGAACCTTTTCAGCAAACATAAGAGTGTGTCACTTATGTGATTTAAAACTATTAGGAGTCCAATTCCCACGCTTCTGCCCAATTCATAATGGATGATGAGAATCACTGTAATAAGAGCTTTTTTTGACAATTTCCTTTAGTCATGTTTAAACTTATCAGACCTGACTGTTTAACAGAAATGACTGAGCCTGTAAAAAAGCATCATGTGGTCTTATAATAAGTTGGCATCATAAGACTATTAATATAGGCTATGCATCTTAGAAATTAGGTCACACAGTTGTTGGGTATAGGCTACTCACCTTTTGTCTCTCCATCTCATTCTAGTGAATCGATTCGTCCTAAACCATTTTCTCTATTTTATTTTTTTATTCATACAAATGGTCTTCTCTCTCATATGTAGCGTTGCAAAGTCCATGAATCGTCCTCCCTCATGTGTAGTGTTAGAAAGTCTAATTCATTCAAATGAATCTGTTCAACCTCTCACGCGTGTTGCATTGTAACGTCCGGTTGATTCTAGTGAATCGATTCGACTTCAACCGTTTGTCTCTCACGTGTAGCATTAGCAAGTCTTTTTTTATTCTAGTTAATCTATTTGTCCAAATAGTCCTCTCTCTCATTTGTAGGGTTGCAAAAGTCCGTGAAGCGTCCTCCCTTATGTGTAGCCTTAGAGAGTCTGATTCATTAAAATGTATCTGTTCAACACGTGTTGCATTGTAACGTCCGGTTCATTCTGATGAATCGTTCTAATTACATTCCGAAAATGTAAACAGGTTTGTGTAAGTAAATTGCTCAGTGCAAAGAAAGAGAAGTAATAGGAACATGGTATTTTAAGTACTTTGAAAAACATCTATGACCTATGAAACATGTCTACTCTTCATGCTATATGTATGTTAACTATGGTTTCACTAATAATACACATATATTGCATAAAGCATCCATATTTGTCCATGCCCATGTTGATTAGAGTATTAAAAACTTGAAAAGTATTAATTTAAGGTACATTTAGAACAGATAAAAATTTTCATTTTCATTTTACCTGATAAAGTATCATTTATGAGCTGAGTGTTGTTTACAGCCATTACCGGGAAACCGCTATATTTCTGACATTCCAAACGCGCCTTCTACTGGCAGAGAATGAATGTGCATTTGCAATAATCCACCCACATAAATCCATTTTAAATAATATAATAGTTTATACTTCTGACCCATCCCTTTTCTTAAAAAAAATGGTTTAAAGGTTCAGTTGTGAGGTTATCATTTTATAATTGATTTAGATTTTTTCTTAAAACTTGTATCTCAACGGTAAATCAATTGCTATTTCGTGGTCTACAACATGAAAGAATAAAAGTGTCTGCTAAATTAATAAATGTAAATGTAAATGAAAGAATCCCATTATAACATGTACATGAAAGATGTAGAAACATTGGACACAATGGGGCACCATTGTGCAGCAGCAAGCATCACGACAAAAAAGAAACCTCAAGGTTGATCTAGGTAAATGTGTGCAAATGTATAGGGCCCCATTCCTATATTTGCCTGGGGCCCCCAATTCACTAAATCCGCCCCTGATTAGCTTGTAGCAAGCTTATATCTACAGTTTCAAAGTAGTTTTCCCAACACTGGCAAAAGTCATGCATTATTCAAATTTCAACAGTGAACTCAAGTCACACCTTCTGTGCATGACACTACCAAGCCAGCATTTCACAGATACAAAGTGCCTGTTTTATTTATTTTTACTTTTACTTTCCATGTTACTGTGCCTAAATAATGTAAGTTTTGTTTAAAAGAATGAACCAAAATGAGACAGAATTGAATTTGATAAGAATCTATTCGCAAGAAAAATAATTCTGCTGTTCTCCACTTAGGGATTTAATGCCTTTAGCAATACAGCTAGCACATGAAAATATGTGAAAAACAAGCGTGTACCTGCCTCTCAAGGGATAACTGTACACTTTTCTTTGAACTGTCAATAATAGCTCAGACCCTCAAATGTGTGCTGCCCAGAAACATTTCACCAGTGAGCCTGAACTAAAGTTCCTCAGAAAGTAAACAAGCAATGAATCAGATCTCTCACAGAGTGGAGGAGCTTTGGGAATTAACAATCATGAAATGCACAAATTCCAAGGACAGGAGCGTTGTTTAAGAGATACGGGCAAATGCCCTTGATTGTTTCCACTGAATAAACCAAATTGTATGAAGTTACTGATTCCCCTGTTTATTTACTGTGTCAACAGGGCACCGCAGATACCCCCTTGAGTCACCTGATGACAGGGTCGGCAGCTGTATAAAGGGCATTTTGGGTTTTTAACTCATGCAGTTGTGCTCTAACATGGCTAAAGCAGTTATTTGTGTGCTTCTTGCATCTCTCTTTGCCTGCTGTAGATCTGCACCAGTGGTAAGTTCAACTGCTTGTTGTATAGAATAGAGCTATATAAGAGGAACGTACAGTATTTTCAAAAGCATTCATTTGACATTCATTTTCGTTAAAGTGACCTATTCGAGGCTAAGAGCAAGTGCAATTGTATGATTCCTCTGTATGTCATGAATAATATCTTATAGAGAGTTCTGACTGTGTAAATGGAATTTATTATTTATTCATAATAAAATCTACCATAAATATCCACTTTTCATATATATATATATATATATATATATATATATATTGCTATTTTTCTTCCCTCGTTGGTATAGAAATGCTATCATGTATTTTTTAGTTTTGCTACTGAAGCAAATGGGAACACAAACAATATATCTGTTGTAGTATCTATTCACCACTATAAAAGTTAACCAAACTATGACAGCTTCCACTTCTGAGAATCACAAAAACGTGAATTATCTGAGAGATCAGGTTCTTAAGAATACGAAAATTAGCCAATCAGAATTGCTTTCTGTTTGATTTTGCATGTTCAGGTCTTTGGAGGAGTGAATTTTGGAGAGAAGGACCAGCTGAAATCTCTTACAGCATCTTTTAGTTATATTTAACTTGGCAGTGACACAAAATCTATGAAATGTATATGAAAGATAAAATGTCTCCTAAATTGGCCCCGTCTGGGTGAGACAAGGTACTTTCAGTTGCTGGACAGGCTAACATATGGGTCGCAATATTATCTGCATTCTGCCATACTACAAAGTGCTGCAGTACACTCTGTACTGGGAAAACACACATATACACAGCAGTACGTCCAGGCGGTCACTGACCTAACAAACGGCTCAGAGCTGATACAGCTGTTTCCATTATTTAACTTTAGCAGATGCTTTTATCCAAAAGAAACTTACTAATAAGGAATACAACAAAGCCATTCATCTAAAGATAAGATCATCTCAAGCACAAGGTTCTATTATCAGACCTAAATGAGATACAGAAAGACTAAGCACCATGTTTGGACTGAACAAAACTTAGGAGCATTTCTATGCACATTGACTGTGTTCCAGGCTTTTCATGGTGGTTCAGATGTTCTCTGCCCTCTGACAGTAAAGATCCTGGATGCTGTGAAAGGGACTCCTGCTGGAAATATAGCTCTGGATGTCTATCGCCAAGATCAAGGTGGGACATGGGAAAAGATTGCCAGTGGGTAAGATCACATTAGCCATCAAGCTCTATAAAGACTTTTGATGCAATAAATAATTATATTAATAACATTAATTACATTTCAGGGTTTTCATCTGGACCTAATTAGAACCCAGTGGACGATCCATAGTAATTCTGTATTAATGTTCATTCTGTTTGGGCTCAATTTGACCTCAGTAATGACATTTTTATTTATTTATTCATGTTACCCAGGGTCTTTGGGATAATAATGTTAAAAAAACAGTTCATGAAGGATTTTCTAATAAATGTTATGAAGAATGATGTCAAATATTAACCTGATTCTTCAATGACAATATATACTGAACTGTTAAAAGGGGATAATGGTCTCTGTCCAAAAAAAAAAAAGAGTAAGTAAAATTGATAGTGGGGTTAGTATTGGTATCTAAAATCTAAAACCATAAAAACTGCAAAAAAAAAAAAATATATATATATATATATATATATATATATATATATTTATATTTATATATATAAATATATAATAATAATAATAAATAATAAAGTAAAAAAAATATTAGTAATAATAAATGACCCATTTCTGTTTATATATATATATATATATATTAATTAAATAATTAATTAAAACTAATAAATAAAAATGAATAAACATTAAAAAAAAATTACTAAGAGCTAAAAAACTTTAAAATTAATTTGAGAACAGAAAATATATAAACAAAATCTAATTTAAAAAATATGAACAAAAGCTATAGTATATTAATTATACTAAAATAACACTGATTTAGTTCAAATATAGAAAAATAGACTGTGATTGTTGCATATATATATATATATATATATACGTCTTTCGGATGAGACGTTATAGTGGTCACTAAAAATCCCATGGCACTTCTTGTAAAGAGTAGGGGTGTAACCCCGGTGTCCTGGCCAAATTCCCTCCACTGGCCCTTGTCAATCATGGCCTCCCAATAATCCCCATCCACTTGATTGGCTCTATCTCTCTCTCCTCTCCACCTGTAGCTGGTGTGTGGTGAGCGCACTGGCGCCGTTGTCCTGTGGCTGCCGTTGTATCATCCAAGTGGATGCTGCACACTGGTGGTGGTTGAGGAGAGACCCCCTCATGACTGTAAAGTGCTTTGGGTGTACGGCAATACATGATAAAGCGCTATATAAATGCATCATTCATCATTCAGCTCTGGGGCCTGTACCATGATGGCAGATGAACAAATTCAGAGTTACAGGATTAGTTTCGAGTTGACAAAACCAAACCACTCCAATCCAGCTTTATTGGTACCATGATGCTGATCATCAACTTTCTTTGATCCTGAGTTTATGGAGCACATGCACATGAATATGTGACATCACTGGTGAACAGCCAATCACGAGCCTTGGTTAAAGGTTAAAGGATTTGCTAAAGTTTAAGAGATTGAAGAATATGATTAATTTAAATGCATTTACAATGAAAAAAATAGTTGTCCATGAAAGAGGACAAATAAAACAAATTATCTTGCTTTATCAGTACAGTCACAAGTGAAACTTGTTAAATTAGTTCATATAGTTGGAAATATACAGCGATACAGACTTGAACATGTGAGGTCATATGCAGTCATTTTTAAAGCATTATCTATTGATTCTACAACTTATTTACGTATATTACATACAATCTGTATATATTAACATTCATTTAAAATAAATTATTTATAATAACTGTTAAACTAAAATTGCTTTAATAATAATATAAATCATATAATTATATAAATCATATAAAATAACTAAGTAATTATCATTAAAGCCAGACAATTTTTTTTAGCACGTGACCTTTAATTTGGACCAAGATAAACTGGGAGAGTGACTTTTTTTTGCGTCAGACATGTGTCACTTTTCTCACATCTGATTGGTCCAATTTCAGTTTGAGATCTCTAACTCAGAACATAACCCGCCCTGGAGCAGGTTAGCTGTGGAGTGTAAGTTACTATGGCAATGAACGCAGCTAAAAGCCAAGCCACTTTCATGGTACCTAAAATCCAGGATTGGTGCAAACTAAACTGAAACTTACCTGGCTAGCCAGCTAAACCGGCTTCATGGTACAGGCCCCTGTTCTCTATTCTGCATATTGTTATTTTAGTCACATCGTCATGGTTCCTCTTTCCTGTCACTGTCATTATCATTAATGAGCTCTTCCTCTCACACAGGAAAGTGGACATGACTGGAGAGGTGCACAGCTTGATCACGGAGGAGGAGTTCACTCCTGGCATGTATCGGGTGGAGTTTAACACTAAAGCCTACTGGAAGGCGGAGGGTCGTACACCTTTTCACCAGGTGGCCGATGTAAGTAATGCTTTTATGGCACTTCTATATTCATGAGTATTTAATGGTTGCTAAGTGATGGGTTACTATTGTTATCAAGGCACCTAAATCACAAGAATGCACATAGCCCCCTTATTATTGGGACTACTTATTATTATTATAACACCAAACAAGATTTGCATAAGGCTGTTTTTGCAGCAAATGTGTATATTAACACCCTGAATGATTGTCTTGGATGTGAACCAAGAGCTATATTAACTGTGGGGAGGTAAATATTTAAGATCCTATATCTTGTTTTCTATAGACACACAGTAATGGACCGTTTTAGATAAGAGGACAGAGCATTCAAGGACAACACATGCATACATGCACAAACATACTGAGCACACAGGCACTAACAGATACACATGTAGACACTTTTATCTTCCAGATAAGCTTTGTGTTTCTCAGTGGTTCTTTGGTGTTTTTTTTGCAGGTGGTGTTTGAGGCTCATGCCGAGGGGCATCGTCATTACACTCTTGCCCTTCTTCTGAGCCCTTTCTCGTACACCACAACAGCTGTGGTCGTCAAAGCACATGAGTGACCACAACATCCTACACAGAAAAATTACTTTACATCCAGGGTCCAACATTAAGTATTTGCCAACACCTAGCAATGCCAGTTTGACTGATAAAATTCACAACGTCCTGTCAAAAGTTTAGAAACATTACGATTTTTAAATGTTTAAAAAAAAAAAAAGTATATTATGCTCACCAAAGCTGCATTTATGTGTTCAGAATGCATTAAAAGGACTAATATAGTGAATTGTATATATATAGCTCTCTAGCCATGACATTTTTGCATTGTTTTTTAATAAATGCAGTTTTATTGTATTCTAAAAATCTGTTTTAAAATCATTGGTAACACTTTACTTACAAACCTTTAAATGTTAAAAAAAAAAAAAATCACAAGGCATATATATAGTTGTGCATTATAATAGTATTAATGCATTAATTATGCCTTGTGATGCGCCATATAATGCATTGTATGATCTCATAAATACATTATAATTGTGTGCATAATACAAATACACATCTATTTGTTACACATTTAGAAAGTATAATGGATTTAAAAACATGACAAACAAATCTTTAAACATTACAATGCAGTTTGCTTTTATGAAATGATATAATGCATTACAACCTACATTATGAATACTTTTAGAATGCATTATACATAAAGGCTTTAATTCAAGTGTTACCAAATCATTTGCACGCTATCTATATATATCTCTCTATCTCTATCTCTATATATATAAGACATTTGAATCACACACACTAATCACATCAAGAATCTGACAGTTATTCACTTTGACTTAAACCATGAATTATGATGCAGTTTCCCAATACTGAATAACTTGATTCACCAAAGCCAGTTTTTACTTGCATTTGGAAGCTTGGCAGGTGTTAATTTTGGACCTTGATTGAACCCACTTTCCCTCAAACCAATGAAAGAGATCAGACTCTGAATAAGTTCTCAACTATAAAGTCTTTTAATGATCATTACAGAGCGAAACGCAGTGAAGAGACCGGTACAACAACAAAAAGAAAAAAAGAAATCTGGAACCAGGATTGTACATGTCAGTCAAAGCAGCTGGCATCTCAAGACATTGTTTCTCATACTGGTGTTACAGTTAAAGTGGACCCTCAACATTGGAGAAATGCAAACACAGGAGAAGATCCTCATGTTTTTCATTCAATGACCAGCAGACATTTCAGTTCTAAAGACAGCTCCAGATCGAAATAAAAACTTTGAGTAAAAGAAAATGTAAATGTGCACCCAGTTTAATTTTTAAACACCATCCACACACACCCCACTGCACATCTCAACAAACAATGCGAAAATGAAAAAATTTAATAAAAAATTAAATAAAATAAAAAATCAAGGCACAAATATGAATACTGCAAAAATGTAACACTCTACACATTACAGATCTGTAATGGTGAATAAATCATCTTTTAAAATTCTCTATTATTTCTTCTGGATATTTTTCAGACAGCTGAACAGGATGGGGCAGCTATGAGAGGGGTGGGTTTGGGGTGAAAAATGAGATGAGATGAATCTAAATTAGCAGACAGCACTGAACAAAGCTTCCTCAAAAGCTACGACTGAATCACCAGATCCAAACACACCAGAGCAGTCTCACCGGTATGTTTTACATAAAAAAAAAACAACAACTCTTCAATATCAGGGGAACAGGGCATTACACTACCACAAACGAAAATAAAAAACTTAACATTCAGTATTCATATTGCAACCCACCTTACTTTAAGAATGTGTAATTTTCAGTCCCAATCTGTGAATCCAAATAAAACCATTTTGCTGTGGTGCAAAAGCTAATGATTAAATTGTAACAGGCTTATCTGACTTTGTATTGCAGCATAAGACTAATCATTACTCCGTTAAAGTGCCTGCAAAACAAAAAAATCAGTGCACTGTGAAGGTGGAATGAATGCTACTCGTTTATTTGAGCATTCTGGGAACTAGTGCTCATAAGCCACACTTCCCTCTTCGAAAGCCAAAGCCCAGTGTAAAATGCCTTTTTTTACATTAAACAACACCTATTAAGTGGTTATATCTCACCAGCTGCTTCAACACGAACACAGGGTGTAAACCAATAGCACATTTGATGCCAACTTTGCCTAAACTTTGCTTATGTAAATTTGTTGACCCTGTGCGGTGGAAAAGCGAGGCAAGGGTTTTTCAGCTGCGTTTAATGTTATTCTACAGCCTACAGCAATCCTCTCACACTGGACTGCACATGAATGTGACACCACATATACACAAACTCACGCATGTTGAAAAACACTCAAAGTGACTGGATCGAAAAGTTTAAATTGAGCTGATATTCTAGAGCTACATTTCCCTATCCAATGCTGAAAGATGAGGAGAGCGAAAGGGACAAGGAAAAGGAAAAGTGGACTTTGGCACCAGTAACCTCCATATCATATTCAGTATATTATATGACAGTATTCTTCGATTCCTTGTCTGAGTTGGTCAAATGTTTTTTTGTAACCCGTAACCACAGTAAACGGGTCTGATTAGACCCAACTGTAAGTCTGATGGTTTAAGAAGAGACTGTAAACAACAGACTGGGCACTGGAGATCACGTAGGGGACACCATCAATGGGAGGAGACCATACTAGTGTTAAGAAGACATCCACTCAGAAAAAGACAATGCAATCAGACGATCAAAGAGAAGCCATGGCTCATCTAAACCTCAGAGACACGCAGATGGAAAGAACCAACAAAAAGCCTCGAAAGCAGGCGTAATAAAGCATATTTGTGAGGTGTGACTGTGGCTCAACTTTAAGTGTCAGAAAGTCCAGTTAGTGTCGCAAACTACGCCACTGACAAAATCTCGCCCTCAATGTGTAATTCTCTTGAGTGGACACACACATACAGCATGAGAGGATATGAAACAGCAGTTTTAGGACATATATATGATAACTTAAAATATACACAAAAAATGAATGCAACGTTATATCGACAACACCAACAAATTAAAATTATGTACAAAAGGCAAACATGTACCAACAAAATGTTTTCCAACAGCTTGTAATGCTCGAAACTTTAACAGCATAAAGTCGTCATGGCCCAAGTGTACTCCGAATGCCATTCAAGAGCAACGGCGACATCGCTCTCTCATCTCGGCCCTACCGGAGCGCAACGTCTCCCAGTACTTCACACCGAGAGCTACACACACAAACAGACAAAAACACACAGGTTGAGACACACGCCAAACCCTGCGAAGGGCGTCTTGGCTTTAGCAGCTGCGAACCCGACTGACCACCAGGTCTTCCTGTGAACGACCTGTCTCGTAAACACCTCGCTATCGTTTCAATCACATCTTTCACTACTGTGGAGTGCACTTCAAAAGCGAGACATGAGAATGATTATGCTATTAACAAAAGCGAAGACAAAAAACATTCAATATGACTAAAAATAAAAGTTTAAGACAAAATAATCACGTAACAAAAAATAAATTAAGGCATGCAGCAAGTAATGATATCTGTATGTCATTTTTCATTCGGTTTCCTGCATTCTATGGTCATCGCTGATATTTTTTGTCCATCTGTCATGTGTCCCTAACCATTGAAGATAAAAAAAAATCATTAATAAAATTAACAGAAATCAAAATCAACAAATAGCTGCCAAAAAAGAAGAATGTTTCCACTGGAATCACAGGCGTCTTTTGGGGGACAAAGCTAAAGCATCATTTAAAAGGCCAGATATTTACAGGGGAGTCTGGGTCATGCATGCAACTTGTCACAGCCTTCTGTATAGCCATGGGATTTGGGGGGAAAAAAAACAAAAACATAACACACCACCAAGGTGAAATGTATATCGTAATACAAGAACAAAACGATCTGAAGTGAAGGACAGATTTAAAATACATCCATTTAAACTGCATTGACGTCTCTCTAAACAATTTTCTCTTTAAAAAAAAAAACGATAGATATGTATAAAAAAAATATACAAACAGAACATGACAAAACATCTATTGGACTCAAGAGTGCTGTTGCAATGTAAAACCAAGCTTTCTACCATGTAAGCACAGATGACTGGATCTACAGAGTTTGATAGCCTATAAAATTCAATTAAGGCTTTGCAGTAAACATCTGATTTGTTGACGCTGGCACTCCCCACCTTTTTTGAAATGTGTTGTGATCTGATTCGCTAAAGCCAGCATGGACATAGGAACATGCAATTAAACGCACGCAGTCACGCTAATACACTTTCACAGATATGATCCAGTAATCGCACATACACGCATAAGTCACGCAACTAACTGTGCATTAGACAGGCCTCTGCCCTACTCGCTCCTGTTTTTAAGGGCATTTGGCATCGATACATCACATTTTTTGACTCGGGGGTCATAGCCTGTCAGTACTCTGCTATGGGGGCCAGCTCAGGATTCAGATTGACCGTGATGTTCTTATACAGGCTGCTCAGAGAGATCTCCGGAGAGTACTGCAGATTGTTCAAGCCGTCCAGATGCTGTCGTTCTTTAGAGTACCTCAGCAACTTGTACCTGAGGGGAGGGCGAGATGAACCGAGGGTTAGTATGTCCTTGAGATAATCTGCTACAATACGCAAAGATCTATGCATGTATGACCGCAAATATGTTTGTCACACATAGGTCAATCCACTCTGGGTTACACAGAAACAGATGAATACAACTTTTGTTTAAGGTCAGGTCAAGTGTAAGCAGGTCAGAGGTAAAGACTGAACATAACAGTGACAAGAAAGCCATTTTCCTCCTTCCAAATCTTAGTTCTTGAAGTACTAGCCTACAAAATTGGGGAAAAACAAAAGGGAGACTGAGGAAGGCGGCGGTTTAGTTCAAATTTTCCTTCACAAAGTGCTTGTCAGAACAAAAAAGGTGCTTCCTCAGTTTTGCCGACCTGACCCACAGCTAAGCACGTAGTTCCTGTTTTTTTTATTTATGTCAGGCTTTCCTACTAGTGCTGGTTCTGCCACCGGCAAACACGTAGAGAGAAGCAATCGCACTGAGTGAATTACCTTGAGAAATAATAAATAACATGTGAATTAACAATGCAGCTAGACTTAGTAATAAAATCTAGCCAAGAAACCTTTTCAATATGTCATAAAAGTAGTATAATAGAAAGGTTTGCTTCAGAACCAATGGAAAAGACATTTTCAAAAATAAATAAAATAAAATAAACAATAAATTGTAATAATACTGCTTAGTTATATTTTTAATTAAGACTTATTTATAATAAGTCTGTTTTGTTATTTCCATGACTGTTAAAAACTTATTTGAATGTGTTAGGCCTCTACTTTGGACACTGTTTGGGCTAATTATATTATATAACATAACCATTCAAAATTTGGTTTCTTTTAACCAAAGCAGCATTTATTTGATTAAAGGGGTGATTGATTGCGATTTCACTTTTTTAAACATTAGTTAGTGTGTAATGTTGCTGTTTGAGCATAAACAATATCTGCAGAGTTGCGGCGCTGAAAGTTCAATGCAAACGGAGATATCGTCTTTTAAAATTCTGGCAGTTTAATGCCTACAAAAACGACAGGTAAGGGACTACAACGAGTTACTTCCCGGGTCTGATACGTCACAGACCCAGATAAACCCCGCCCCCGGGAACACACAGCAAAGGGGGCGAGGCCATGCTGCGCTGCTTTAGAGAAGAGGAAGAGAAAACTAGGGATGTACGTAAAAATCTATTCATATGAATCGCGATTCTGTCTTCTAACGATTCTAATGGATTCTCAAGTTTCAAAATCATTAAAGCAGCAGTTCTTAATACTGTTACTCGTGTCGCCCTGCTCTGCATCTCTCTCTCTCTCATTCAGATCGTCAGATCAGCTCCAACAAACTGTTCCAATTATACACTTATTTTCACACAGCAATGAGAAGCATTATAAATGGACACGCGTGCGGTTGCTGTGCTGTATTAAAGCTTTAATCAGGATAAAACCGTATATTAAAAGCTAACAGAAGCAGTAGCACTTACAAATAGCAGCGTATTTAAAAGTATGAGACAACAACAACCAAACATACCATTAAGAGCCGTGCTTGCACAGGTTCTGCACGATCCTCTTCACTAATATCCTCTGGGTCTCAATCGGGCTCAAATTGATAAGCATTATAGACAACGCCACTGTTTACAATTCAACCGGAGCACATGCCACTGAGGAGAGGGGCGGGACGTTCAGACGTGCTGTAGAGGTGGTTTAGCGAATCACAACACACTGAGCCAGCTAACCAATCTCAGCCCATCACGTATTTCTGAAGGAGGAGCTTCATAAAACCAGGAAATAAATCGAGGCGTTTGTCAGAGAAGGGACAGAGAGGTGTGGAATAAAGGTAAATTATGTGAAAAATAATGCGTTTTAAAAAAAAAACAAGCATGAACACATGCTAGACTGCACCCCATAAACACAATCAAGCCTAGAAAAAAAACCAGTCAACCACCCCTTTAAAAATAAAGCAAAAAAGGTAATATTTTGAAAAAGGTAACTTTTCCTTGGGAATCCTTCAGAAATCATTCTAATATGCTGATTTGCTTATTACCATCCATGTTGCAAGCAATAAACAGTTAATTAAACGCTTACTATTTTGTTGAAATCATGATATACTTTTCAGTATTCTTTGACGAACAAAGTTCAAAGGGACAGCATTTATTTGAAATTCAGTTTTTTTGCAACAACGCAAAAGCCTTTACCGTCACTTTTGGTCAATTTAATGCATCGTTGCTGATTGAAAGTATCAACTTCTTAAAAAAAACAAAAAACAAAACACTCATCAACCTTTTGAATGGTAGTTTATTTTAGTTAATATATTAGCACAAATTTCTGCACATACAACCCACCCCTAGTGTTTATGTATGTGTGTGCGCACTGACCTCCCCAAAAACTGCACCTCTCCTCTGTGGTGATGGGGGATAGATTTGTATTTCCCAATATCACCTTCTGGCCTGGTCACGTTGAAACCTGCGTAATGTACCCTAAAAACAAGAAACCCACACACATATTTGTTACATCTACATATTTGTTTATGATAACAACTACTTTAGACAGCATCATGCATCAACATCATGGAGAAGCAACAATTGCTTGTTGTACAAAAGTAACTGAATAGTTAAAAAAAGACGTATGCTGGTCTTACAAATAAACATACTACTAATTAAACACAACTGACCTGTTCCAGAGGTCATCGTCCTCTCCGCCCCAGCCCCAGAATGCATTGGGAAAGCCATTGATCTTGAGGAATTGTTTGACAGTAAGTCCACTGACTCCACCAAAAAACTCATTGTAGGGAAGACTGAAAACACAAACACTCAAGTTAGCAAACTAAACTACAAATATGCCATCTTTTGTAAAACATTCTTAAAAAAACAAGGAAGAGAAAAATAAAAAGAAGAAACATAAACCTTACCATCAGAAATCACTTGAAAGCAATAGGCAACAAAAAAAGTCCTTTAATAGCACAGACTGTCAGACTACGTCACAAGGCGATAAGGAGATATATATTTACTTCCTTGCAGATTCCGCAAAGCAGTTTTGGTTTCAACCAGAATATGTTCAGAGGAACAACCATCCTTTCAATCTCAACCACAGCAAAGCTGCACCACGGGGTCTTTAATCAGTCCTTGGTCACATGCAAAACAAGGGTAAATTCTCCAACTACCTCAAACACTTCTGAGAGGCAATTAGAGCTGCGTTTACACCTCATTACACAAATGACATAATCTGCATAACAAATAGTCCTAAAATTTGCATGTCCCTAAAGCTTTTCAGTCCTACCTAACATCAAAGTTCTATGAACTGCTGTAAACAACCAAAAAAAAAAAAAAAAAGATGAACCGCACACTTGAATTTGCCGTTTACTACAGTACAGCAGGACGTGAACTTAAAGAACTGTAGGGTTCTGAAGGTCCTTAACGTCTACAAAAAGACAAATTAGGTTTCCTGAGGCCCATCAAAATGTTTTGGACAGACATTATGGATTGAATGAATGAGGAAAGGGGTAATGTTTCAACATGTCTTTGAAATGTAAAGAAGAAAAAGAGTCTCAACTATGGCATGAACATATGGAGACAATGATGACCAAAAATGCTTAATGGCACATTATTTTCTTTAGGAAACATAACAGCTAAATAAAAAGCACATTCAAATCAATGCAAAAATACCCTGAATATTCAACAGCACAAGTGTAGCATGTTAGTTTCGTCTTAACCAAGTCAATTTATTTTTGCAAGTTCACATCTTTTGATAAAAGAAGTGACACTGCAACATAACAGCAAATCTAAAGAGCACTAAGATGAAAAACATCACAGAATGACACTGCATGTGTCAGTGTATTGTGAAACTTTTAACACATTTGGTTAAGCCTTAAACATTATTGACTACATTTTCAACAGGTTTTTGAAATGTATCAGTTTTTGGTTGAATGAATTTGAACATTACAGATTGTTCTTATCTTTGGGGTTCAGTGAATAGGCTAATTTTACATTAATTAGAAAGATAAAATCTCACAAACACTCCAACCAACTAACTAAACACAAACACTGATTAGGATCTGCAAGGATCTACAGTTGGTGGATTACATCATACGAGTTTATACACTCACAAACACGACCTAAAAACCCTCTATAACACCACTAGAATTGTTGAAAACACAAGCCTCGAATTCTTTGAAATACACACTTTGAAAACAAACTGAACTCAACTTTGCCGCATTCAAAACCTGGAACATCAAGAGCTGGGCAATAAGGAAAATAAATGATAAGCAATCAGAAAAGTGACAAAAAATGGAGAGTAAAAGTAATGAAATTAAAAGAGAATAAAGTAAAACTGCATCAGTGATGACTAACTTACATGTACATGTACTTGTCAAGCTTGGTGGCGAAGTGTCGAGGCATCTGACCACAGCCGTAATAATTACGGTCGTTTTCTGGGATATGATCGACATCGTGAAACACCACACAGTCCCAGTCCAGGTCTTTCATGGCCTCTTTAAAGCCCACATTAAACAGCATGGCACGGTTAAACGGCTGAGTACCCGTCTGAAAGCAAAGGATTGAAAAAATAATTAAAATATGATTGAGAAAAATCAATGCACAATCATTGGTACATGATACTGGTACACACTGAGGTCAAATACAAACTACTAAAGTAGAACATCGGTGGATGGCGGTACTCCATCAAAACAGTGTATGTGTGTACCTGTTCAATGACATAAAAGGCAAACTGCAAGCGTTGGCGTTGGAGCATAGGGGCAAGGCGCTGAAAGAGAATTGGAAGATGCTCATGGCGATTCCTAAAGGGGATTAAAATGGCCACCTGAGAGAGAGAGAGAGCAAGAGAGAAAACCACAAAGCCAGTCAATGCTGATGTGCTGAATGACCTTTTTTGATAATGTAACTACAACAATGTCACACCTTCCAGCGTGGTTTGCAATCTTTGGGCTTCCAGTGGCCTCCAAATTGAATGTCCAGATGTTTGAGCTTCAGTTCAATCTCCTCCACAGGAACCTCTGTCATGTTCACTTCCATCTGACCCTCTGCAAGGAAAAACAACAAGAAACTAAGCAAAAAACAAAACAAAAACATTTCTTAGTAACTTAGTGCTAAGAAATGCAAACCTGAAAAAGTGTGTGAAGACTAGCCAGAAAATTCACACCTAACGTGATGGGTGTGCCTCACACAGAGACGAATGAGATCAAAAGCGTATTTAACCTGAGAAGCCAAGATTAAAAAGCTAAGTGGCTAGAGAGATTTTAAGGAGGCAGCATAGGCACACTCCAAAACAAAGGCTGTTTTATGCTGCCTTCTAAGACTGTTTAGAATGCCTTCTTTTGGCCAAAAGCTAAAGGAGCACCAGATTTATCCTTCACAGGAAAGGCAATACCATAATGAACTGCACCAAGTTTAGCAAAAAATTAACGGCAAGTTATATAGGAAAAATGTCTCTGAATAGGTACTACTTTTAAATAAGTAATTAATTTAAAACTGTTTTAAAAAGTATGTTCTATTTAGTATGAATGTAATCTAGACATACTAAATTCATCATGCTGTCATTAGCTAGGTTTCCATCCAAATATTCAAATTAAACTTGTGCGCAAAACTGTAATATTGCATAAAGCATTTGCGAATAAAGCACCGTTTCGAGTCAAAGAGAACAAAATCATCACTTCCTGGTAAACTGGCACTAAATATCACTAAGAAAACTAGGAGAACCCACTGAATATAATCATTTTCATATATGATAAATTACTTGTGCCTCAGAGCAAACAGACGAAACAAAATAAATGTGATCATTGCTTTCGGAGGTGGATGCCTGCTGTTTGGGAACGCAGTCGTGTTGAAGGCTTGATGAAGAGATAAAGCCATGTTACACTTAGTTCGTTTGACGGACACTTTGCAAAAGCAATGACATGAAACACAACGTTAAAGACCTTTTATGTTATAATGAAGAGTATAAATATATTTTCGGTTTATTATGAAACTGTGGTGGGACAGATTAGGCATTTCAGAACGACCATAACAACATTTCAGATGCTGTGAACGAGATCGGTCTGCTGCTAGTCAAGTTATCCCGTCTCATAGCGTGAAGTCACATGTCTTTTTCGATGCACAGAGGAATTTATTCGGTAAATGTGTTTCCATCGTAGTTTATTTGCATTTTTTCTTATCGGATAAAAAGTAAAAATGTGCGCAAAAGTTTTTTACGCGCATTTTTTGAATTTATGCACATCTTGGCATTTACATCCAGCATTTTTTTAATACGATATTCCAAAATGCGCATAAAAATAGGTGGATGGAAACGTCCTACAAATGTCAGTTGCATTGTTTCACTGGCATTCACAACTTCTCTGCTGTGGCCTCATGAGTAAAGTGCTCACTGAATGCACACTTCAAAATCTCACCAGAAGTAGTAATCATGTAAGTACTTTTTACAAACTATTTTATGAATACTGTGAATTCAGGCAGTAGTCTTTTCACATACTGTTTGTATCTACTATATAGTGGGAAAGCATGCAATTTCAGGGCCAAAAAAAGTCAGTTTAATTAAAGCAAACTAGTCTACCCAATATTTGTTCCCTTTAGTTCATTTGTATGCTTATTTAAATATTGCATCAGGATAGCAAAACCAAACAATATTCAAATAATTTCTGAGTCAAATAAACAAAGGCATTGTTTAACTCAAGACACTTACTCATAGAAGGTAACCGCTCGGGACAGGGCAGGTTCTGAGCATATGTGAAGTTCTCGGGGAGGTATGAGGTTGGCTGAGCGATATACTCGCTAGAGTTATTTCCATCTGGATAATCTGTTAAAATGAAGACAGACAGATACACATTAGATTCAATGTGACTTGCTATTCCCCGTTTATTTCCATAGTGTGACTTACTTATCAGTTTGTTTGTTTGTGTCTAATGCCATGCCAGCTTCTATGGCTATTTTCATGGCGAGAAAAATTTATGGCTGAATTACATAAGGGTTTTTTTTTGCTAAAAACTCCAACTTGGCTTAACTCTATTAAAAATCTCTTTAAGAGTTAACTGAATAAATTTCTCTCACAGGGTTAAAACCGGCACAATCTAATAAAACTATGTTTTGATCGAAAATGATATTTGATGAGATGGAAGGTGGGATGGCACTTGATTTTATCCACTGGGAATTGACTGGACGGTGAAGAATCTGAATGAGAGTGTCAATAGTGTCAATATTGGTTAAGATCATTGACAGCCTGTAGAGTCTATGACACCAGAGAATTTTTGTTTCAGAAAAGTTATTACAATTATTTTATTATTGTTATTTTTTTGTGTGTGTGCTGTGGAACAACATTGATGAATATTTCACAGTGAGACCAGGGACATTCATTAAGTAGGAAATAAGGTCAAATTGACTTTGAAGCCAAGAAACAGGATCTATTAAGCCGAAATACTTCCCTTCCCGACTCGTGGACAGTCTGCATGGTGTAATTTCCATCATGATTTTCATTGATTTATGTATCCATGTGGACAGCGGTGCATGTGCTAGTGATTTCAGCACTCAAAAATAAAAGTCCACTAGGTAAGCGTGTTTATCCACGCTTAAGGTTAATAGTGTACACATTGAGAGACTTGCACGCTCAACTGTCCGCTACATAAAGCAAACAATTAAGTATACCCGGTTCTTTGCAATAGTGTTCAGTTTAATAAGGATCAGTCTGGCCGATGTTACTATGAAAAGACGTTCACTCTTACCTGTGCCGTTGAGAGTACTGTTCTTATTGGTGTATAGCCTGATCATGTGACCAATGGTCCGCACATTGTCTCGTAACATGATACCCTGAGCCTGTACCATGAAGAAATATGTGTTGACTGAAACAGAGAAAGAGGAGGTGTAATGAATTTCCTAAATGACGTAAAGAGGAAACAAAAGAGTATGTAATCAAATATGTAACATAACAGAAATATGCAAATATTTAAAAAAACTGTAACCGGACAGCCAAACTGAAGGCTTTTGTTTTGATTGATCTCTTCCTCTCAAAGAAAAGCTCTTAAGAGCAGCATTGGGAGAAAATGGCAAATGTTGAAACTACGAGCTCCTATCATTGTAAGCATCAATGGCTGTCTGTGGTTTAGCCTTGGTTCTTGTCAGTGTAATGCGGTTTTAATTTAACTACTACACAAAGGTTGTGTCAGCATTCAGCATATTGAGTCCATATATGAGGAGAAATGAACAGAGAACAGCAAAATGTCTACCACTGAATTTCAACTATAGGTATAGAGGGAAGTCCGTACAGAGTTTCACATCCTCTGATGGGAAAAACTATATAAGCACATAAGTGTAAACTGTAGACCAATCTAAATGAGAACATCTTTTGGTTACTGCATATAAAGGACAGGTTTTACACATATATAATATACATGGTTTACAGGGTATAACAACAATAATCAGTTGTTCTTGCCTGCAAATTCTAGTGACAGACCATAAATTAGATGATATTTATATATTTTAACATCATCAGCAGTGGCCAATAACCGTAACTAACAATTAACAGAAGACAGAAATGCAAGTGTAAATGTCCCGCCCTCTAATATTTTGCAGAAATAGTGTAAAATTAAAACATTATTCGTATCAATGTTCTGCATCTATCACATCACATATAAATTGTATTTTGGTTTTAAATAAAATTAAACAGATGTATATGTCAAAAGTGGCCAAAAGCATATGGACATAGAACACCACACCCATTTTTGATTATTTACCATTTCATTTCAAACCCAAGAGCATTAATAAGGAGTTTGTCCCCTTTTTGCTGCAATAACAGCAATTCTAAAACAAAAATAATTGTAATACAATCTAGAAATGAAAAAAAAAGGCTTATTTGGTGGTCACATCTATTAAAAAAACATTAGCTTTGCTGTGCGGAAACTGCACCACAGCAAGTAGATTCCCAATGCTGATACAAATCTTCAAGCCAGAATATAAACAGCAGCCATTAATGGCAGAACAAATTAACTCCAAGCCTAGGGACAAAAAAACACATTGGTTCTTCCTAACCGCCCAGAGCGCTTCATACATTAGACACAGTCCAGTGAAGGCCAGTCAAACGGTGAGGAAAAAACATAACCTTTCTTGGGCACTGATTATACAAACACAACAAGAGCTATTAAACAGGATTTGGCTGTGTGTTGTCGGTGTAGTGGCATGTGTTGGGAGGGTTGCCTGGATTTCTAGATAAAGGTTTTAGCACAGACACCGAAAGAGAGATCTGTTTCATGTCCACAAATCAACACAAAACTGTGATTATCAAGGCGGCTGTGAAACCCCTTATTTTTCAAACATTATTACAGCTTGTTATAAGCAAATTAACATTTGTTTAGACATTCAGTTAAGACAAACTGCAAATGGGTTAAGATACACTTCAGTTGTGAGAGCATCCAATACAAGAGAGTACACTTTCATGACTGTTCAACACTTTGTAATAATGCCAAAAGAAACATATTACTTTAAGTAGGGCTGCAACAACTAATCGATAAAATCGATTATTATCAATTATGAAAATCATCGACAACGATTCTCATTATCGATTAGTCGGGTCTGCCCAGTGCCCACAGTGCACGTCCAACTTCAGCCGGTTGCTCAAATTACATCCCTGAATAATGCATTTTTATGGACAAAATGCATCTAAAAATAGTGGAGGGAACAAAATGAGATGCTGCGGGAGAAGTACGTGATCCAAGCTGCCCAAAACATGAGAATTCTTTATTTTAAGCTTTAAGTTAATGCATTAGCGTAATGGCTTTACCTGTCAGGCGCTTTGACACATGCGTGTGCGTCCTCAGCGCAAAAAAACTTTCAGTTCACGGTCAAATCCTTATCTATAAATGTCACAAATTCACGCGAGCATTTCCATTTTTGCATAAAGGTCCGTCCTGACAGTCTGTGTTAAGTTTAAAATACCGAATGAGCGCCGGCGAGGCGGGTAGGGCTGCAACAAACGATTATTTTGATAATCGATTAATCTAACGATTATTAGAACGATTAATCGACTAATCATCGATTATTTCACTGATTAATCAGTAGACTTTGATTGATTATTCAGTTTTTGCAATTAGTTAGAATATTAAGTTATACATATTCTAACATAAATAAAGGTCACTTCAGCTTTAGAAAAGCATATTATGTAATTACAATTATTACACAATTAATTGGTAACACTTTACATTAAGGTTCATTAGTTAACATGACTGCTCTGTATTTTATGTATAATCATTTTCTATTCGTAACAGTTTTAAATTAATTTTAAATACATTTTTATATAATTTCCTTGTTTTTATTGTTGTGATTCTTCTTCTTTTTAATTCCTTGTTTTTATTGTTGTGATTATTTTTTTTAATTCCTTGTTTTTATTGTTGTGATTATTATTTTTAATGTCTATTTCACTTCCTTTTATGTAAAGCACTTTTGTGTTTTTGAATTTTTTTTGTGTATGAAATGTGCTATATAAATAAACTTGCCTTGCCTAACATGAATTAATAATGAACAATACTTCTATAGCATTTGTTAATCTTAATGTTAATTTCAGCATTTACTAATGCATTATTAAAATCACAAGTTGTTTTTTTTACATTGATAAATGCATTGTGAACTAACATGAACTGTATTTTTATTAACCGACATTAACAAAGATTAAAACTTAAATGTAATAAATGTATTGTTCATTCATGTTAATTAATACATTAACTAATGTTAACAAATTATACCTTATTGTAATGTTACCAATTCATTATAAAAATAGATGGCACACAAAATGAGATGACAGACAGAGACACTCTCTCACCATTTAATTAGCTACATGAAAAAGTAACTGAATGACACATTTTGCACATTCTGCCTAACATCTCCTTTTGTAAGTCATCTAGATAAGAAACAAAATAAAGGTAAGTGATAAGATGCTTTGGATAAACTATTTTATTCACAACATAATGTCTTAAAATACCTTATAGGGTTATGATAATCAAAACAGCCCTGAGCTAGATCAAGCTTTGATCTCTGCAAACCAAACTGTCACTTTAATGAAATTATTATTTTTTCCCACTAATAAAAATATTTGATCATTAGCTAGCTCACACTAGAGAGCTGCTTTATAACAGAAAATCAAGTTGTAATTCTAACTGAAAGCGACACTGATTTTCATGTTTTTCATGTTTAATACCGTAAAGCTGCTTCAATTAAGGCTATCTATTGCATAAAGTACTATATAAATAAACATGTGACCGAGCTCTACTGGAGTAATGTTACGTTACTGAACTGCAGAGCTCGTGCAAACATCCACATCGTTGTAATCAGATGCATTTTTAACTGTTGCTTTCACACTGCTGTCAGTTTTTGTTGTTTATTTCGTTACTGAGAGGAAAGCGCGCAATATACAGGTGCTGGTCATATAATTAGAATATCATCAAAAAGTTGATTTATTTCACTAATTCCATTCAAAAAGTGAAACTTGTATAATGTATACATTCATTCCACACAGACTGATATATTTCAAGTGTTTATTTCTTTTAATTTTGATGATTATAACTGACAACTAATGAAAACCCCAAATTCAGTATCTCAGAAAATTAGAATATTGTGAAAAGGTTCACTATTGAAAGACACCTGGTGCCACACTCTAATCAGCAAATTAACTCAAAACACCTGCAAAGGCCTTTAAATGGTCTCTCAGTCTAGTTCTGTAGGCTACACAATCATGGGGAAGACTGCTGACTTGACAGTTGTCCAAAAGACGACCATTGACACCTTGCACAAGGAGGGCAAGACACAAAAGGTCATTGCAAAAGAGGCTGGCTGTTCACAGAGCTCTGTGTCCAAGCACATTAATAGAGAGGCGAAGGGAAGGAAAAGATGTGGTAGAAAAAAGTGTACAAGCAATAGGGATAACCGCACCCTGGAGAGGATTGTGAAACAAAACCCATTCAAAAATGTGGGGGAGATTCACAAAGAGTGGACTGCGCTGGAGTCAGTGCTTCAAGAACCACTACGCACAGACGTATGCAAGACATGGGTTTCAGGGTCCATGTCAAGCCACTCTTGAACAACAGACAGCATCAGAAGCGTCTCGCCTGGGCTAAAGACAAAAAGGACTGGACTGCTGCTGAGTGGTCCAAAGTAATGTTCTCTGATGAAAGTAAATTTTGCATTTCCTTTGGAAATCAGGGTCCCAGAGTCTGGAGGAAGAGAGGAGAGGCACAGAATCCACGTTGCTTGAGGTCCAGTGTAAAGTTTCCACAGTCAGTGATGGTTTGGGGTGCCATGTCATCTGCTGGTATTGGTCCACTGTGTTTTCTGAGGTCCAAGGTCAACACAGCCGTATACCAGGAAGTTTTAGAGCACTTCATGCTTCCTGCTGCTGACCAACTTTATGGAGATGCAGATTTCATTTTCCAACAGGACTTGGCACCTGCACACAGTGCCAAAGCTACCAGTACCTGGTTTAAGGACCATGGTATCCCTGTTCTTAATTGGCCAGCAAACTCTCCTGACCTTAACCCCATAGAAAATCTATGGGGTATTGTGAAGAGGAAGATGCGATATGCCAGACCCAACAATGCAGAAGAGCTGAAGGCCACTATCAGAGCAACCTGGGCTCTCATAACACCTGAGCAGTGCCACAGACTGATCGACTCCATGCCACGCCGCATTGCTGCAGTAATTCAGGCAAAAGGAGCCCCAACTAAGTATTGAGTGCTGTACATGCTCATACTTTTCATGTTCATACTTTTCAGTTGGCCAAGATTTCTAAAAATCCTTTCTTTGTATTGGTCTTAAGTAATATTCTAATTTTCTGAGATACTGAATTTGGGGTTTTCATTAGTTGTCAGTTATAATCATCAAAATTAAAAGAAATAAACACTTGAAATATATCAGTCTGTGTGGAATGAATGTATACATTATACAAGTTTCACTTTTTGAATGGAATTAGTGAAATAAATCAACTTTTTGATGATATTCTAATTATATGACCAGCACCTGTATATTTACATATTCATCCAAACGCCGCTCAAGTTTGGATGCATTTGCTCTGAAGTGCTGTGTGTGTTCTTCTTGATCTGCATCCAGGAGGGCTGAACTAGAGTCTTGCGCTACAGCGCCACACTGGTCAAACCGCAGTATTGCAGGCTCTTACATTAGGTCATATGAGATCAAACGACTACTCGACAACAAAAATATTTGTCGACAATTTTTTATTGTCGACGTTGTCGATAATGTCGACTAATCGTTGCAGCCCTAGAGGCGGGTGTGTGCGAGTCAGACAGACGGAACACAGAGAGGGAGACAATTAATAGGCTATTCAGCGCAAAAATATCCATTGTGCTGAAATATCTGTTGTTGAAAGTTAATTTAAGGTTTAAAAGTCAACATGTAGTGCAAATATTTTATGATAGTAGGAACTTTAAAGGGATAACAGCGTGCAATTGTCTGAATATAAATATGAGACGCTCCATAACCGCCTTTTACAGGATAAAGAAATTACAGTAAAGGCCATTGCACACTGAGTCCAAAATTTTCGCATGCGTTTTTCCATATTCTCCATTCTTTCCTATCAAAATGCATGCAACGGATGCGAAAACGCAGAAAATCGAACCTGATCCGAATTATTTTTGACGGACGAAAGATTCGGAGGCAGTGTGCAAACGTGATTGACAACATGAGGTCGTATTTATTTTTTAACGTGTGAAAATTTTGGACTCAGTGTGCAGAGACCTTAAGACGTGACTGTGATCAAAGTGAACGTGTTCCTGCAGAACATTACTCTTACCTGTTGGTTAACACCGAGTTTGTGTTTTTATTCGTCTTTATTATTATTAAAATTTTTAATAGAGATTTAAACTATATTCACTACAATGCTTAAATTTATGTAAGGTTTTTAACAAATTATGTAAGGTTTGTGCCACTGCTGCTCTAAACTAACAGCATTGGTGATTACCAAAGTGATTTTTTAGCTTTCTGGATTGGTTAGTCCTCCAATATGTGTAAGCTCTTTAGTAACAGTAGTAGGCTATTTCTAATGCTATAATATAATTATTGCTGTTATCTATGAAAGAAAGGCAGTGCACTTTATAGTGTTTTTTTTCAGATACCCAATTACAGTCAAAAAGTACATAAACAATGCAAGCAAGAATGCAAGCTGTTATGAGGCCATTTTTGCTATTATGTTCTAATACATTGTTAAGCACTGTATGTTTTCATAGCATTCAGTTGGCACGTTTGTTTGAAGGACATTGGGCATAATGTGGAATAGTGTTTTTTGTCAATAAAATAAAAAAAGTTTTTTTTTTATCTGATTAATCGAAAGAATAATCGGCCAACTAATCGATATCAAAATAATCGTTAGTTGCAGCCCTACTTTAAAGTACATTTTGCATCATGTCTTCAATGCACAATGTCATTTGTGCTTTAGCATGTTAGTCAACAAGACATAGGCTATAATTTTGCCTGCACTGTGTAATTTGATATTACATTTAAAGTTAATATATTTTAAATTAACTAAATAGCAACTTCATTCTTACAGATGTGTAATTATGAGTATATCTGAATACATGACAAAAGTTTTAAATGACATTGAAGTATATTTTACATTACCATAAATGCTTGGTGTATTCTGTAGAACATTTTAACCATATGTAAAAGACAGATATGAAAAGCAAAAACAAATGTAAATATGAAACCACATATAAAGCTGTAGGCTACTTAAGTCCAACCAAAGTTAAACTAACTGCATTTAATATAAAGTTGAACTATAATCATTTTTATTTAATTGTAAAAAAACATGCACCCTTATGTGCCCAAGAACATAACATTGAGTTCTTAAGTATATTATTTTTGTAATAAAAATGTGAAGGTATGCTTTTTCAGAAGGGTATATACACAGCTATTATACTACAGTAAACACAGTATTTGTAATGAAAATATTGCAGATGTTGTACTTCATTCTTATTAGAATTAGGACACCAGTTACGATATATAAATGCATTTAGGGTGGTATACTTCACATTATATTTTGCTTTAAAGAAGCCATGTGCTAATAAGCAACCATCCACGGTTATAGCGGTGTTTACTGTATTCTTCACTGATAAATTTCTGTTATTTTTAAAATTATGGTAAATTAGGCTGAAAGGGAAATAAACGTACTTAGTAATGAAGTTTATGATAGGCCCAGATCCAACAAGAGCTTTATATGAACACAATAACGGCCCATAATTCAATATACCTCAAATACACAAACTTGGACAGAATAGTTGTTGCTAAGGAGGGCGTAAACCTAGCAATAAACCATTTAATGGTGGATTCAGTAGCCAAATCTGATTTAATTGTGGGCTCTAAACACATCGGCTGCGTCCCAAAACCTAGTGAGCCGCCTAACCAGACAGCATTGTTTGTTATTACAGCATCACAGTATAATGTTTAGTTAGGCAGCTCACTGGGTTTTTAAACACAACCTGTCACTAGAGCTTGTTTGGGAGGTGATGATCAGTATCTGGAGTCAGTGATGAATGAAACACGATTAACACGTTTAATCGCATCATTCTAAATGAGCGATGCTGGTGAGTTATCAGACGCAGTTACCTATTCCGGGAGCCGCATAGATGAAGTAGAGGCAGGTCGTGGACATGGAGAAGAAAAAGATGAAGGCCATTAAGGAGCGGTTGGACAACCGCATCAGCCGCCTCCACTTCCACATTTTATCTCGGATACTAGCTATCCGTCACGCCCATAAAAACACGCAGATCGGAGAAAAGAGACGCTGTTTGGCGCGGTGAAACGGTCATCCGTGGGAAATGCGGTGCTAAATCAGGGTGCTGGTAAAGTCCGCATCGTTCATTCAGCTGGGTGCAAGGCCGCAGTGCTCGCTCGTTCTCTCAACAAAGTCAAGAAATTTCCAGATCAAAGAAAATAAATAAATAATAAAACGTGCTACATCAAACGGCGTCCGGGCTCGGCGTGCGGTCAACGCGATGCATTTTGTTCGGTGCTGCTGCTGCTTCAGTGTCCCGGTGTGTTTCTAGTAAGCGCAGACACGCCTCGTCGCGTTGATGATGATGATGTTGTTTGGAAATGATGAAGGGAGTGAAAGTGATGATGAGGGACCTGCCCTTCCTCCCTCTTTCTCTCTGGAAAATCCCCCCACGCTCCAGCGGTCAGTCCTCCGACACGGCGGCGTGAAAAGGCGCTCGAGCCGCAGAGGAACCCGCAGTGACCGGGATGGGAGTGGGAGAGACGAGCGAAATGTGACGGGGCTCGACCGGGATTCCTTCGATTTCGGTTCTGCTGTCGGTGCAGGTGCAGACAGCGTTTCCGGTAGGCGTGACCTACAAAATGGCTGCCAGTGAGTGGCGTCATGATGGTTCACGCTAAAGGAATGTTTTCAAATTAAAAGTCTCGACGAGCCACTGAAGTTGCGCAAAAGTATCCAACATTAGATATAAAAACAAAACAAAAAAACAAGGCTGATATAAATACATAAAAATATAACTAATTTTAAATCTAAGTAAAACATCCACTGACAGAGATGCTTGAATATTTAATATTTCTACTTTAATTCTTGGCTTTTTTTAGCGTAATTTTGATAAACATGTTTTGAGCGCCTATGAAACTATTTTACTCAGCGCTCCATCTATTAATAATGTGCAACAAATGCAAGGAAATCAGTAGCGTAAAATATGTGCATTTGAGCTACTGTTTTCCAACTTTAGACAGTCCTGTATAAACCACAACACAACTGCTGTGTAATTCTTCAGTGACCAGTGATGCAATGTGCAATGACACTGGAAGCATTGCACATTCAAGGTACAAATGTCCACACCCTCGGGTTATGGGTACAAGTATTTAAAGGTACAGATGTTGATCAGTGCTAGAGACCCCCAGGGAACCCTGTGAAGCTGGAACTTACTTGGGCCCCCCTGCAAGGGTTGTGGTGGGTGGGTGCGGAGAGGTTGTGGTGTAGTGTGTTGTGTTTGGTGGTGGTGGTGGGGGTCACAGTGATTGACAGCAGGGGACTGGTTGGTTAGTCCCTCTCATCAAATAAGCTATAGGGTTTATAGCAACCCCACCTGACCCCGCCCTTCAGATTCATTACTGTTAATCACTGTTCACACCTGCTAGAAACCTATAGCTACAAAACTAATTTAACAAAACATAAACTATTTTGCAAAGCATATTACTATTGAACAGCACAATAAACTGTATCCTTGTGTGGTCTGATTTAAACATCCAAGTAAATCATACAAGTGAAGCATCAGCAGTTCTGTGGAGTTTTTTAGAGCTGTGTGTTCAAGCCCTTGTTAAGAGTGTTACTGTTTTTGTCACAGAACTGACTGTATGCAATGTACATTGTTACATAATTAAATCAGTATTCATGTCTGTGTGGTATCTTAAAAATGAAAAATAATCTATATTCTGATATACAAAAATAGTATTAATTAAATGTCACACCATGTTTCATAAGCCAAAAGGGTCCTTAATGAAATCATCACTTGACAATAAAGGACTTTTTTTTCCCTTTTTTTTTGTAAATGCACATGATTGATTCTGAAGTCTCAAAAGAGTTTTGTATGAAATGGTATACCTCGTAATTTGTTTAAGATGTTATCTATTCTTCCTGGTTTTATATTTCCTCACCATGGTGTTTAAACATACAGTAATCATACTATCATACACTAGCTCATACTGTCTATATACCAGTAGCTGTGTTGTTTTAATATAAGTATCTACAGAGTAACTCATTTTTTATATATATTTTAAACTAGGACTTCAGGAATTTATTTTCTTTTTAATTTTAGTTTGAAGAACTGCTATGATCATTTAAAATATTGACTTTGAGTTCACATTCAGTATTTTTTAAATACCTTATTAGACAGCCCTTCGCTCTTCAATCTCAACACCCTTCACACATAAAATAGAATCACACATCAACCACCATCTACATATTATTAAACTAACACCAGTCTTCCAGATAATATTTCTGTGGAACACATTCTGACTGAATAATATGAGCTTGAGAAAGCTATAATGATCAGATAAAATTAGCAAAATTAAGGTAAAATTAGACTTTCCAACAATAAATTCTGACTTTCTTTCTGTACTGTAAGTAGCACAAAAACTATACCAGGTAGGCTAATCATTAGTCGCAAGACCTCAGCTCAAGGAAATTGTCATCCAAGGTCATTCCAAGGTCCTACAAACAAAATGTTCCAAATTTCATATTTCAGAAACCAGGCTTTTAGTGCTGCTGGAAGAATGCCAGATGGCAAAGTGCCTTTAACAGCTGATACACCACTGGAGATCAAGGTGAAAATGGAAACCAAAGGACACCTGGGAAATGAGCTTTTTTTCTTTTGGGATATGACTTTTAATGTATGCATTGCACAGGACAGATAGGAAAGGAACAAATAGCTGAACTGGGGTTATAACAATGTGTTGGAAGCTTTTTATCTAAAGCTATTTACAGACTAACCAAACTGTCCCTCCAGAGTAATTGAGGTTTATGTTACTGGGGAGAACATGATAAGACAAGACTGCTATCAGCCTCTGAAACGGTCCTAGTTCACTACAGCATTAGTCAGGTTACAACACAGTCAAGATATCACCAGTGATTTACTGTTTTCTGCAGTCTCAGAAAGATTGTTTCTAAAATGAACAGAATTGGACTGCACAATAACTTCATATTGGTCTGTATGTAGTAAATAGCTAACAACAACTTGCTAATTATTAATACTTCTAAGTGTCAGAGTTGAGCCTTTTTAGTAATTAATGAAGCTCTCACTGATTAATAAATGTTGCAAGTTCACCTCAACCATTAAACACAGGTTTGCTTTTTGCAGGTGTTTTATTATTATTATTATTATTATTATAAATGTGTACTATATTTACTATATAATTTGATCTATACAATTTTAGTCTATGCAATTTCTTTTTTGAAAACAAATCTTGATTAGCCCATAGTCTCTAAAAACAAAGTGAACACAATCACTTGTAGGCCTAATTAAAAGTCTTTAGATATAACGATAAGCTAAACGTCCTTTGTTTGCAAACAATCTGTAGGAAATTTAGTTGCTTTTGGTAAACTGAGCACTGCAAAGCCTATGTCTTACCTTTAGATGGAGACACTGCACACTAATGCTGTATAAACCTCCATAAGTCATCTTTTGCTGCACAATCACAACTTCAATCAAACAATCAATGCTGTCATTTCCTTTATAAGTCTCACAGGAGAAAAAGTAAGTCAACAAACAGATAAATATGCGTTTAACTAGCAAATCTCTAAAGGGTAAATCAGTACTGATATGCAATGAACAATATTGATTGTCTGTTATGTTTTGATATGGTTCCTGAAGGTCCAGCTCTCCTAAGGCTTTAGAAAGTGAAGACATAATTGTCTAACTTTCATAAAATGAGTCTGTTTGTCCACAGCCTGATTTGAATTTCAAATAACAACTTCATATTATAGGCTACAGCACACAATACAGTCATTAGCTTAATAACTCCTCAATAACTGTGATTCCACAGGTGCATAATTAAATTCACACTCTGAAAGATGAGCTCTGAAAAAACGCAGCAATCAAGATGATTTATAATAATACATATTAAAGTGTCAGTCACACGTTTGCCACCAGAGATCACTCATTAGACTCTTTGCTATGATCTCTAATTATTAATAGTCACTATTTCTCATCATATTTTATTCTCACACTTTACTTTTTGCCTTTTCTTTCTTATTTCGTATTCGTATTTTTGTGTGCTTGGATACTTTGTAATAAATTACAAAAAACACATAGGAATGATGCTTCTTCAGAGCACTTTGCAGTCTGACCTGTTCTTACCACATTCAGTCATACATTTTTGTGGCCTAGACTAGAGGAAACACAGCCATATGAAAGTATGATACAAATTTGTTTACTGAATTAAATTGAAGACACGTCTTTTGAATCATCCACAAAGAATTTGCTCATTAAAAAGAACCAAATCATAGTTCTGAGTTCTGACTGTAATCAGAATATACCAGGCACACGTTTGATGAAATTGTTAGGAAATCTGTCATTGTCAGGCTAGGATTTATCTGTAAAATCAGTTGCTGGGGCTCTGGTTAAAGCATCTAGCAAAATAACTTTATACAACTAACCAGCCAAACCATGACCTTGAACGTCTGTAGTGAAATAACCTGGATAGTTTTATTAATAGGGCTATAAAACTGCATCTACACAATATGTTCATAATTCTCACAAGGACAAAAGCATAATTAGCTCAAATCAAATTCACTGGCCAACTTTTGCAGATGTGAGGTCTGGTTTGAAAAAAAGTGTTTTGGACTGATCGCCTCTCTGCAGTTTCACTTGTAATAATAATAATAATAAAACTTTCCAATTCCCTGAAACCAGTGCCCTTCCTTTCAAACCAGTTTTTTTTTCCCTGAACATGTCTACAGTAAACAGAACGCGGAAACTATTTCAGCTATTCAGCTGAAAGAACCTGCAGTGTTAGTTATTGTTGAGCTGATGTTTGAGTTGTTTGGTCTGTTATCATAAAATGGCAGAAGGCAGTATTTCAGTGGGACAGGACCAGTTCTCCTGTCCAGTGTGTCTGGATCTACTGAAGAATCCAGTGACCATTCCCTGTGGACACAGTTACTGTATGAGCTGCATTACACGCTGCTGGAATCAGGAGAATCAGAGGGGTGTTTACACATGTCCTCAGTGCAGACAGACCTTCAGTCCAAGACCTGCTTTATGTAAGAATGTGGTGTTTGCTGAAATGGTGGAGAAACTGAAGAAGACTAAACTAGAACCTGCTGGTGCCTCCTGTGACCGTCATGAAGATTTTCGTTCAAGTAAACCAAACAAAGTGATTAATGCCACTGGACGAGTGCAGCAGATGATCTGTCCTCAACATCATAAACAACTGGAAATCTACTGCCGGACTGATCAGATCTATATTTGTTACTTGTGTGCAGTGGATAAACACAAACACCACAACACTGTAACAGCTATAGATGAGAGGAGAGAGAAACAGGTAAATACAAAAATCACTATTGGTTGTTGTTATTTTACGTTGTTATTTTCATTATAAATGTTATAACTGCTTCACTCGCTTTTTTTTCTAGTTTGAGAATAATTAGTAGGCTATTTGTACACCAATAAGAGGCACATTTTAGCTAGCAATAATAATAATAGGAGGAATAATAGCAGGACTAAAGCTTTAGGGCAGGGTGTTGGTGATGACGTCACTAAATGGACAAATCTTGACTCATGAATATAAATAAAGTTCTGCACAGCAAACATTTCTTTTAATATTTTGATAAATAAATAGTCTATGTTATGTATTCAAGTTCAAGATTCAAGTTCAAGATTTATTTGTCACATACACGATTATACAGAGAGTATTAACCAGCAGTGAAATGTGAGTCTGATAACTTGATATAAATTACATTTTACTTTAGGTGAGTGATTATGTTTTTGCTTTGAGTGGGTTCTGGGTTCTAATGCGCTCTTTTGTAACTTTTTTTTTTAATAAACCAGAAACATTACAACAAAAAGCAGCTTGTGGAAGAGTGACAGCGAATGACCAAAGTCTATTTAGATATACAGTAAATACTGCTATAACAACATTACACTTATGTTTTTATGCCTCTAATAAAATATATTTTTACTGAAAATAAGTCTTTTGAAATTTCTTAAATTTCTTATAAATTTCCCCTAAATAATTGTCAGATCTACTGGATATTTCCCTTCATCTTCCCCTTAATGAATGGGTAAATAATAGCTGTTGGGTGTATACAGTTATTGTCAAATGCTGCCTGAACCATGCCTGGCTGGGTATTTATTTGTATATTAAATTATGCTGCATGACATTCTGTCATTGGATCTGTCAATGGTTTCTGTTCATATTTTTGGTGCTTACCAAAGTTGACTTTCCTGAAGTAACTTCTTGGTCTGAATTGTTCAGAGGTCAATACTGCATAACCTCAGATGCAGACAATCCTGCCCCATCTCTGCAGAACTCACATTTGCTTGCATTGAGTGGATCAAAGAAAGAACTCCTCTTTATTCTGTTAAAAAAGAACTGATTTCATTCAGAAAACAACATAACTTTACAGTTATTTCTTTGTTCAAAGAAACATCTGGAGCAAACACAAAGAGACTTCCAGCAGAGAATCCAGCTGAGAGAGAAAGATCTTCAGAAGCTGAGAGAGGTTGTGAAGACTCATAAGGTGAGTGGGCAACTGGTGGAAAAGTTACATGCTCAGTTAAAACTCTCCTCTAAGCAGCGAGGAGCCCAGTCCAGTCCCACTGAAGCTCACTGTGTAATGTGTCCTAACAGCGCTCTGCAGAAAAAGCAGTGCGAGACACTGAGAGTAACTTTACTGACCTGATGCGCTCCATTGAGAGAAGCCGGTCTGAGGTCACACAGCTGATCAGAGATCAGGAAAAAGCTGCAGTGAGTCGAGCTGAAAGAATCATGAAGCAGCTGGAGCAGGAGATTGGTGATCTGAGGAGGAGAGACACTGAACTGGAACAGCTTTTACAAACAGATGATCACATCCATTTTCTTCTGGTAACAGAGCTTGAGAAAAACAGGACAGTGATCTAGAGGTGTCTCAATCTGTCTTTATAATGTGTATATATATATTTTTGTCTTTGTATGGGTTTCTGTAGAGTGTTGAGTCTTGCTCCGCTCCTCCACAAACTACTGATGTTCCCAAAATCACAGCCAATTCTCACCTCTTATATGATGACGTGGGAAAATCTGTCCTTCTGCTAAATAAGAATCTTGAGGGTTTCTGCAAAGAAATGATAGGCAAGATATCTTGTACAGGTAAAGTACTGGAGGCACATCACATGTAACATACACAATATTTGCAAAAGAATGTTTGGAAATCTAAAAGTGATGTTTACAACTGACTCACTTAAAAATATATAACTATCTTAAAACAAATGTTTTATTTTGTGAAGCATCTAATGAGACTTTTACATATTACTTTACATGTGACTTTTCTCTTTATGTAAAAATACTACTTTAAATGTCTGTTGGTTTCCATAGTGCCAGACATTGAGATCATTTCCACTTCTGAGGAGAGAATACAGTGTAAGCTTTACTGATAAAATGCACTCACAATGATGTTTGATACCTCCATTAATACTCGTGAGATTTTTTTTCATCATGTGATTAATCAGATCCTTCACATGCATTTGCTGTGCACTATTCTAAATCAGCTGTCCCATTTGGGAGTAAATCTAAAATTTAGTTTTCTTCAGTATCACATTTTCATCCAAGAACTATATCAGGCTTTAATTATTTCTTGAATCTGACAGTGTGACATAATATATTTCCTCTACAGCACCACAGCAACAGTCCTGGGGCACAATACCAGGGTCACCAACTGATCGTCCCCAAAAGGCATGGTCACGAAGCAGATCCTTGTCGGATTCAAAGTACTGGCATTACATAGAATAAAAGTCACAACCCAGACCCTCCACATTGCCAGGATCATGTGTCAGACCCTCCACAGCACCAAAGTAATGGCCCAGACCATCGCTGAGTTCTGCTCACCAAGGCAGAGAACATTTCTTAACCTGCTCAACTGCTGTGTTAATGGAATGGCTGCACAAAATTAGTTTATAGCTGCAGCATATGCTTTTTTGTTTGTTTGTTTGTTTGTTTGTTTGTTTAAAATTAACACAAAGACAATTCAGAAAAATATTCCTATTATCTATATATTCCTATTTTTCTTTGGAAATCTGCAATCTATCTATCTATCTATCTATCTATCTATCTATCTATCTATTAGGATATATTAGGATATTATCATCTTTGTATAACTTTATAAATGTTATAGGAAATATATTTACCATTTCTTCAGGTGTTTATATATCTATGTATCCAATTATGTATCTAGAGATTTGGTAGTGGATTTTTAAAAATTATTTGAATTATTTTTAGTATCTGTTTTTTTTAATCTTTTGTCAATCCAGTTGTTTTTCTATTTAGATGAATTATTTGTAACTGAAGTGCAAAGTTGGTTAATGTGGTTAATAAAGATTTCTTATTCACTTACTCTATCCAGTTATGCAGTGTTTTACTTAGTGAGAAACCTGTGCAAACCATTCAGACCATGAGTGAACTGTCCAAATTAATCTGATTGAATTGAGAATCAATTCACACCTAGGCTGCATCCGAAATTGCATACTCTTTTGAATAGGTAATTTGTAATCTGGACATACTGCATTTTTCATGTTATCACATGACCAACCAGTTTCAGATGCGTAGAGAATGCGATTGCGGATACAGCGCTCTTCATTGAAAAGAACTGTCTCAAAAGCGTGTTTCATTCACAAATCAGTGATCACTGATTCTGATTCTAATCAGAAAACAAACTACATGTTCACTGAAATGGTTATGGACATATTTCTCATTGTCAGAGGATTTATCAGTAAATTTTACATAGCAGTATTTTACTTGGGTTCTGGTTACAGCATCTACTGGCAGGGACTAACTTTCTGAAATTAAACAAACAAACATTGACTTTGAAAGACTTTAAATTTGAACTATAATAACCTAGAAACTTTTCAAAATACTGTCATCTAGTGACACATTATTATCAAGAAAATCCCTTGTGAAGATTTCTTACAAGGACATGGACACAGATTACAATTAAATCAAAATTAAATGGCCAACTTTTGCACATGTTGAGTAATTGCAGTTAACACAAGAAAACAATGTTCCGTGTTCTTTATTGGCTGACCTTAACTCTGCAGTCTTACAGTTTCACATTTCAAACACAAACCTTTCCAGAATCCTGCAGTCACACCCTACAAACCAGTCTTTTTTGGACACACCTCTAAATCACAACCAGGAAACTATTTCAACATTTGAGCGGAAAAGACCTGCCACAAAACTTGTTGCGCTGTTGTTTGAGTCTCTCTGTGTTCATATGCAGTAAAATGGCAGAAGGCAGTATTTCAGTTGGACAGGATCAGTTCACCTGTCCAGTGTGTCTGGATCTACTGAAGAATCCAGTGACTATTCCCTGTGGACACAGTTACTGTATGAGCTGTATTACAGGATGCTGGAATCAGGAGAATCAGAAGGGAATTTACAGCTGCCCTCAGTGCAGACAGACCTTCAGTCAAAGACCTGCGTTAGGCAAAAACACCATCTTGGCTGAAATGTTGGAGAAACTGAAGAAGACTAAACTACAAGCTGCTGTTCCTGCTGGTGCTGGAGATGTGGAGTGTGACGTCTGCACTGGAAGAAAACACAAAGCTGTCAAGTCCTGTCTGGTGTGTCTGGAATCTTACTGTCAGACTCATTTTGACCGTCATGAAGAATTTCGCTCAGGTAACCCACACAAAGTGATTGATGCAACTGGACGACTGCAGCAGATGTTCTGTCCTCAACATCATAAACAACTGGAAATCTACTGCCAGACTGACAAGAGCTGTATTTGTTACTTATGTACAATGGATGAACATAAAAACCATGATACTATAACAGCTATAGCAGAGAGGACAAGGAGACAGGTATTGCTAAATAAGATTATTACTATTGATTACTGACTTCTTGTGATTAGACTGGCTGGGTTTACTAAATTGACATTAAATTGCTTAATTAAACGGGCAGTTTATTAAACTGATTGAATCTTTTCTTAGGGCATTTGGAAGCAAAGCTAGCATCTTTCTAACTGTAATTGGGTGTACATATAATGAGTGTAATGATTGTGTGCTGAAAAAAAAACACTATTCTTAACATTACGTATAGTCAGTAAATTTTTTTATGTAAAATTCAATTTGTTTTAACTTTTTTTTAGCTTTACAGTTATTTCTTTGTTCAACAGAAAAACCTGGAGCAAAAACAAAAACACTTACAGAGGAAAATCCAGAGGATCAAGGCAGATCTTCAGGAGCTGAGAGAAGATGTGAAGACTCATAAGGTGAGATAGGTACTTGTAGAAACATCTCATGGTTTGGAGCCATAGCCTTGTGGACAGTGATCCAACATAAAATGCAACAGTTTAAAGGCTTGCGGCTCTTTTTCAGTCCCACTCCCCTATTACTTACTATCACTCCTCTGTCGTCTCAAAATAAAGATGAAAAAAGCCCAGAAATATAACTGGTCCGTTAATACTCTCCTCCAATCAGTGAGGATCCCAGTGCACTTCCAGTCCCACTGAAGCTCACTGTGTAATGTGTCCTAACAGCGCTCTGCACAGAAAGCAGTAGAGGACAGTGAGAGGAACTTTACTGAACTGATCAGCTCCATTGAGAGAAGCCGGTCTGAGGTCACACAGCTGATCAGAGATCAGGAAAAAGCTGCAGTGAGTCGAGCTGAAGAACACATGAAGCAGCTAGAGCAGGAGATTGATGATCTGAGGAGGAGAGACACTGAACTGGAGCAGCTTTCACACACAGAGGATCACATCCATTTCCTGCTGGTACAGAGCTTTTGAGAAAAACAGGACTGTGTCTTCATTTATCTTTTTTTTTTTATTATTTTGTTGTTTCTCTTTGTGTGTCTGTAGAGTTTCCATGGAGGGACTGTCACTTCATATTTTTATTTTCCTAAGCTCAGAATCAGATCTCCCCTCCCTTATGATGATTTAGGGAAATCAGTTTCATTGCTAAAAGAAAAACTCAAAGATTTCTGCAAAGAGGAGATAGAAAAAATATCTGGTACAGGTAAAATACTGGAGCTCTCTCTCTCTCTATACACACAGACACACAGACACACACACACACACACACACACACACACACACACACACACACAGACACAGACACAGACACAGACACAGACACAGACACAGACACAGACACAGACACAGACACACACACACACACACACACACACACACACACACACACACACACACACACACACACACACACACACACACACACACACACACACACACACACACACACACACACACACACACACACACACACACACACACACACACACACACACACACACACGCACACACGCACACACAATTAATGTATTTTGGTTTCCATAGTGCAAAACAAAGAGATCATTCCCACTTCTAAAGAAGAGGTGAAACAATGTAAGTGTTACTAGCAAAGTACACACACACACACACACACACACACACACACGCACTATATGATATTTATTTCTTCATGCTCATTGAAAATCAGAAATCACAGAAAGTATGAAAAACTTTAATTCTTATATTTAATATTTCACAACTTTGCCATTTGACTTCAGCTCTAGATCAAATTTTTATTTAGTTCAGTTGGGGTGAGAAGTCATTGTCTTTTGTAAGTTCACTCTTTTCCTGTTTCAGTGGAACAGGCAAAGGTGATATTCAAATGATAACAGGAATCAAAGTGTGAATGATTTGGCTGGTTTTATTCCTCAATGTGATTACTCTGATAATTTGCCCTGCATTAGCTGTATATATTCTGGTCTTCACCAGGTCTGCACAGGTTCCTTCTGTGTTATTTAACAAATAAGCTAAGTGTGTCAGAAAAGAGAGACATAAGATGTATTTTCACTGCACACAACATTTGGATACGACTGTCGGTTCGCTCCCTATACTTGCAGTTGTGACCGGCAGATTGGCACCCCAAGCAACCCCTGTGCGATTCTCTTTGAAATGAATGACTTCTGATTTATAGGACATCATTTATTGTGTGCAATGCAAAGTCAGCTGTGTACAGTTGCAGTAAGTCCCCAGGTCCAGGACTGAAAACCACTGGTCTAGAAAGCACAATATTGGAAACTATTATGCACACATCTTTCCGTTAAGAGTCACTTTATGGTCACTATTTCAGCAATAAGATCTCATGGAGCATGCCATTGGTTGGTTTTCTATAACAAAGTTTGCAGCTTTGATTACTGCTTGTTTTTGAGTATTTGAAAGTTTAATAAAATGGGTTTTTCTCCACAGTGCCAGAGTTGAAGCCACTTAAACTCCCAAAGTTTTCATTCAGTGCACGCTCCACAGGGACAGATTCATGGGGAAAACCCTCCGCATCAAACTGATATCTTAGACCATACACAGTGCCGGCATCATGGCACAAATACAGTATTTAACAATGGCACCATTTCTCATTAAAGTACTTAAATAGATCCTTAAGAAGTTTTGTTCCCATCTACTTTATATCAAGGGCAAAAAAAGCCAGATGAAAAACATATTAATACATTAAAATATTACAATATTTTGTATTGAAAAAAAACCTTTGTTATTTGACATTTGTTTCAGTAACTGGTAACTTTTAGGAAGTCAGCTCTTCCATGTTATTTCATCTTGCACACTTTCTTTCTTGTGTGGAATATAAAATATTTTGAAAAAAATGTCTTTTTGTTGTTGTTTTTTATCCATACAATGAATGTCAATTGGCATTATTCACAAGTTGTCTGCTTCCTGATTTAAACCATTATTTCAGAGGAGAGGTCTTATTTCTGACTTGAGAGATGCTAATTATAGTCTAGAACTTTAGGAAACTTTAGGCCAGTGAAAATGTAGGTGATTTGAGGGCCACCACCTATACCACTCATCTGGATATGCCACCTCCAATTTGACTGCTGACTGTATTTTGTAGTACATAATGTAGTAAATTATTAGTGTAATAAATTATCATAATAAATTCAATTACATTGTGTACCTTTATACTTCTGTAAATATTTTAGTACTGAATCACCACTTATTCAATGTAAAAAGCTAAACCACTTAAGAAAAGCACTGCAGCAGAGGAGATATTTGTCCTTGATCTTCACTGCTTGTAAGGAACAGAGGTTAAAACAGAATTCTCGCACAGGATTGTGCTCAATCATCAAAAACTGCACTTCCATAACAAAGCCCCTGTCTAAGATCTATTTGTGCCAAGGTTAATGGAAGAAGTCATTCCTAGTCGTGGCATACAGGGAATGAAACCTGTGGAAACAGCAGAATAACAAGATCAACATCAAGATATTAAACTGAGAATTATAACAATACTACAATACATGTTAGTTAATAAAGATATTCAGTTTTTCCTGTTACATGCTGCAGTGCATTTTGGGAGTAAAGGTTTTAGACAGAAGGCAAGGGGAGATTAGTTCAGTTTCGATTTTGAGTACAACTGAAACATTTAAGGTGTCATATTATACATGTGGTTTGTGGTTCAGTTCCATTCTCCCATTAATAATTTAATACGATTGCATTTTTATCTATTAAACTATTTTTATTTTTAATAGTTAACTATTAAACTATTCTTTATTTTTTTAGTTCTATCAATTTTTACTTGTTAGTTTTGTTGACATGTTTAGTAACTTCCTGTGTACATTAAATTGTTGCTAAAAGATATACAGTGTTCATTATTAGTAACTAACAAAATACAAGCTTTATGTTATGCAAAAAGTGATTGAAATAAACCCTTAAAGAACTAGAACATTTTTGGGGGCACCTTCTTTGTTTTTTTCAGACCTATTCTATCGGTCCGCATAAAGTGCCATATATGATAATAAACAGGAGAACTTGAAGCTTCAGTCTAGCTAATTTAAAGACCCAATTTTCCTTTAGTTTTCTCTAAGATTGAATGAATTTGCCAAAAAATTTAAGACAAATGCAAACAACAATTAAGTTTGTTTGTTTTACTGTACTCAAACAGAAACTCCTGACGTTTGGATTTTTTTTCTTTAGAAAGTTGTATTTGGGTGTTTTACACTTCCAAATAAAATTGTGTCTACATATAACATTCCTATAGCCATTTATTACAATATTATTATAGGCACTTTTCAGTGAAACTTTTCAGGTCTGTTTGGTGTATAGATGTGTCCAAAAACATTTAGGGAGTAAAGTAAATGTAAACAGTGTTATATAATAGCAAAACACGGAAGCAAAAGTGACTTTTTTTCAGAGAAATATATTTTCAATCTGAGTATGAACAACAAACGTAAACAGTGTAGCAAGTAGTGAAAAAAAATTGCAAATTGTCTTTTTGCAACCTTCAATAATTAATAAGTCTTTTACATCTTGGTATGCTAAAGGCGTTAGAGAAATGAATGACTTGTACCATGAGGGGGCTTTCTGTTCATTTCAGCAGATGTGCGTGTCAGGGTTCTGTTGTGTGTGTCATGTGTTCCCGCCTCTTGTGTCCATATTTGGTTTGTTTCCTGTCCTTGTTTCATGTCATTATGAGTTAATTTGTGTCCAGCTGTGTGTATGTGATTATGTGTTAATTACCCTGTGTATTTAGTTCCTGTCTTTTGAGTTTGATTTCGTCTGGTCGACTCGTTACTTCCCGTTGTATCCTGTCTCTGAGTCCTGCCTTGATGTCATTAAAGACTATTATTTGAGTTTAAGTCCTCGTCTGCGTGTTCCTGTTCCTCCCTCGTGTGTGCACCGTGACAGAAGACCAGAACTAAACAGTAAGCGGCGCCCCTTCACCTCGTTTTGTTTTGTTCATTTTTTGAAAAGTTTTTATTCTGTTCCTGTGTTTTTGTGGCTGTCCCGCGGCATGGAAGTCGCCGCTCATTATTCCCGCCATAGCCCACTGCAAGTGGGCGTGGGAGTTCGGCGGGATCGCCGCGAGTCCGCTGGCCGCGAGCCCTCCAGCCCGCCGATCGCGGGAGAAGTCCGCCGCTGTCCGCGGCTCCTTCCAGCCCGCGGATCGCGGGAGATCACACCGCCGTCCGCGGCTCCCAGCCCCGCCGCTCACATCCAGCCCGCCGTTCGCGGGAGATCACGCCGCCGTTCGCGGGGAAAGCCAACCCGCTGACCGCGGCTCCCTCAGATCGTCGCAGCCGGATCGCGGGGAAAGCCAACCCGCAGACCGCGGCTCCCTCAGATGATTGCCGCCGGATCGCCTCTGACTCAATGCCCGCCGGCCCGCCGCTGACTCAATGCCCGCCGGCCCGCCGCTGACTCAATGCCCGCCGGATCGCTGCTGACTCAAGCCGGCCCGCCGGATCGCCGCTGACTCAAGCCCACCGGCTACCGCAATCCCTAGCCCCGTGGATTCAGTCCACTCGTCACGGCCAGGAGTGCAGTGTTTGTCTTGTTGTGCCCACAGGAACATTTTAATCATCATGTCGGTCTTGTTCATGGAGACTCGTTTGGGGCCTCCCTTGTCGCAGATATGAAAGCGGTTGCTGAGGGACCCTGTGAGGGCCCCTGACTCGTCATGCCCAAAGGAAGCCTCAGCTTCCTAGCTAGCCCTGGAGGGCTTCCTGTTCCTGTGGGCTGTCCTGTCCTGTCCTGTTCCTGTCTGTTTAGCCCCGGAGGGCTGTCCTGTCCTGTCCTGTCCTGTTCCTGTGTGTTTAGCCCTGGAGGGCTATCCATGTACTGTCCTGTCTGTTTAGCCCCGGAGGGCTCCTTATACCCCCTAACTTCCCCAGGGAATTTTTTTTTGGGGGGGGTAAAAGGGTTCCGGCTGTAGGGGCCGGGCCGAGGGGACCGAGGACATGGCCACAAGGACCACCTGCCATGGCCTCCTGAGTTCCCTGCACTGCCATGGCCTCCTGAGCCCCTAGCTACGCCATGGCCTCCTGAGCTCCCTGCACCGCCATGGCCTCCTGAGCTCCCAGCTCCGCCATGGCCTCCTTTGTCTGTCTGTTCCGCTCTGGAGATCCCCGTCCTGTGTTCCTGTCCATGTCTGTCCTGAGGGGCCTCCAGAGCGCCCACCCCCCCTCCCCGGTGGAACTGTTATGGCGTGGGACACGCCTTCCGGGAGGGGGGAGTTATGTCAGGGTTCTGTTGTGTGTGTCATCTGTTCCTGCCTCTTGTGTCCATATTTGGTTTGTTTCCTGTCCTTGTTTCATGTCATTATGAGTTAATTTGTGTCCAGCTGTGTGTATGTGATTATGTGTTAATTACCCTGTGTATTTAGTTCTTGTCTTTTGAGTTTGATTTCGTCTGGTCGACTCGTTACTTCCCAGTGTATCCTGTCTCTGAGTCCTGCCTTGTCCTGCCTTGATGTCATTAAAGACTATTATTTGAGTTTAAGTCCTCGTCTGCGTGTTCCTGTTCCTCCCTCGTGTGTGCACCAAGAGAGAGCTCAAAAGAGAGATTGAGCAATCGCCAATGAAGAAAAAATTCAGCCATCTCCAGTGAAGACCTCGACAATGCTATTGCTAACCGCATTGAACTAGCATTTAAAGAACACCATAGCACTTTGAATTCTGTTGTGAATTCGGCAGTGAGAGATGCGATGGACTCTGTGCTGATTCCAGCATTGCGCGAACTGCGTGAGGACATACAAGCGACCAATAAGTCTGTTAAAGAGCTAAGAGAGGAGTTTGAGGCCATAGCTACCGAGACGAAGCAGACACGTGACCGTGTTGATTCTGTTCAGGCAGCGGCGCGTGAAGATAAGAGAACAGTCACGGACTTAAAGGATCAGCTGGAGCGACTCACCGAGAAGATGACAGATATGGAGGACAGGTGTAGGAGGAACAACGTGAGGCTGGTGGGGCTCCCAGAGGGGATGGAGGGTAACGACGCAGCTGGTTTCCTCAGAGCTAATCTTTCCAAGTGGATTCCTTCCTTGAGGAGCCGTGACATTGAGATTGATCGGGCGCATCGCGTGTATGACGGAGGGAGGGGCTCCGATCGGCCGCGCACTCTCATCTTCCATGTACTGAGATGGCATGACAGATCAGATATCCTGAAGGGTGCTCGGCAGGCTTATCCGGTGAAGTGCGCACAGAACAATGTCACACTGCTATTTTTTCCTGACTTTAGTCCGGCTACAGCGATCAGGAGAAAGGCATTTGGTCCGGTTTTGAAGAAGATGACAGCGCTTGATCTCCAGCCCTTCCTCATCTATCCGGCGGTAATTAAGATACGGCACAAAGGGGAACAGAGAAGCTACGATTCCCCTCAGAAAGCAGAGGATTTTATCAGCTCCATGTCTCAGCAGAAGTCGTATGCCGCAGCTCTGCGGGGGGACGATGGGGGAGCAGCGGCCGCTGTTTGCCGGGATGGACTTGGTCCTAGCTGCCCAGGAGGGGATGATGGCAGGATGAGCATGGACGCTTGCTGAACCTATTTTTGCGTTTTCTTCTCTCCTCTCTCCTACTGGGATATTGTCCTTATTTATCCGGTACAACGATCTCTTTGCTGGTAAGACTGACACTCCATTTTTCTTTTTTGGAGGGGACTAATGGAGAGTAGGTTTAATTAATAAATGTTTAATTTGGCTGTGTGAGCCTTTCAGGAGATATGTCTTGCGTTGGAGTGGATCGGTCACGACCTATCACTGTTTTTTGTTGCTCAGTCAGACCTATGTTCTCGGTAATGTGCGGTCTGAGTTGTTCCTTGTTTATGGTTGTCGGTTGTTCATATTTTTATGTTGTTTTTGTTTTTTACAGCAGACATTTATACTTTCTATACTTATCTATTTTACCTTATTTCTTTTTTTGTTATCAACAATTTTTTATTTTCATTTTTTTCACAAACAACACAACATAATATCCAAAATAAAACAAAACAAAACAGCAGACGCCTACTCAACATATCAAGGTTCAATCAAAAGGGAGGGAGAGAGGGAAGGACAACAAGAACACAAAAGTTACTCCTTTAAATAATCACGTATATTCAGTAAAAAACACTGCCAAGCCTCAATGGTTGAAGGCCTGGCCCCACCGACTCGCGCCATTGTACATTCACATGAGACAATTTGCAGGAGGCTACGGATCCAATATGCCTCTCTACACATGTGTGGTGTAAACCAGTTCTGAATTATTGTCTTCTTCACAGCTGTAAAACCAGCAAACAACATTCTCTTTTGCATTGAACTAATACAGAGACCAGAATCATCATTAAGAAGACATAAACTTGGGTTAACAGACCAATCAATTCTCAGTAATGATGACAAAACCAGGTTTACATGTGTCCATAGACTGATGACGACAGGACATTCCCAAAACATGTGCAGAAAAATGCCCGATGATGTAGTGTTACATATATGGCAGTTCAAATTTGACTGCAGTTTCATTTTAAATCTTTTGTAAGGAGTTATGTATGCTCTATGAATGACTTTGAAGTGAATAAGACGATGAGCCAGATTTTTAGATGTTAAACTGAGATTAGACCACACTCTCTCCCAGTCGACAGATAAATTAAGATCAGATAATTCCCTATTCCAAATAGTTTTAATAGAAAGAGGTTTTGTAATACAATCAATCATTTTATTATATATTAAGGAAACAGATGGCCGACCAGCAGATGGTGCAATCCAGTCCCGCATAGGATGAGAGGAAATGGAAGAAGACCAAGGAACGCCATACGCTTCGAGAGCAGAACGTAATTGAAGAAAAACAAAATATGCAGATGCTGGTAGACAAAATTTGGCTCTCAATGCCTGAAATGAACAGAGGCCCTGGTTATCATATATATCACCGCACGTGTTTACACCTAAAGAGGACCAAGAGGGTTGGACAAATGGACGATTTCCACATACAAAGTTAAAATTGTGCCATAAAGGTGTACTGTTACAGAATTTGAAGGGTCCACCTATCCGACGTTCAACCGTTTTCCAGATTTTAATAGAGTTAGCCACAACCGGACCAAATTTATAATTATCCCCTTTTTTTCCTGTGCCAGTAAATAAAATATCTTGAAGTCTATTTGGTTTAACCTTGTCAGCTTCAATCACCCTCCATGAAACTGTAGATTGAGGATCAACCCAATTATGAAGGGCCTTAAGCTGGAACGACCAATAATATAATTCAAAATTTGGTACAGCCAGTCCTCCTGCGCTATTAGGATGTTGTAATGTGGTAAGTTTAATTCTGGGACATTTATCATTCCAGATAAACTTAGAAATTATGGAGTTGATCTCCTTAAAGTAACCTGGAGGGGGAGAAAGTGGTAGCATAGAGAAAAAAAAATTAAATCGAGGTAACAAATTCATCTTAACAGTGGAGATTCTTCCTTGGAGAGAGACTTTAAGATTCTTCCATCTTTGAATGTCATTTTTGACCTTAACTAAAATGTTATTAAAATTGTCTCTGGCAATCTTATGAATGTTTTTATATATGGTAATGCCCAAATAGATGAAAGATTCCTTAATAGGGATAAATGATGGAATAGAAAAATTAACCTTAACATTGTTAATTGGCATTAGAGCAGATTTGCTCCAATTTATTTTATATCCTGATAGGCTACTAAAATTATCAAATTCCTTAATTACACTGGAGACTGAAACATCAAAGTGGTCTAAATATAGAATAATATCATCAGCGTATAATGAAATACAATGATTATGGTCATGAATCTTAATCGATACTTCAGATTTCCTGATGGCTTGTGCTAAGGGTTCGAGAGATAGACAAAACAATAAGGGGGAAAGTGGACACCCCTGCCTCGTTCCCCGCTGTAAAGGGAATGAGGGGGAAATAATATTACCAGTTATGACTGATGCTGCAGGTGAGTGGTATAATGTCTTAATCATAGACACAAAGTGTTCACCGAAGCCGAAACATTGCAGAACCGCCCACATATAATTCCACTCTAGCCTGTCAAAGGCTTTTTCTGCATCAAGTGAAAAGACCGCACAAGGTGTTGGGTGGGAGTCCGCAAAGTCAAGAATATGAAGGAGTCGACGCATATTGTCAGATGCATTGCGCCCCTTGATGAAACCAGTTTGGTCCTCCTTGATCAGACTGTGAATTACCTTCTCCAAACGAGAAGCAAAAACTTTAGCATAGATTTTTAGATCACATGGGATAAGCGAAATCGGTCTGTAGCTGGAACAATCTAATGGATCTTTCCCTTTTTTAAGAAGTATTGAAATCAGTGATGTTTTTTGATCTCTATGAAATGCCCCATGTTCAATTGCAAAATTAAATGAGTTAAGCATAAGTATCCCTACCAAATCCCAAATTTCTAAATATAATTCAGGGGGGAGACCATCTAGACCCGGCGATTTGCCCTTTTGAAGGCTCTTTAGAGAGACGTGAAGTTCCTCCAAACTTAATGGGGCCTCCAAAGATTCTTTATCCATCTGTGAGATCCGAGGCAGTTCCAATTTATCTAAATACTGCTTACAAATTGGTTCATCAAAATCTGTTTCGGCTTTATACAGATTTGTGTAAAAACCTTTAAATATGTCATTAATTGCCACAGGGTTCGTGGTGACCTGATCATCCGATGATTTTATTGCGCTAATATATGCCTTAGACTCGCATTCTTTCAACCTAAGGGCCAATAAATGACTAGGTCTCTCTGATTCAAAATAATATTTTTGTCTAGTCCTATGTAAAATAAATTCTGCCATTGAGTGTGAAAGTAAATCATATTCTTCTTTTAAAGAGGACAGCTGTGTAGCCTGTTGCTCAGTAAAATGTTGTTTTTGTAGGTTTTGTAATGATTGGATTTTATTTTCTAATTGTGTAAACTGGTGAGTTCTCGCTTTGGCAAGAGTAGAAGAGAAAGATATACAGAAACCTCGTATAGCACACTTAGTCGTTTCCCACAGTATTTGAGGATCCACATCAGAGGGCATATTAATTTCAAGAAAGTCCTTAATATATTCTTTTAGAGAGGTAATAAAAGTCTGATTACTTAATAATGATATGTTAAAGCGCCATCTAGGGGACTTGGCTTTGACATCGGAAAGAGGAACACTGCACAACATAGCAGAATGATCAGATAATAAAATTGGTAATATAGATATAGAGGAATTAGATGAAATTAAAGATGGGCTGAGAAATATGTAATCTATCCTAGAGAAAGTCTTGTGTCTATTAGAAAAAAAGTGAAGTCCTTAGCTTTAGTATTCTGAATTCTCCATAAATCGATTAAGTTGAGCTCAGTGATAAATTTATTCAATAATTTAGAGGATGGATTGGCTGTTGTATCAGATTGAGACTTATCTAAAGCAGGATTTATGACAGCATTAAAATCACCACCCACCACTAGAGGGCAATCAATCTCCTCAAGTAAAGTTTTGGAAATCTGTGTAAGGAATGCACTGTCTGTCTCATTCGGACCATAAATAGAGACCAATGCTAACCTATTATTATATATTTTGCATCGGATAAAAACAAATCTACCCTTCTCATCACTACCAAGGTGTTCAATTGTTAAATTTAACTTCCTGTTAACAAGGATAAGCACCCCCTTAGTTTTATTTTGAGCGCAGGAAAAAGCTATTAATTTGTAATACTTATTCTGGAAACGTGCCACGTCAGATTGTTTTAAATGTGTCTCTTGTATTAAGGCACAGGAGATAGATTTACGGTGTAAATATTCTAATACACGGGTTCTTTTAACAGCAGAATTTAAACCATTCACATTCAGTGATAAAATATTTAAAGTATGCATTGAATATTCATAATCCCAAGATTGTACTCAATAAATGCAAAAAAAAAACAAAAAACAGAAGCACTTCCATTCCGTAAATAACACGTAAACACTGATGTGCATTTTAGATACCAAACCTCCTATATGAAAAATCCCTTTAGAAATAATGTAAAATAGATAAAAGTATAAATGTCTGCTGTAAAAAACAAAAACAACATAAAAATGTGAACAATCGACAACCATAAACAAAGAACAACTCAGACCGCACATTACCGAGAACATAGGTCTGACTGAGCAACAAAAAACGGTGATAGGTCGTGACCGATCCACTCCAACGCAAGACATGTCTCCCGAAAGGCTCACACAGCCAAAAAAAAATAAAAAATAATAATACATATATATATATATATATATATATATATATATATATATATACTTTTTTTTTCTCCTTTATATTAATTAAACCTACTCTCCATCAGTCCCCTCCAAAATAGAAAAATGGAGTGTCAGTCTTACCAGCAAAGAGATCGTTGTACCGGATAAATAAGGCAATATCCCAGTATAAGAGAAGAAAACGCAAACAATAGGTTTAGCAAGCATCCATGTTCATCCTGCTATCATCCCCTTCTGGGCAGCTAGGGCCAAGTCCATCCCGGCCGTCACGCCCCTCCCGTCGAATTGGAGAAACAGCGGTCGCTGTTCCCCCGTCGTCCCCCCGCAGAGCTGCGGCATAGGACTTCTGCTGAGACATGGAGCTGATAAAATCCTCCGCTTTCTGAGGGGAATCGAAGCTTCTCTGTTCCCCTTTGTGCCGTAGCTTAATCACCGCTGGATAGATGAGGAAGGGCTGGAGACCAAGTGCTGTCATCTTCTTCAAAACCGGACCAAATGCCTTTCTCCTGATCGCTGTAGCCGGACTAAAGTCAGGAAAAAATAGCAGTGTGACATTGTTCTGTGCGCACTTCACCGGATACGCCTGCCGAGCACCTTTCAGGATATCTGATCTGTCATGCCATCTCAGTACATGGAAGATGAGAGTGCGCGGCCGATCGGAGCCCCTCCCTCCGTCATACACGCGATGCGCCCGATCAATCTCAATGTCACGGCCCCTCAAGGAAGGAATCCACTTGGAAAGATTAGCTCGGAGGAAACTAGCTGCATCTGGACCTTCCATCTCTTCTGGGAGTCCCACCAGTCTAACATTGTTCCGTCTGCACCTGTCCTCAATATCTGTCATCTTCTCTGTGAGTCGCTCCAGCTGATCCTTTAAATCCGTAACTGTTCTCTTATCTTCCCACGCCGCTGCCTGAACAGAATCAATGCGGTCACGTGTCTGCTTTGTCTTGGTAACTATGGCCTCAAACTCCTCTCTTAGCTCTTTAACAGACTTATTGGTCGCTAGTATGTCCTCACGCAGTTCGCGCAATGCTGGAATCAGCACAGAGTCCATCGCATCTCTTACTGCCGAGTTCACAACCGAATTCAAAGTGCTTTGGTGTTCTTTAAATGCTAGTTCAATGCGGTTAGCAATAGCACTGTCCAGGTCTTCACTGGAGATGGCTGAATCTCTGAATTTTTTCTTCATTGGCGATTGTTCAATATCTCTTTTCCGATCTCCTTTGTCTGCCTTAGTACTCATGATGGGTCTAATGCAGAGTGGTTCAAATTATACTGACAGGATCGTGAAATATTTGGCAAAGTGAGCGGAGCGAAAAACTAAGCCTGCATCACCGTCGAGGGGTCACGTGATCCTATTTTACCTTATTTCTAAAGGGATTTTTCATCTAGGAGGTTTGGTATCTAAAATGCACATCAGTGTTTACGTGTTATTTACAGAATGGAAGTGCTTCTGTTTTTTTTTTGCATCTATTGAGTACAATCTTGGGATTATGAATATTCAATGCATACTCTAAATATTTTATCACTGAATGTGAATGGTTTAAATTCTGCTGTTAAACGAACCCGTGTGTTAGAATATTTACACCGTAAATCTATTTCCTGTGCCTTAATACAAGAGACACATTTAAAACAATCTGACGTGGCACGTTTCCAGAATAAGTATTACAAATTAGCAGCTTTTTCTAGCGCTCAAAATAAAACTAAGGGGGTGCTTATCCTTGTTAACCGGAAGTTAAATTTAACGATTGAACACCTTGGTAGTGATGAGAAGGGTAGATTTGTTTTTATCCGATGCAAAATATATAATAATAGGTTAGCATTGGTCTCTATTTATGGTCCGAATGAGACAGACAGTGCATTTCTTACACAGATTTCCAAAACTTTACTTGAGGAGATTGATTGCCCTCTAGTGGTGGGTGGTGATTTTAATGCTGTCATAAATCCTGCTTTAGATAAATCTCAATCTGATACAACAGCCAATCCATCCTCTAAATTATTGAATAAATTTATCACTGAGCTTAACTTAATCGATCTATGGAGAATTCAGAATACTAAAGCTAAGGACTTCACTTTTTTTTCTAATAGACACAAGACTTTCTCTAGGATAGACTACATATTTCTTAGCCCATCTTTAATTTCATCTAATTCCTCCATCTCTATATTACCAATTTTATTATCTGATCATTCTGCTGTGTTGTGCAGTGTTCCTCTTTCCGATGTTAAAGCCAAGTCCCCTAGATGGCGCTTTAACATATCATTATTAAAACCTGTTAGCGTGCAGGTGTACCGTCGACGGTACACTGCCCCAGCAGGGGGTAAAGTTCGTCAGACACAAAAACAACAACAAACAAAATCTGAACATGTCATATATCTCTGGAAAGCTGAGATTCTTCTGATTCGAACGATGTAAGGCATTTTAAGATACAATCAACACAGCAGGTACAGTCAGGGTCTTTGTCAGACCACCAACAACCAAACAAACAATAACAAACATGAAATAACTCACATATGAAGCCTCCTGATCCATAAAATTCCACCAAAAACGGTGTTGTTACACTGCAAAGGGTCCAGAGATCCAATTCAGTTCAATATTTAGTCCATAACACATGTATATGTTGATAAACATCCACGGAATGGCATAGTATCGTTTCACATTAGCCGACGGAGCTATCCACTCTTCTGTGTTTTCCGTCTATTCTCATACAAACAAAAGGAATTATTTGATGTCAAAATGGCCGCTGAGATCTGACCTTTTGATTGACACCTCATTTGAACCAATAGCTGCATCTTAGAGGGGTCAGCATCCCGTGGAAACGAATGATCGTCCGGCTTGAGAAATGAGGCGGCATCTTGTTTGATGGACAGTAGATCGAACCAATTGCATTATAGTCTGCAAATGACTGTCGTTTCTGATAGCCAATGAGCTTCTAAACAGACTGATATGACGCTTTAGGGGGTCGGTCCAGGCTTTCATGCGCAAATCTTGGTGCGCAGAACAATAAGCTCAGATGCGCTCTGGCGCATACGCATTGATAGCATACGGCTAACAGACAATGAGAGGCGAAAAATGACAAAAACACACTTTTTACACTAAAACGATGGTGAAAGTTGTTGAATAATGTGCTCGGCGTGACAGAGATGACATTTTAGACGAAGATAGCGATGTTTGAGGACATTTTTGACGAAGAGAGCCATTGAAGCGGACCCATTGTTTCAGCCATGAAGCGTGGAGCGAGCACCTCGACGCAACGCTGTCAACAAGTAAGTGTTTTATTATATAATATCATTATTTATATATATTATACATATTTATGTGTCTTATACATATTTTACAGTATATGTGTATGTGTTTTGATGCGTCCCTGGTCACTTATGTCCTGTTTGTTTGTTTGTGCGTGTGCGCTGCTTACTGGTGGGGATTTAAACCTGAATACACACAGACTCATTATAAATCACACAGAATGAAGCTTTTTGTGTGTGCGTGCATGTTGTTTTTATATACTGGTGGGGATTTAAACCTGAATACACAGACTCATGGGGACTTGTCACGGTGGGGACCTAAATTGAGGTCCCCATGGGTAAACAAGCTTATAAATCACACAGAATGAAGTTTTTTGAAAATCTAAAAATGCAAAATGTCTCCTGTGAGGGCTAAGTGTTGGTGTAGGGCGATAGAATATACGGTTTGTACAGTAGAAAAACCATTATGCCTACGGAGATTCCACACAAGGATAGTGAAACAAGTGTGTGTGTGTGTGTGTGTGTATGTTTGTATATGTGTGTGTGTGTGTGTGTGTGTGTGTGTGTTGTTTCAAGTTTTATTTGTCACATACACGACTATACAGAGATTGTATAACCAGCAGTGAAATGTGAATCAGGTCCGCTCCATGGACAGTGCAAATATTGTAGAATACAACAATAAACAATAAGATATAAAGCACAGAATATAAAATATAAAGTATAAGAGAATGTGCATGACAGTATGCTGTAGAATTAAATATTAAGATAAGCATGACTGTACGGGAGGGGGGGGGGGGATGTGCAAACAGGTAGAACATGATGACATGAGCAGCAATCACAAAGAATAAATATAAAATATGATAAGATATCAAGATACAGAAAGTGTTGTGTGCAAAAGACACTGTCAGTATGAGGTAGATGATAATGGGTGTGAGTATATTACAGATTGTGAGTGATTAGTAAGTGAGGTCATCATGATGTTAAGAGTTCAGTTCTGTGTTTTGAGGTGTTCCTGCTAACTTCTGTTTTGTGTGTTGTTTTTTTATAATCACAGACAATCATCTGACATTGAATCGAATGAAGTCTGGGAGCCAGTCAGCGAAAAGCCATATACTGAGGGACATGATGACAACATTTAAAAAAACGCTATAATCAGAATCAGAAGAGCTTTATTACAAGTATGTTTACACACACAAGAAGGAATTTGTCCTGATGACAGGAGCTTCCAGTGCAGAAGAAAGTACAGACATAGTGCAGACATGCATAGGAATAACACAGTAGGGATGGAATATAATGCCAATATAAGAAAAAAACAGAAATTAAATAATGTTCTATGTACAAAAATAGAAGTATAGGGAAAAAATGGTAATTAGATTAGAATTTAGAAATAGATGTTATTTACAAGTGTACACATTTTGGATTCTGTGTATAAATGTCACTATAATGTGTTTATGCTTCAGTTACTATGTGTCAGCAATTATTGACAGTGAATCTGGATGTGGAATTGAATAGATCTAAGTGTAACCTTTCATTAGAGCCCAAAATTATGACTGTACATTAAAGCATTCAAGTATTACAGCTTTTTATGTGTCGTTGGTTACAAATGGTCATTTGGAGTCTCCGAGTGTCCTTTTTTGGGAAGCGCCTAGACATAAACTTAGATAAACATGTGTAAAACACTCATTCTCTAAGGTATTGTTATCAAATTTGAAATGTAGCTTGGTAAGGCTTCATTCTGTGATCCCATTGTGTTTTCCAGCTCATAGCTCCCAGCTATAGTCATCTGCAGGCTTTTGTTTACCAAAAAAATGTAGACGGATTTTTTTTTTTTACTTTTTCAGTGTGTTCAAAGTTCTATTACTCAATATCAGTAAGACTTACAGTGATTCTGATGGTTGAGAAACAAACCTCAGAGTGTCACCTTTCAAAAGAGACCAAAACCATGCATATAATCCAAATGGTTCAAGAACAGCATGCAATTTACTTTGGGTATGCCTTTTTTTAGGCGTTTTAAGCAAATTTGACAGGAACGGTAAAGGGTTAAGTAATCAGACTTTCATTACCTCTCTAAAAGAATATATTAAGGAATTTCTTGAAATTAATATGCCCTCTGATGTGGATCCTCAAATACTGTGGGAAACGACTAAGTGTGCTATACGAGGTTTCTGTATATCTTTCTCTTCTACTCTTGCCAAAGCCAAAACTCACCAGTTTACACAATTAGAAAATAAAATCCAATCATTACAAAACCTACAAAAACAACATTTTACTGAGCAACAGGCTACACAGCTGTCCTCTTTAAAAGAAGAATATGATTTACTTTCACACTCAAAGGCAGAATTTATTTTACATAGGACTAGACAAAAATATTATTTTGAATCAGAGAGACCTAGTCATTTATTGGCCCTTAGGTTGAAAGAATGCGAGTCTAAGGCATATATTAGCGCAATAAAATCATCAGATGATCAGGTCACCACGAACCCTGTGGCAATTAATGACATATTTAAAGGTTTTTACACAAATCTGTATAAAGCCGAAACAGATTTTGATGAACCAATTTGTAAGCAATATTTAGATAAATTGGAACTGCCTCGGATCTCACAGATGGATAAAGAATCTTTGGAGGCCCCATTAAGTTTGGAGGAACTTCACGTCTCTCTAAAAAGCCTTCAAAAGGGCAAATCGCCGGGTCTAGATGGTCTCCCCCCTGAATTATATTTAGAAATTTGGGATTTGGTAGGTATACTTATGCTTAACTCATTTAATTTTGCAATTGAACATGGGGTATTTCATAGAGATCAAAAAACATCACTGATTTAATTACTTCTTCAAAAAGGGAAAGATCCATTAGATTGTTCCAGCTACAGACCGATTTCGCTTATCCCATGTGATGTAAAAATCTATGCTAAAGTTTTTGCTTCTAATATGGAGAAGGTAATTCACAGTCTGATCAAGGAGGACCAAACTGGTTTCATCAAGTGGCGCAATGCATCTGACAATATGCGTCGACTCCTTCATATTCTTGACTTTGCGGACTCCCACCCAACCCATGATTAAGACATTATACCACTCACCTGCAGCATCAGTCATAACTGGTAATATTATTTCCCCATCATTCCCTTTACAGCGGGGAACGAGGCAGGGGTGTCCACTTTCCCCCTTATTGTTTTGTCTATCTCTTGAACCCTTAGCACAAGCCATCAGGAAATCTGAAGTATCGATTAAGATTCATGACCATAATCATAGTATTTCATTATACGCTGATGATATTATTCTATATTTAGACCACTTTGATGTTTCAGTCTCTAGTGTAATTAAGGAATTTGATAATTTTAGTAGCCTATCAGGATATAAAATAAATTGGAGCAAATCTGCTTTAATGCCAATTAACAATGTTAAGGTTAATTTTTCTATTCCCTCATTTATCCCTATTAAGGAATCTTTCATCTATTTGGGCATTACCATATATAAAAACATTCATAAGATTGCCAGAGACAATTTTAATAACATTTTAGTTAAGGTCAAAAATGACATTCAAAGATGGAAGAATCTTAAAGTCTCTCTCCAAGGAAGGATCTCCACTGTTAAGATGAATTTGTTACCTCGATTTTTTTTTTTTTTCTCTATGCTACCACTTTCTCCCCCTCCAGGTTACTTTAAGGAGATCAACTCCATAATTTCTAAGTTTATCTGGAATGATAAATGTCCCAGAATTAAAGTTGCCACATTACAACATCCTAATAGAGCAGGAGGACTGGCTGTACCAGATTTTGAATTATATTATTGGTCGTTCCAGCTTAAGGCTCTTCATAATTGGGTTGATCCTCAATCTACAGTTTCATGGAGGGTGATTGAAGCTGACAAGGTTAAACCAAATAGACTTCAAGATATTTTATTTACTGGCACAGGAAAAAAATGGGATAATTATAAATTTGGTCCGGTTGTGGCTAACTCTATTAAAATCTGGAAAACGGTTGAACGTCGGATAGGTGGACCCTTCAAGTTCTGTAACAGTACACCTTTGTGGCACAATTTTAATTTTGTATGTGGAAATCGTCCATTTGTCCAACCCTCTTGGTCTACTTTGGGTGTAAACACGTGAGGCGATATATATGATAACCAGGGCCTCTGTTCATTTCAGACATTAAGAACCAAATTTTGTCTACCAGCATCTGCATATTTTGTTTTTCTTCAATTACGTTCTGCTCTCAAAGCGTATGGCATTCCTTGGTCTTCTTCCATTTCCTCTCATCCTATGCGGGACTGGATTGCACCATCTGCTGGTCGGCCATCTGTTTCCTTAATATATAATAAAATTATTGATTGCATTACAAAACCTCTTTCTATTAAAACTATTTGGAATAGGGAATTATCTGACCTTAATTTATCTGTCGACTGGGAGAGAGTGTGGTCTAATCTCAGCCTAACATCTAAAAATCTGGCTCATCGTCTTATTCACTTCAATGTCATTCATAGAGCATACATAACTCCTTACAAAAGATTTAAAATGAAACTGCAGTCAAATTTGAACTGCCATATATGTAACACTACATCATCGGGCACTTTTCTGCATATGTTTTGGGAATGTCCTGTCGTCATCAGTCTATGGACACATGTAAACCTGGTTTTGTCATCATTACTGCAAATTGATTGGTCTGTTAACCCAAGTTTGTGTCTTCTTAATGATGATTCTGGTCTCTGTATTAGTTCAATGCAAAAGAGAATGTTGTTTGCTGGTTTTACAGCTGTGAAGAAGACAATAATCCAGAACTGGTTTACACCACACATGTGTAGAAAAACATATTGGATCCGTAGCCTCCTGCAAATTGTGTCATGTGAATGTACAACGGCGCGAGTTGGTGGGGCCAGGCCTTCGACCATTGATGCTTGGCAGTGTTTTTTGTTGAATATACGTGATTATATAAAGGAGTAACTTTTGTGTTCTTGTTGTCCTTCCCTCTCCCCCTCCCTTTTGATTGGACCTTGAGATGTTGAGTATGTGTCTGTTGTTTTGTTTTGTTGTATTTTGGATATTATGTTGTGTTGTGTGTGAAAAAATAAAATAAAAAATTGTTGCTAACAAAAAAAAAAAAGCCTTGTGGGAAGACGATTTAGAAATGGTTATTTCAGATGAGGACTTATATAGAATACACAAGTCTTCAGTCTGTGCAAGACATGGACTTCTGCAGTGCAAAATTGTACACCGTGTACACTGGACAGAGTTTAAACTATCTAAGCACTTTCAGCATATAGATCCTGCTTGTGATCGCTGTAGATTTATCCCAGCCTCTCATGCACATATGTTTTGGTCCTGTAGGGGCTTCTGTTCTGGTCCATGCATTGTTTTTGAGACTGTCTTTGGTTTCTTAGGTAAATTGATTTTCCCTTGCCCTTTGATAGCCATTTTTGGAATTACTCCCGTATCATATAATCAAAGATACAATCTGACTGTATAGTGCTGAAGTGGAAGGATCAGAGGCCTCCAACTCCAACACAATGGATTTGTGATGTCCTCTTTTTTGTTCTGCTTTTTCTTCTTTGTCTTAAAAACCATAAATAAAATTTGAATAATTTTTTTCTTTGTGCAACAAAAATACAATCGGTGCAAATGATTCACAAGCTACACACAAAATGAGAGAGAAATATACCGAGTTCAACAGAAAAAATAGTGCATATGATCTTTACAAACTATATAAGAATTATTTACATGGATTCATCCGCTGGCTGTTCTCTGCATCAGAATCGATTCTACTGGGACATATACCCAGCATTGTGAAAACATAAATTCCAGTGCTTTATCCAATATACACTGTTTCTTCCTTGTTTTTGGTTTGTTTTAAGTGCTTTGTCGTGTGTTATTCCATGCTTTGTCAGATAGTGTACTCATGCAGATGTGTTTTTTGTGTGTGTTTTGTTTTCATGCATGCGCGACGCACTTACTTTCACTTTGCGTTTGTTCAAATTTCCAAAGAAACATGCTAATTAGTGGTTAAAAAGACCAAGACCTATGTAAATTGGTTGAATAGATGACAGTTTGAACCAATCTGGGCACGGGGGTGGGACTAAGCATCAAAAATCATTCCTGTTTGTTACAAAATGCATAGGTTTCTTTTGATGAATCAATGCTGATCAAAATGTGATGATAACCATGTTCACTACGGAGCCTCTGAAATGCAATAACTACAAAACCAGAGAATCTCCTCTTTAAGAGACTTTCAGATTTTAAGCATTCAGATTTTAAAACATTTTAAAACAGTTATTTTGTGCCAAGGGGAGCTGTTTCGGTCCTTGAGGAAAATTAACAACTTTAAGTCCTTTAAGGTCTTGTACATTGATGGTAACTTGATATTTGGTGATCACTCAAGGACATTTTTTTTAAGTCATAAGTAGAATAACATGATTCAACCCAAAAGCCTCAACTGATTTATGTGTAGGGAATGCCTAACCAGAGGGACAAAAGGACTGCATTAAAAACAAAAACACTCTGAATTCTCAGAGCAGTGACTTTTTTAATGTTATTGCTGAGAATGTCATTCTTCTTCTATAAAACAGTATCTCAGAGTGTCTTTGGGTTTTGCTGGCCAACAGTTTCTGTTTGAAAGGCATGGCTTCAGCAGGACACACACACACACACACACTGGAGAGAGAGAGAAAAAAAGACTGGATCCAAACATCCATACAGCACTTCTGGACCTCTGTCCTCCTCTGTATCCCCAAAACAAAATGGTTTTTCCTATGCTCCTTATTTGAATGTTTGTTTGTTTGTGTGTATTCATTTTTGTATATTGTGCTTTTATGTTTATGCTTTGTAAAGCACATATTGTTGTTATTATTAGTACTACTGTGACTTATGCCAAGGCTAGTCATGTAACTATGATAATATCGCGGTGTCCATGAGGGGGCGACCGGCTCCATGTGAAATAAACAGCTTTTTCAAAAAATGGCTGAACTTTGTATATCATGTTAGTAAACATAATTTTAATAATATTTCTGCGTTTTTTTTTTTTCTTTATATGAAATTATTTTAATGAGCAAAAATCACCTTTAAAAACTGCACGATCATGCCAGAAAACTGATCAACAAGCACATTATTCAACTTGATACAGTGAAACAATTTGACACGTGACTGTGATTGTGGTTTTTTGATTATCAGTCACTGCAAAACACAAGATCCAGGGGGTGTGGTTGGATCTAGATCCAACTCCTCCCACTTTACATTTACCTAAACCTACCCGTTCCACCCCCTGATCCCTAAACCCACCGATCCCCATCCCTAAACCTACCCATCCCCACCCCAAAACCTACCAATCTCCACCCCCTAGATGTGGATCCAACCCCGCCCCCTGGATCTTTGTTCTGCAGTGAGGGGCTACTGGAAAGTAAGGGAGACTAGGCCTGCGTCCCAATGTGCATACTATCCATCCTAAATTCTATGTGATTCTAGTAATTTTCAATACTATTTTGGGCAGATAGTGTGGATAGTATGCACATTGGGACGCAGGGTGGAGGATCCTGCCTTACCAGAAGCCTACAGTAGCCTAACGTAAAATGAAAACGTTACTTCCCGCGACAGCTGGGGCCACACACAAACATTCAACCTGTTAAATAACTTACAAGGCACGTTACACGGCACAAGATATGAAAAACACCCACCCAGCGTCTGTTTTTTGTGTATTGTTTTGAAGGTTCACTTCCATGTTGCTCAGGCCGACCCTGATGAGCTCGTTTTAATGAACGAGTGTGTGCTGGAGTGGGTGGACTCCTCTGTGTGTTAAACTGTTTTGTATTCCGTGCTGGTCTCTGTCGTCAACAGCCGATCTAAATTTAGCCTCACGTGAGGCAGCAAGAAACAGGGGGTAATGCTGCTCTAAAAATATTCCCGTTCCTATCGCTTCATCCTTCTCTCCATCGCCCTTCTCTAGGACTTTTCTTCGTCGTCACTCTTTGACGTACTTACGTTGTTAATCATGAACATAGAATGCATTAAATTTCTAGTCCTCTTGATCATTCTTTGCCCCTTGAAATAACTGTAATATAGTTCTGTTTAATTTCTACCTCTGCTCCAAAACCTAGTAATCTGCCTGCTGCTTTTTATTTGTTTTAGTTGTTTTCAACGACGTTGCTTTTTCAGCATATCATGCATGAGCGCTGGTATAATATACAGGCTACCAGCAATAAGTAGGCTATTTATAATAGGAAAATACCTATCAGCTTAGTAGGTTCTTCCTTTGTGAAAAATATAGCCTGTGCAATCATGGTTCAGGGGCCTGGAATGAAAAAAAAGTGTAGTGTGTGTTTTTATTAGTTTTTTTTTGAAGTTGAACTAGCCTATTTAAAAGTTAAAAACTAAAATGTGTGAAGAATGTTGAATGTTGTGCAATAAGAATGTTGAGATGCAGCAAAACACATCAATCTAGCAAATGTTTACAGTAGGCTACATAGAAAAACATTGAAAAAGCAGCACAGTTGATAATGTGTTTTGTGGTAGCAACCTTTGATAATTTCTATGGGGAAAGTGAAAATAAATATTGTCTACTTCACTTCAATTAAAGCAAATAAATAAATACAATTAAAAGAAGCATAATGCTCTCTTGTAAAATAATAATAATAATAAAAGTCTTTTTCTTCCACTGATATATAAGTTTCGGTAGCATGTAATCAATTTCAGTAGACTTTTCCAATATTATGTTGCTAAGATAGGCTACTACAATAAGCTTAAAACACTTATAATTTAGGCTGATTACATTAATTTACTCTTTTTATAGGCTACACTTTTTTAATTAAACTTTTCACTAGTAAATAAAATATAAATGTAATTATAATCAACATTTGTTTCAGCAACTTCACAGAGCATGTGAGCATGGTGCATTCTGGGATTGCCTTGTCAGTAAATGACATCCCAGTGTTGCCTTAGATCTTGACTAAAACAAGCTGTCTATCTAGCTTTTGGAACAGCTTTGCTGTCAAGAAACTGCCAGCTCACTGTACGGTTTTATAGCAAAGCGTCTGACACTTACTCTGAGACAAATAGTTTAGTGTTGATTTAGGTCATTGAGTTATAATTTCCTGACTATTCAGTTGAGCTGTGAAACGGTGTAGGCTGTGCATTTCCTAGTTTTTCCTCACAGATTTTCTCCTGGAGGTGCATTTGTATATGCGTGAGTGTGTGCATGTGTGGGCTGCTCAAGCGCACGTGCTGCTGTTGAGAGAGCATTTTATCAATTGAACCAATGATGCACGTTTGTCTCACAGTCACCAGCAAGCACACATTTACACACATTGCTAATATACAACTACTGGACTAGCGCACACATCTGCTTCCTCACTGTCTAGCGCATACTGTAATGATTTGAATAGCTGGGTCACTCTTCATGCTACATTAAACAGCACTTTTAGATCTACAATCAATATTGTAATTAATTTAATTTATATGCATTATATGTAGCATAAACTCTGTGTTACTGTATGTGAATTTATAAAGGAAATGGTTTGAAATTCAGAAAATGCAAACAGATGAGTCCAAATAGATTTTATAGATCAGAAATAAAACTTTCTGATTTAGGTTTAAATTAGGAACTGAATCAGGATGCATATGTACCTCCAGGTTTGTGTGTTTGCTTCTCACCTTACTGCGTCGATAAGAAATGTCACATGCAGATAAACAGTCCGGTCGCCATGGTGATGATACCTTGAATCCACATGCATCAGTGTCTTTCGATGTTTGCTGTTCAGACATCTGCTTTGCATCAGTCACACACACACACACACACACACACACACACACACACACACACACACACACACACACAATAGAAAGCTGTCTTTATGGTACAGTATAAGCTAACTGCCTTATAGTACAAGTTAACTGATGTAGAAATCAAATCTAATATAGAAGTGCAATTAAAAGACTAGAGTTTATGAATTGTTGACTCATTCCAGCAGTTAAGTGTTGACGCAGCTCTCACTCTACATTAAAGTTATGTAGCCTACTGTCATAAGTCAAATGAAGTGGGTCAGGAATTAAATGCAATGTCAGGAACTGACAGCATAGGCCTATTATCTGGCAGGATTAAGATTACAGCAAATTACAGCTTTAGAACTTCACAGAGATATTCTGCAGATTTAGAGTATTACAAATGGTAAAACCTTATCATTACTTAGCAGCTTTGTACAAAAATGGACTTGTCACACTGGATTTGACCGAAACTGGACTTGATTTGGTAGCAAACTAAAACGGGTCTCTCTTTCTTTCGGTTACTTCACCCAAAAATGAAAATTCTGTCATCATTTACTCACTCTCATGTCGTTCCAAATAAAATACTATATTAAATGTATTTATCATATAAGGTGATTGTATCTTTTTACTAGATTCATGTGAATAAATTTAAAGTTTTGGTTCCCTGGATTTTTAATGGAGGGACATTACAGATTTTATTAAAGATATCTTATTTTGTGTTTTGAAGTTTAACCAAAGTCTTTGGGGTTTATAATGCCATGATGAAACTAACCTTTTAAATATGCAGGTATCATACATGAAATCCATATGCATTTGACTATATCATTTAGATTTCAAGATCACACTGATGGTAATTGTAATTAATAGGCCTAAATTTAAGATTACATTATATTGTATATAAAATCATTAGCTCAGTATAAAAACTGTGTTAGATTTTGACAGTTTTTCATGGTTATAAAATACAGTGATTATGGAGAACATATTCAGTGCTCAAAGCGCTCATGGCCAACATATACTTCTGACCCACTCAGCCGAAATTCACTCACAAAAGCACTTTTATTAGCTTTCACATGCAAGCTGTCAGTCAACAAACATGGCAGATGCAAAGAAGAAAGACAAGGTTACTAAAATTACAAATCAAAAGAGTGCTGAAAAGATGATCAAACTAAACACATCCACAACACTGAGGTTCACGTCTAGTTTGCCAAATCTTAGCTCGTTGCTATTTCAATATCCATATCTAACAGCCAATTATCGGCTTTTTAGTAAGTTTTAGTTTTGGAGTTGATGAGTTTAAAGCTGATTAAATTGAATAATTATATTTGGGATTTGTATTCCTTATTTGTGTGGGAGTGTTTTGTATGTACCTGCTGTCTGACTGTATCACTGAAAAAAAAAACAAGATATGAAAGTCATTATACATCATTTTCCCCATTTTATTTTACTCTCCTTTTTAGCTTTAAAAACAGCTTCAGTTTTAGTTTTTGCAAGTGTAGTGAAAAAAGCAAGTTTAAACTTTTCATTAGCAGCACCAAGAACGTGGAGTTGAAAGAAATTATACTCCTCCAATCATGCAATAAACATCACTCAGAAACATCAGCCACATTTAAAGGGTTTAACTTAAGTAATTAAGTATGAGCATTAATGATCTTTTACACCAAGGTTGCTTTCCCCAGACTTAAAAATAATGAAATAAATAAATGCAATTCACAGATAAACAAATGCAATTAATTTAAATAAATAGCTGCCAATATTCAAATAAATGTTAAATAAATAAAAAAAGCATATGGCACATCTTACATTAAGAGCTCATTTCAATTAAATAAACTCTTCTTTGGCCACTGAATGAAGCTGACAGTACAATACAAGTTGTACAAAGACTCTGTAACAGAGAGATTATATATATTTACAAGAGTGAATTAATAAACCATTTTTTCTCTCTATGATAATTTGAGAGTTCCAACACACACACGCACACACACATACAACTGTAACCCATACTGTATATAATTCACATTTTCAAATTATTTTTGCATATCAGCACAGTATTTTCCTAAGCAAATACCTAGATTCTTGTAGCAATCACACACACAAAAGAGATTTTACCAGCCTGCCATAAATATGTTATACCATCAATTAAACTGCATTTTGCTTTTTTTAGTTTTAGTTTATATTTATCATGTAGCAGTGTCATCTGATAGTCTTTCCAAATTTTCTTATGGGGCCAGAAACAAAAATGAAAAACTAAGACACTACATAAGTGTGAATGAATACAAACTAGTAAGCCTGAATTGAGTCTCATTAAATGGTTTAGCAGCTCTGAAACAGATTCTTGAGTATTACCCACAAAACATCCATCCAACGGCACTAACATCATCTTTTTATATATATATATATATATAACAGTTAATATAGTCAAAATTCGAAGCATATCACTTAGTAACTTAAATAGGGTTTTTCATGCTGCACTTCACCCAAGGTTACCGTCATTATAAACCCTGCTTTTAACCCCGTGTATAGGAATGTTTCACACTTTTACTTTAGTGGTTAACACCACTTTTTACCTGCCATTATAAAACCCTGCTCGAGTAGGGTTAGCAATGCTTTTGCGATGTTAACCCCACATTGTTGATGCTAAATGTGTACATTATGAAATGATGCAGTGTTAGAATATTACTTTGTACACGTACTTTGGAAACACAGTGGCTGCATCCAAAAGCTGAGAAACGCTTCTGTTGAAGGAAACATTCCAAGGTAGGAAAGCATCAAGGTACATCCGAATCCAGTGTTAGCTTTATTTCATGTCTCCTGAGATGCCTTTACCTGATTGATTTTTGAAAGCAGCAATGCTGTATCCTTCACTGCTTTTGACATCCCACAATCCTGTGCATTTGATTCTGTGACAGTTAAAGGGATAGTTCACCCAAAATGAAAATTACGTCATTAATTACACACCTGCATGTTGTTCTAAACCCGTAAAACCTTTGTTCATCTTCTGAATGCAAATTAAGATATTTTGATGAAATCCAAGAGCTCTCTGACCCTCCATATAGACAGCAGCGCAACTGACATGTTCAAGGCCCAGAAAGGTAGTAAGGACATTGTTAAAATAGTCCATGTGACATTAGTGGTTCAACCGTGATGTTACGAAGCTACAATAATATATTTTGTGCGCAAAGAAAACAAAAATAACAACATTTAACATTTATTCTCCTCCGTATCAGTCTTTGACGCATGTTCACGACAGCACCACAAAGCATGCGTGTATTCTCGTAGCTTCATAAAATTAAGGTTGAAACACTGATGTCACATGAACTATTTTAACGATGTCCTTACTACCTTTCTGGGCCTTGAATGTGGTAGTTCCTTTGCTTTCTATGCAGGGTCATCAAAAATATCTTAATTTGTGTTCTGAAGATGAACGAAGCTCATACGGTTTTGGAATGGCATGAGGGTGAGTAATTAATGACAGAATTTCATTTTTGGGTGAACTAACCCTTTAAGCTAAAAAATAAAAGTACCACCTTTTAAAAGTAAAGTTGGTACCATCTGAAAGTTGGTGGTCAGTCTGTGTGTAAATGTATGTTTTTAACCAACTTTTTCCACTTTTGATGTAATCACTAGCAAGAAATTAGCATTGTAACAATTAAATATTCACTTAGTTATAATCAAAGCTCTCTCTAATTTGTTTTAGATCATTAAACCGTTATGCTGCCTGAGAAGTCTGTCCGAAATCAGTTTCATGACATACCTTCATGCACAAAATCTGCCTGCAAAGTCATTGCCTGATAAGGCAGCAAGGCATTAAGTCAGCTGCCTAGGCTTTCAGACACAGCCAGGGTGTTGTATAAATGGAAAACGGACAGAAAACATGTAACGAAGAGAGTGTCAAAGAATGCATATGTATTCATTCCCTCAGCAGGTAGCTAAGACGTGTGTAACACTCATTTAAAAATTCAACAGTTAAAAAACAACACTAATATTGTGTCAGTTGTTCATAAGAAACCTTTTGCTACAAAAAATGACTTTAAAAAACAATCATTGCACTCCATTACAGACAAATTAACACACACAATACTTTGTTCGGAAAGTCATTTGTTGTCTGAGTTTAAATTGAGGCATATAAGAAAGTCTATTTACTCCCTTCTGAGACAAGTAAATACACACACGCACCGCATGCGTATAAACACACACCCGTGCATAGGCTCAGGTGTTACGGTTTGGCGTTTTTGGCAGCTTTGCTGTGAGCAGGCACCGTTTCCAAAGTGATCTCCAGACTGTCAATCTCAGAACCTTTCCGCCCCCTCACAATCACCCGTACAGACTTCTTACACTCCATTGACTGGTTCTTTGGTTTGCGTTCTTTTATCGCTCTAGGTTCTTGTTCTGGCACTGGCTCCAATTCGGGTTCATTGCTGTCCTGCAGAGACAACTGTACAGTGTTCACGTTGACGGGACAGCGGCGTGGGTAGTGCTTAAACTGCTCAAACGGGTCGTTGCACCTCTCGCAGTGGCAATGAAACAGACCTACAGGCCCCCCCATTGATTCTGAGATGGATTGGCCTTGTCGCCGTAGCGGCCGCAGATTGAGGGCTAGCGATGGGCGGTAGCTCCAGTGGGGAAAACACTGGCACAGGCAGTAGTGCATGCAAACCCCTCGCAGGGAGCGCATGTCCTTGCAGAGGAGGAGGCGGAAGTTGGGTTTGAGCAAGAGGTAGATGAGAGGGTTATAAAGGGTGGAGGATTTGGCAAAAACTGCAGGGATGGCGAAGGCCATGGGCGGGATGTCCTCAAAATGGCCAAACGCCGCCCACATAGACACAAGTGCATATGGACTCCATGCAGCAAAGAATCCTATACACACCGCCACACTCAGCTGGAGAAAGACAGAGAAAGAGCATGATAGAGGCGTCATGCAGAACATCATGAAGACCATCATGGTATATCAGTTGTAACATTATGGAAGGAGTTAGGAGTGCATGTTGAGCTCATGTTGGCAGTAACTATCAAAAACCATAACTCTTAACTCTAACTCTAATATTTTAGTTGTATATTTATTACTGTTCAAAAGTTTGGGTTTGTAAGACTTTTATTGAGATCAATTCATATTTTCATTCAGCAAGAACACACTGAATTGATCATAAAGAACTTTTACCTTTGTCAAGCTTTTGCATTACTTTTATACAAAATGGTATCATTATACAATATGGTATTATTATATAATATGGACTCGATATAGTCATATTGCAAAATTTACTACAATATGTTAAAATCAAAATATTTTCTAATCTTGATAAAACAGATATCGTTGGAAGGTCTGAGTCTCCAGATTCCATATTTGGTGGTTATTTGTGATAGAAGTAGTATTGTGACAGAAATGTATACATTTTATAAATTTATAAAAAATGCATAAAAAAATTCAGTGGAGTTTGAGTGTCACTATGTGGCTATTTTTGGTATAATGTCTAAATAAAATCTCACAGGAACCTAATTTTTTGTTATATCAACTTCAAATAACTTAGATAAACATATGGCTTTGATTGTATAACAATTTTAGATTTCAAAATATTTTGTAAAATATTTATTTTATATAAAATAAAAAATAGTACAGTACAATTTTTTTCCAATAAACATCTATAACTTTTTCCACTTTAATTTTTTGAAAGCAATAATCTGCTATCTGTTTTCATTAAAATGAGACCAACCTTATGTCTGTATTCCAAAACATTCATGAATTGCTATGATTTAAGTTTGGATAGTGCATTTTCATGTTCAAAAAGGGGTTTTAAAATAATATATATGATATGTTTTAATTTTTCTCATCAACACAAATGTCATTTTCATTGCTGTTTTAAAATGGACTAAATTTAAAGGATTTGTTTGTCAAAAGACAAAAACGAACAATAAAACTAACAAATATAAAAACTGTAAAAACTGAACACCGCACCTTCACTATGATGGCCTGGATGTTGCCCATGCGCGTCTGTGCTGAGATGTGCTGCTCCACCGCTCTGCGCGACTCTCGGACCGTGAGCATTATGCGTGTGTAGGAGACGATGATGATGCCACACGGCAGCAGGTAGCAGGCGATGAAGAGCACGGAGGTGTAGGAGCGGGCGACTGAGTCGTGATTGGACCAGGCCCAGTCGATACAGCAGGCTGTGCCATAGGGTTCAGGACCATACTGCCCCCAGTGGGCGAGGGGGGAGCATGCAAACACGAGTGCATAGGCCCATGCACATGCTATTAACACACGACCGTGCTCATAAGTGAACCTGTTACCTACAGATAAACACAAAAAATTTAAAGACAGTAAAATATAATGTAATTTTACTTAGTGGCATTTATGAGCGAATCAATGAATCATTGATTCTATTGTTTTGTTCCTATCATGCAGGAGCAAAACAAGTGACTGTTTATATGAGTGAGTCATTGAATTACTCTCTCAACCAAACCAATAGTGATCCATTCAGGAAATTCTAAATAGAAGCATTTTCACTTGTGGACTTTTGGACTGTATTTAACATAATAACAAATATAATGTTGCGTACCGTGAAGTGGATAGCAGACTTTGAGGCAGCAAACAGTGCTGAGTATAGTGAGAGTGGTCAGAGAGCAGATTCCGAACAAAACACCACAGAAGGCATAGATCACACACACTGTCCTTCCATAAAGCCATCTGCAAACAGAAACAGCACTCAATAAGAAAAAGCAAGATCAAAGGATCTTTAGTGGTTCTTTGCAAAGTAGTCCTTCTCAATATGCATTTTTTGTCAGCCAAATCACCATTTTTGCCTTGCAAATATATTTAATAACAGCTTTCTTCATTTGTGCCATTCTACTATATTAAGAAAAAGCAAGGCAAGTTTATTTATATAGCACATTTCATACAGAGTGGTAATTCAAATTGCTTTACATAACTATGATAAGGAAAAAGAAAAAGAAAAGCTTAAAATCATAAGAATTATAAATAATTCTCAAAAGAAATAATAAAGAAAATAAAGACAATAAAAACATAACAAAAATAACACATTAAAATGTTTATAATATAACATAAGATGTATTTACCATTAACTGCTTAAGCCCAAGAAAATATAAAATTACCGAAATAGCATTCCTGTTCTAATTAAAAGGCTCTAATTCCTTAATAAATAATAATAATAAAAATAAAAAACATAATTGGATAAAAAAACCCCCGCAAATCTGCGAAACATATTAATGCAAATAACATAGACTGAATAAGAAAACTGAATTCTGTAAATGCACAAACAACAGTATTGTTACTTACCACCCTAACAAACATGCGCCAAAAATATTGTTTCAGTATTATTATTCACATATCCACATAAGAGATGAATTAGTGCCAAAATATCATAGTTTGATTAGATACACATCTAATCTTCGACAACAAAAGATAAGGTTAGCAAGTTTAAAAGCCTATTTATTCTGCTATGCACAATTACATGATTATTAGCATATTTTCCACTGTCTTGAACTCCTACAAATGTGTGAAAAAGCATTTCAAAGACCTCCGTAAAAAGACATTCTCCCTTGTAAAGAATTAATTTGTTCCTTGGGTTTGTTTGTGGCTGTTTCCTGATGTACAATCCATCACTCAGACAAACGGAGAAAGACATAAATAAGGAACAAAATCTTGTACACATCTATGACTTGCGGTACATTTCAGATGCAGCATGAATTCACACAAACTAGTGACTGCAATTGTCATTCTTAACCACAGTCTGAAGTAAAGGACAGTTTAACCTTGATAGCTGTGGTCTGGATTTATGTGCGAGATGTGTTCTAGCTGTGACACAAGAGTCGCTCAGTGCAAAAGAAGCCATTGGATTCGGCCTGTCTCCTACATTCTTTCCATGTCTCCACACATCATCATTATCTCTGCGTTTACCGGCAGGTTTGCTCTTGATGGAGCACTGAACTGAATGTGTGTGTGCCTTGGTTTGGATATTATTAACCATTTTGCCTGGGAAACATGATGAGCTGAAGCGAAGTGACAGCTAAGTATGTGTATACAGGATACAGAGAGATAGAAAGAGAAAGAAAGGGAGAGCAAAGAAAAAAATCAACCTACAGACTCAAGACAAACCAATATAAAAAAATGTAGGGGGCTTGAATCTCATTGAAACAGGGTCCTGCGGTTGCAGTTACACTCCAGGACCGTCTAGAGTCCTTTTAGAGTTTTTATTTCTTTGTGGTACCTGTGTGCGAGGCTTGAGGTGACCGCGAGGGGGTAGAGGCTGAGGGTCAAGCCCAAGTCACTGATGGCCAGGTTAATAATGAAGAACTCGGCCGGTTTTAAGAGGTGCTTCTTCTTGTAGGACACATACAGCAGCATACTGTTTCCACAGAGCGAACAAACACCTGCAAAACCAAAAATGTGAGATGAATTTGTGGTATGATGAGGTGAAAAATTCCACAAGATTGTTTCTGAAGGTTAATTTTTCATCCACCAACATACTGGAACTGAACCACACTCTCATTTATAAATTCCTGATAAAAGTAGAACATTTGCAGAAAAGATACTTGGTTGTGTAGTCTGTAGTCCCAAAAGCCGGAAGAGAATTAGCATTTTGTAGTGATGGCTTCCCTAAGGAGTTTTTAGAAAGGCAGCTTTTAATTTATTAGTACAATAAAAGTAGACTTTCAAGCTTGTTCTACTGCATAAATCACACATACTTCAAACATAAGTTTTGAAACAGCTGAAACTATACTTTGACTTTGTGCTTGTCATGTCTCTTGGACTTGAGCTAATGGCTTGAAACAAGTCATTATTTGACAGAACTGACTTTAGCCCGGATGTTCTTTTTGCACACAAGTCGATTTGTGGAGAATCAAAGACATGGGGTGTATGGCGAATGTCCAACCCAGGCTCGAATGTCACCTGGCCTGTGAACTTTAAAGGTAATCAGCCAACCCCAATTTTATGAGTCATTGGAAACAAGGTACATCCGAATCTTTTGAACGTGTCACACCCTATCTAGAGACCTTCCTTAGATACCAGGTTGAGCTAAAATGGCATCTAAAAGTTGTGGTTGATGGTAAGTTTGTGTGTAAATGCATGTTTTTGAACAACTTATTCAATTTCTCATTTATAGTTTTTTGTATTTTGTTGCAAGTTACAAAAAGGCAATCCAAAAACAAAAAAAGAAAAGAAAAACAACTTCTCATTTCATGTCTAGCAAGGAATATTGTAGTAACAGAAGCAGTATGCCTTGACTAATTTCTTTCTATTTTGTTGTAGACCAGTAAACCATTTTGCTGCCTCAGTAGTCTGTCTGAAATCAGTTTCGTGAGGCAAACGCTGACTGCGAAGTCATTGCCTGATAGCACAACAAAGTAACAAGTCAAAAGCTTTCAAAAGCAACCAGTAAGTGATAATTGTACGGCCTTCCATGAAAGTCCTTGTATGAAAGTGTCTAGATGGAATTTTACAGAATTTATTTAAAAAATATGGCAGAATATTGCACAGGACACTTATTAGTTGCACATGGTACCCAGAAAGGATAAATACATTTCTCTTCCTTTTTCCAAATATTAAATAAATCTTGAGAAATGCACTCTGTGCAATAAACTGTGCATCTGCCTTCATTCATACATGAATGTAAGAACACATATTCCATGTTAATGAATCTGCACATTGATTCAGGTTGAGGTGAAAGGAGTAAATACAGTCTTTTCATAACAGCTTAACTTAAATTAAATTAACAGTTTATAAACATTTTTTATTGAAAATGATGCTGTTCATCGAAATCTCTAATTCATTCTGTTTTGTAAAGCTGAGCAAGCAAGCAACAGTAAACAAGTCAGTGAAAAGGCAATTATTAAATTCTTGGAAGTGCTGTTGTAGGCTATATAACAACTTTGTGTCCAGAAACAGGCCATTAGAGATAGCTTAATGTTGGTTAATGTAAGATTAGACTGTTGTTTGTTTTTGTTTTGTTTTGTTTTTTAGATTTAACAATATTTGGATTGATATTATATTGCACAATTTTGTATTAATTGTTCAGCCTTTTCTTTATTATAGACTCTTCTATATCATATAGACTCGATTTGAGGCTCTAAGCCTTAAAACCTGACTTTTACATGCAAAACAACAATTTGAAGTAATATTCCCTTTTAGATTTCAGTATTATTAAATCGGCTTCAGAATGGACAACAACACATTTATGATTTATGAAATTATGATGGAAATTATATCATAAATGTATATTTAGTCTATTAAGCAACCTGACAGAAATTTTCAGAACAATCTCCCTTTAGATCACAAACCTTATATACTGTCAGGAAATCGCTTCAGATGTGCCGTGAGACCTTCTGTAACAGCACACTACAATGAAGGCTTAGACATTGCTTTAATACTTTCTATTGATCAACTTAAGCTTTAATGCATGTGACACTGTCATCTGTTCTGTCATCAATAAAATATACAATGACAAAATTCCCATGAAAGGGGATCATGTACACAAACCAGACAGGGTGATCCTGTCAAGGTGTACTTCAGACCGACTACATTATCCCTCTTGGTACATGGCTTCTTACCAAATAAATAAATGGAAATTAAATATTGATTTTCAAAAGATTTGTGTTACTTGAAAGAATATCTAAAACACATGTGCACAAACTAGGGCCCACTGACCAAATTTGGCTCATGATATTTGATTTGCCATATTAAAGTGTGTGTGTGTGTGTGTGTGTGTGGGTTTATGTGGTTTATGAGGACACAAATTTGTATAATAACATGGGTATGACAGAGGTATTACAATTTGAAGGTGTTTTATGAGGACACTGCCTATGTCCCCGTAATTCAAAAGGCTTAAAAAACATACTAAATGGTGTTTTTTTGAAAATCTAAAGATGCACACAGTCTCCTGTGAGGGCCAAGTTTAGGTGTAGGGTAGGTGTAGGGCAATATCACATACAGTTTGTTCAGTATAAAAACCATTACGCCTATGGAGAGTCCCCATAAACCACAAAAACCAACATGTGTGTGTGTGTGTGTGTGTGTGTGTATGGGACATTTTACAGAATTGGTCCAAAGTCAGAGAAACGTCTTTACAAATGTCTTTTTCCCCAAAAAATGGTATTTATGCAATTTGTATAATATCCAACATATACATTTCTAGTAATTGTGCAATTAATTCTCATATTGTATTTTCAGAAAGTTTTGGAATATTTGTCCTCTCCCCAAATTTGTCACTATACCGAAACACAGTAATAATAATTTAATTAGAAGGGTTATATTGACCAATTAAGATTTTGCTTACATCTACATTGTCATTTTTTTTTTTTTTTTTTGCTATTTCATAAAAAAAAAATCAGAGTTAAATCAATAACAATTACATTTTTAACTATTTTTCAAATGTAATTTCTGAGATTTGTTGTATTTTGAATCCAATTTTTCTTGTGAAAGGCAAAAAGTTGATAATACTGATTTTAAAGTTAAGAATTCATTAGTTTGAATATATATTGAACCAAAAACTATCATAACATCAAAGTTGATAATTCAGTATACTTTATTTTTGACAAAATATCTAATGTTTCGGTAGTGACAGCACTTTTTCGGTAGTGACAGTAATGTCTTGGGAAGCGACCACATCACATTACAGAATTTTAACTCACATACTAAAACACTAATAAAACATAATACAAAACATTTGCATAACTGTACTAAAATGTTGTTATTTCCCCCAAATATGAGGCTTATGTGTTCCCATTGTCACTACCGAAATGTTTCAGCAGTGACTGTTTCAGTAGTGACAATTTTAGATACTTTTGAACCTAGCTCAAAGATGCTAATCAGCACATGGTTAGCTAGCACAGTTCTGAACAGCGGTACACATACAAAAACTAAACGTTATGGAATAACTCCAACGAATTCTGCTTAATTGCAGAAAAAAAGGTGTTCGGTACAGACGTTCTTTAAAGTTACACACAGATTTTTCAGCCTTTTGAAAATATTTACCTCAAAATTATGAAACCTATCTAATCACACCTTGTAGCTTTGAGAGAGAGTGATACATAAATATTTCCTAATCATAAATCTAGGGGTGTAATTAAAATCAGTCTCAGCCAATGGACTAAATCATACACTGTTTCGGTAGTGACATGAGAATTCAGGACATTTTTTTTTTTACATAAAGTTTCATAATTTACAAAGAAAATATGAAATATGTATTTTTTTAACTTCACTTTTTAAAAACAACAATGGAAAAAAATACAAAAATTATTTCAATATCATTTTCATAAGTTGAAATTTAGGGGTTAGGGTTCGGGACAGCCACCTTCCAAATGAAAGTACCCAATAAATGATGATATTATATATAAGCTTACTAATATTTTAAATATTACTGTGGGTTTCAATAGATAGTTGAATGATCTTAGTAAACATCTAAGATTTTAATACTTAAATGCTTTTTAAATGTGTTTTTTTGTTTATGGGACAGCAGTTTGGACTAATTCTGTATGGCGCGCGCACGCACGCACGCACGCACGCACGCACACACACACAAAATATAAATTAATTTGATTAACATTCAATTTTGATTACTTTTCAATGTTCAAAAATATGTTATTTACATTTTTGTTTGTTTAAATAAATAAATAAATAAAATGTTTCAATTTCTGATTTTATTCCTTAAATGCATCATCACAGTTTAAAAAAAACAAAAAAACAGTTCATATTCCATTAAACATAGAAAACACTCTATAGTCAGTAATGCAATATGCATTAAAGTAGCAAAGGTATGCTGTCATGAAAAACAGTCAAATATACAGTTCAGCAGCCACTGTACACAAATATTTGATGGTTTAATGGTGTGAGTGCAAATCAGAATCAAGTATTGCACCGAGACATGTAATGAGGTGCTAATCTATCCGTCTTAATATTAACAACAGTCTTATCCTTATCTCACTGAAAGAAAGAGAAAGACAGACAAGAGGAAAGGTACAGAGGCAACGAGAGTGAATAAAAGAGAGAGAGAGACAGAAGATAGACAGAATAAAGGAGAAGGTCAGAGCTCTGTATGTCGAATTGAAAAAGCCAATTAGCATTTGGCACAGTGTTCTGGCACTCAATCTACCTCCATTGTTTCTGCACCCAATGCATCAGTAATTATGATGCTGAAAGTGAACACTTTCATCAACCACGTCTAATTATTTTAATCACGCATCAACGAGCTATATGCAAGGAACCGTAATAGAAAATAAAAAATAAATAAATAAGACCAAGGAGGATTTTAAGATGTTCTGTAGTGCTCCACAGATAGGTTGTTTCACATAAATAATTAATAAACATACTGCAGAGATCCACAGTGCATTTGAAATGAAACATTATGACGCTACAGAGTTTTCTATCAAAGCAAACTGAGGAAAGCACACGAAAACCAATCTAAAAACGATAAATGCCTACTTGTGTTCAAGCTTTATGTACAGGCCTAGGCATTACCTTCAGTTCAAGCATTTATCAAAGAGAAATAATGTTTGCAGAGATCTTTGTTAGAAGGAGAATGAATGTCAGAGTTTAAATCACATACAGTATGATACACACACACACACAGCCAACATAAAGTATGCGGCATATACATGCAAGGTCAAAACCGCAAAACCTTCGATGCAGGAAAGCAGCTTCAAATTTGTTTTTAAAATTACCATACGTTATAGCTTTACAGTCAGTTCACTCTCTGTTTATGGAAAAGGTTATTTAGAAGATCCTTTCTGTGCATGTCTTAGTAAACATGGCAGCAAAAATGTATCCTTTGTGTGTGTGTGTGTGTGTGTGTGTGTGTGTGTGTGTGTGTGTGTGTGTGTGTGTGTGTGTGTGTGTGTGTGTGTGTGTGTGTGTGTGCAGTTTGTGTGCGAAGTGGGAAACAGCAAAGTACTTTACTATGGATCATATTTATATATTGACATTTATTTGGACTGCTGAATTTGTTCTAAAAGTCGACTAAAATACATCTTATTCTTATTAATGCAAACAGTTTTTGATGCTTAATATTTTTGTGGAAACCATAATACATTTTTTAGGATTCTTTGATAAACAGAAAGCTCAATGAATAGCATTTATTTGAAATATAAATCTTGTAAGATTATAAATGACTTTACTGTCACTTTTGATAAATTTATTGCATCCTTGATAATTAAAAGTATTAATCTTTGTTTTTTTAACACGAGTAGCCTATGTAATTATTTCCACAAAACTAGACTCATGGCTACTGAAAATTAAGCTTTGCCATCACAGTAATAAATTACATTTTAACATATATTAAAAAAGAAAACAGTTCTTTTAAATTGCAATAACATTTCACAATATTACTATTTTACATTTTTTTTATTCAAACATTTGCAGCCTTGATGAGCGATTTCTTTCAAAAACATTAAAAATATCATTATTCCAAACTTTTGGCTACTGGTGTAGCTAAATATTATAAATGAAACACATTTTTGCACAGTGGGAACAGAAGCTATTTATTTATATATTTTCTGGCAAGTTCATTATCTCCTAATATCCATTGGAGTTAGAATCTTTTGGTTTCTCTACATATACAGTACAGTCAAACCAAAAATTATTCAGACACCTTCAACATTTCTCACATTATCACAGTTTATTTGCTATAGTTTAGAAAATGGTAATAAAATATGACAAGAACTCAGAGTTAAACTGTGTCAGTACAAATGAATCTTGATAATGTCAAATATCTTTTTTATTGATTTAATTACAATCAACCAAAAATTATTCAGCTGTTAAATTTAAGTACAAAATTACCAATTAAGGTCAATCAATTACCAAGCAATGCACCCCCCCCCCCCCTGCAATCTGTGGTGTAAAAAGATCGCATCAGCAATTAAAGAAAAAACACTTAAGCAAACCATGGTCAGGTCAAAGTTTCTGAATAATTTTGGTCCCTTTTCTTCAATCAATTTTACTGGTAGTCCACTGTATGAAGCATTTGTGGGTATAATATGTCACAGCTTACTTTATTTTGCTATCCTCACTTACATAAATTAACTATAATGTCCTGCACCCACTAGTAAAAAAAAAATCTAAAATTATATCAAAATATCAAAATTTATATCTGCCGTCTGAATAATTTTTGGTTTGACTGTAAATGTAATGGTGTTGTGCAGTTTAAAGTGCATGGTGCAGGATAATTCAAAATTAATAGTCTTTTAACAATAAATCCAACAGAAACACTTGGAAGATAACAGGAGAAAACACAACAACTGAAACATAAACAATACCGGACAAGGAACAGACAGGAACACAGGGCTTAAATACTAAAGAACTGCAATCAAGAAAAAATTTACAAATAAAAAAAGAAAAATCAGCAGAAAAAAAGCTTCTGCTTGACTGACTGATTGAATAATTCAGTTTAGACAGTTGGCTAGATCAATAAATGTGCGCTGCGCGTGAGAGTTTTAGTGAGGGTCATGGGTGCCGCCCCTCACAACTGCATCGTCGGCACTTAAACTAATCAAAAATACACATGAAAACAGCAAGTGAATTATTGCTGGCAGCATACTGCATTTGGTAAGACAAAAGCAATGATCATGACAGTATCTGTAACATTCAGTGTAACAGATATCAGACATTCAGTATCAACAAATCAATTGCAGAAAGACAAAACACATTATATGTGTTTTTAAATATATTGCATTTCTGTGTATATGTGGCATTTATTCAGTACTATATGTATGTTGCCTTGTTGCAAATTGCTTTGCGTTCAAACTGCAATCAGATTGTACAAACAGCCCCAATTCCACAGGCTTGTTTGTGCCATTACCTGATTTGCAAAATTCCTCCAGTGAATCAGACATTAAAATAACACAGAGAAATGTGCAAACAAAAGACACTGTCAACCAGCACAATGCCTTCTAAGAGAATTCCCCCAACAAACTCGCAATCATAAACCTATATGTATCCCTTACTATCACCTGCACGTGTTTAACAAACATACACCATTAAAAACATCAAAAAGCATTGGAGATATAAACACTGAGAATGCAGAACTGTAAACCTGTGCACTTTTGTTAAGATTAGAGAACAGTGCAGTCAACATTTGCTTTCAGTGCTAGATGTGTACTGCATGTGGATTAAATAGAAGCTAACAGAAAACCTGTAATTATGTTATGGTTCATAGAATATAGTTGATGAGAATGCAGATGAAAAAAATTACCAAAAAGAGAGTAAACCACGCCCACTGTGATGTCAGCAGCCACTGGGATGTTAGACTGGAAGGTACTGTTGTCCAGTCCTCGCATCTATAACACACATAGAGAAAGAGAGAGAGGGAGAGAAAGAGAGAGAACAATAATAATAATAATACATACTCAAGTTCACACACTTACAAAACAAATATGTCAGCAGCACTTTATTATATAGTCCTGTTCTACTATGTTATTATAATAATTACAATAGCTGGGTTATAACCTAACCTTAACCCATGTAGGTACATATATTGCCAGTACTTTCTTCGGTAAGTACACTACAAGTGCAAGTACTGTAAAATGAATTGTAACCAATATGTCTGTTTCAGAAGACATATTATGGGTTTATAATGAATTGCCTCAATATTCTTTGAGTACATTTTGATGTATCTGGGAATGAGTCATACAACGGTGCCATTTGTGTCCCCATGACTTACTACTGATATAAATTACAGGATATTGAGTCTCATTATTTAATGGATTTGACTGGGTGCATAAAAGAAAAAAAAAAAATCTAAATTAAAACATTAGTATATTTTTTTGTTTTATTAGTTTTTTTAAATGTCAACCAATTTGCATATATTTGTGCATTATAATAAAAAAAAAGAAAAAAGAATGCTAACCTTTATATATTGCTTTTATTGAAATTAATATATAAAGCTTTCAGTGTCTATGTAAATGCTTTATGCATTTCTAAGGTCTGAAAGGACTTTTTTTTGTCTCAGCACTTCTATTTAACTAAATAGCCCAAAGCTCAATCACAGCATATAGTGCAAGCTTTGCCAAGGTCAGGATCCCAGAGAATCCATGAAGTGAAAAATAAATGTGTAGATAAAGCATCATGCCAAATGCATAAATGTAAACACAATAGACCTTAGTCAGAGCAGGTGGTTTATTGAATTTTATATGGATGAAACAAGGCTGTGCAGGACAGACTGCAGTCTTTACAGTGGTACGTATTGTATAAAGTTAACAATTCACATAATTTTCAAAACACACAAATTTCAAAAGTGTCTTATGTATTTTCTGTCACTAAGTTTCTTTGGAAAGATGTTTTATCAATTGGAAAATTTGCATATTGTTAAACTACAGCACAATTTTTTTTTTTTTTAAGTAGCATATATTTTTAATCCCATGGCGGAAACAAGTTTCCATACGCTACCCTAACTATAAAGGCCTATTAAATTTGTGATTCAACCTAACCCTAACAGACTTGTTAACCCTAACCCAACATGTTCACGAGAGAAGTAGGCCTATCTGGTTTATAAATAAGTAAAAATTTTGAATCAACTGATCTGTCCCTCAAAACCAGTCTGAATGAAATAAAAACACGACATATTGATTTTATTGTGAGCTGTTCCTTTAACGTGTTTGGGAACAGAGTTACAGACAGAGTGAGAGGGAGATGTGTGAATGTCTATATGTGAAAATCTGCTGACAGTAATACAGTTATCCTTCAATTGCTCAGTCATTTCAGAAAACATATAGGCATCCTTCAGTAAACCCATTTTCAGTAAATCTGGAGCACATAATAATTTTTTTCTCGGAATTTGTATTCAAAACGTGCAAGTATTTCCTCTAACAGCCTGCCGGCTTTGCTGAGAGTAACAGCTATGCATTATTCTTAAAAACTGTGTATATAGCATTTAACTTTCATTAGGCTAATTGCCAGGCTCTTTAAATCACATCTGTATAAATATTCCATCTCTCTCCCTCTTTTTTTTCTCCCTACTTCCTTACCTACTTCCCTCAAACGCACACATGCAGCATACTGATCAGCAGTGGAGCCAAAGGCTGAGTCTGCACACTCAAACGCCTCCAGAGAGCGGTAATCCCAGACCTGCACTGCATTCTTCTATGTAAATCCATTTTATGAGTAAAACAGCTTTAATGTTTATATATAAGAAAACAGACAGCTCTCCTTTAAGACAAGTCATCAAAAAAAAGCCGCTTTGCAAGTCATATTCTTTGAACATATTAACAATAAACAAATTCCTCATGACTTCGAATTTATGAACGACTGCATGCTCGCTGCCATTGGTGGTAAAACTTACAAATATCATCATAACATCCTGTTAAACACTCACTTCTATTCTGCCATTTTGGCATTGGCATCTTTTTTCTCTTACACACACACATATTCATCTTTGTCGAGTCTTGAAATGTTATTACTTAGGTCAAATATTCGCACTGCCGAAGGCTTGTTGGGGTTTGCTTTCCTTAAACCCTGTGCTAAACGTAATAACCGAGTAAATTAATTAACACAACTAGATTTTCCTCTCAAAATGACTTTACTCCACTCGTGTACTTCAAGATTATTTAAAAATATGACAGCCTGGAGTGTTTAGGGTCTGTGATGTGCACATATCATATTTCTTATTAAAAAACAACTTCAGAACAGCCAAAGCACACACAGGGGGGCATGAGTTTATGAAAGCCATTTTATAACTCTCAGCTGTCTCATATTAAAGGAATAGAGAAAATTGAAAATTTGCTGAAAATGTACTCACCCTCAGGCCATCCAAGATGTAGATATGTTTATTTCTTCATCAGAACATATTTGGAGAAATTTAGCACTACACATCATGCTCACGAATGGATCCTGTGCAGTGAATGGGTGCCGTCAGAGTCCAAACAGCTGATAAAAACATCATAATAATCCACAAGTAATCCACATGACTCCAGTCCATAAATTAACATCATCTAAAGTGAAAAGCTGTATTTTTGTAAGAAACAAATCCATTATTTAGTGTTGTTTGTTTAACTTCAAACCATTGCTTCTGGCTGAAATATCCACAATATTGCTTTCTCCAATGAAAAAGTAATCTTGTCTGAATTAGGAGAGAAATATGCACAGATCAAACACTGTTTCTAAAAGAAAACAGGCCAAATGAACAGTTCTAAACAAATTTGGTGGATTTTGATGTGAGAGGACAATAGGGGATGGACTTTTTCACTGGAGGAATGCCTTAATGATGGATTTGTTTCTTACAACCACACAGGTTTTCACTTCCCACAATGCTTATTGATGGACTGGAGTGGTGTGGATTACTGTTATTGTTTGGACCCTCATTCTGACAGCACCCATTCACTGCAGAGGATCCATTGGTGAGCAAGTGAAGTAATGCTAAATTTCTCCATAATCTGTTCTGATGAAGTAACAAACTCTTCTACATTTTGGATGGCCTGAGGGTGAGTAGGCCTAAATTTTCATTTTTGGGTGAACTATTCCTATTAACCTGCTAGGGAAGATGTATAGGTGAGAGCAATATATATGTTAGTATTATTTAATAATATGACAACAGGACACAAAGACAGGCAGAAGTGTGTTTGCTAGCCCTACTTTGCCAAGCTCTCAACATATTAGACCAGGAAACAACTAGAGTATAATTGATGTTGTCTTTAGGCTGACACCAACTAATGAATAATCAGCAGAGTTACTGGCAATGCTGACGAATCTGGTGAGCCGATGAACGCTCACAGCTCAAATTGGCATATGTGACTGTTTGTAAAACTCTATACGAGATTACACATTCATCCAAACACACACAGGCAGTGATAAATCAGAGAACGCCTCTAATTCACCTGCCGCTCCATCACACAAACCTCAGCTGAGAAATGAGGATCAGTCAGCCAAACAGTCATCCAATGATTACACACACAAGGACACATGAATATACATATGAATGCAGTGCCATTCACAAGGGAAAGGTCTGGAGGCTCAGTCTAGCTATTTGTGATTTAATAAAGGAGGGACCACGGTGCTGTCTTTTTATGGGTAGAGTCTCCAGATATGCATTCATAACACAATCTATATAACCCACTCTCTACGGGACATGCATTTATATCAGTCACCAGCACTGAATCAAAATCCATCTGCATTTGAGGTTGGTTTCAAGAAGAAAGTGTGTTTTTGTCATTTGTGTTTGTACTGTTGTCATGCGCAGTACTCAGTCTGCTAATAAAACGAGAACGCTTCACCTCAGATCTCTCTGAATTTACCATGAGATCATAAACTTCTGAGGATATATTCTCAGGGTTTATTAATGAGGAAAAACAAGCAGTAAATAAGCCTTGTGGAAGTCATATGACATCAGTATGACTTACCACAAAAGACATAATATTTAGATAGACGGTCAGCCAGTGTTTCCCACATGATGAGGCTATGAGACTATGGTGAGTGGGCCTCGGACCCCCTCAGGGTTCAGTAAGTCAAATTTTGTACATTTTACATTTAAATATCAGTCTAGGGAACAAAATTAAGGGATATCCGATCAAACTGAACAATGAACAGTATAATGAAAAAGGTCTTTGTATTAATTTCTACCTGGGAATTAAAGTGGACTCAAACCCCTTTTTAGCTGTGATTGTGTCTCAGTCTGCGACAAATTCACATTGGTGTTTTTAGGAAGCCAAAATATCTGAATTTAATAATAATAATTATCAGTATGTGATTTGTTGGAGGGTTGCCATTTGAAAAAATGTCATAATTGAAATTTTAATGCAGAAATACAATGTAGAAGTAACCAAAAATTTAAATAAACAGTCAAAATATCCTCAAGCTTTTATTTTGGGGGAAAAGTGCAACTCCATTCTTTCTTCAGCAGGGGGTCTGACAATTACTGTTTGACCTCCAATTCATTTTTTGTGGGAAAATGAAAACAGGTGTTAGACAAGCTTAAGTCAGTACTACCTTAGCTAAAGTTATCAACTAAAAGTTGAGTTAAATGTATCATTGTCCTGACCAACCCACATTAAAATGTAGTAAAGTTTAACAGCATTAACGAATGCTTTGTGATGTAAGCATCATAATTGTAATGTGAAAACAATCATACGCTCAGGTTATGTAATATGTAACAGAAAGGTTTCTGTTCTGTCTCTATATGTACTAAGGCGGCCTTGTCTTGAAATACTGAAGATCTTTGTTTTAGAATGAGCTACAAAACCTACCGCTTATTGGAATGTCAGTCATTGTCACTGCTCAGACCACAGACACAATCAAGCATCAAAGCTTGATTTAAGTACAATATCAGCAGATAAAAAAGTGTCCAGAAACAGCCTGGACCAGATGTCATAAACATTCCTGTTTAAAATAACAAACTGACTGCAGTTTTAAAATGGTATTTGCTTTCCTGTCTGTTTTTATGCCTCAGTTTATGGCATTTTCATTAATGCATCAGCGTACTATACATCTTTTTTTTTTGTTATCAACATTTTTATTTATTTTCATACACAACATCATAACATAACATCCCCCCAAAAATTAAAACAAATAAATAAATAAATAAAATAAAAAATATATAACAAAACAAAACAACAGACATATACTCACTATCTCAAAAGTCCAGTCAAAAGGGAGGGAGAGAGGGAAGGACAAGAAAGACACAAAACAAGTCATTCCTTTATATAATCGCCTATGTTAAAGAGAAAACACTGCCAAGCATCAATGGTAGAAGGCTTGGCCCCACTGATTCGTGCTGTTGTACATTCATAAATCACTATTTGCAGGAGGCTATGTTTTCATCCAATATGTTTTTCCACACATGTGCGGTGTAAACCAGTTCTGGATTATTGTCTTCTTCACAGCTGTAAAACCAGCAAACAACATTCTCTTTTGCATCGAACTAATACAGAGACCAGAATCATCATTAAGAAGACACAAACTTGGGTTAACAGACCAATCAATTTGTAGTAAGGATGATAAAACCAAGGTTTACATATGTCCATAGACTGGTGACGACAGGACATTCCCAAAACATATGCAGAAAAGTACCTGATGATGCAGTATTACATATATGGCAGTTAAAATTTGGTTGTAGTTTCATTTTGAATCTTTTGTAAGGAGTTATGTATGCTCTATGAATGACTTTGAAGTAAATAAGACGATGAGCCAGATTTTTAGATGTTAAGCTGAGATTAGACCACACTCTCTCCCAGTCGACAGATAAATTAAGGTCAGATAATTCCCTATTCCAAACAGTTTTAATAGAAAGAGGTTTTGTAATGCAATCAATAATTTTATTATATATTAAGGAAACAGATGGCCGACCAGCAGATGGTGCAATCCAGTCCCGCATAGGATGAGAGGAAATAGAAGATGCCCACGGAACGCCATATGCTTTGAGAGCAGAACGTAATTGAAGAAAAACAAAATATGCGGATGCTGGTAGACAAAATTTGGTTCTTAATGTCTGAAATGAACAGAGGCCCTGGTTATCATACATATCACCGCACGTGTTTACACCTAAAGAAGACCAAGAGGGTTGGAGAAATGGACGATTTTCGCATACAAAATTAAAATTGTGCCATAATGGTGTACTGTTATAAAATTTGAAGGGTCCTCCTATCTGACATTCAACTGTTTTCCAGATTTTAATAGAGTTAGCCACAACCGGACCTAATTTATAATTATCCCCTTTTTTTCCTGTGCCAGTAAATAAAATATCTTGGAGTCTATTTGGTTTAACCTTGCCAGCTTCAATCACCCTCCATGAAACTGTAGATTGAGGATCAACCCAATTATGAAGAGCCTTAAGCTGGAACGACCAATAATACAGTTCAAAATTTGGTACAGCCAGTCCTCCTGCGTGATTAGTACGTTGTAATGTGGTAAGTTTAATTCTGGGGCATTTATCATTCCAGATAAACTTAGAAATTATGGAGTTGATCTCCTTAAAGTAACCTGGAGGGGGAGAAAGTGGTAGCATAGAGAAAAAAAAATTAAATCGAGGTAACAAATTTATCTTAACAGTGGAGATTCTTCCTTGGAGAGAGACTTTAAGATTCTTTCATCTTTGAATGTCATTTTTGACCTTAACTAAAATATTATTAAAATTGTCTCTGGCAATCTTATGAATGTTTTTATATATGGTAATGCCCAAATAGATGAAAGATTCCTTAATAGGGATAAATTAGGGAATAGAATAATTAACTTTAACATTGTTAATTGGCATTAAAGCAGATTTGCTCCAATTTATTTTATATCCTGATAAGCTACTAAAATTATCAAATTCCTTAATTATACTAGAGACTGAAACATCAAAGTGGTCTAAATATAAAATAATATCATCAGCGTATAATGAAATACTATGATTATGATCATGAATCTTAATCGATACTTCAGATTTCCTGATGGCTTGTGCTAAGGGTTCAAGAGATAGACAAAACAATAAGGGGGAAAGCGGTAGGGCCGGACCAGAATATTCGATTATTCGAATATTCGTTCGGTGGGTTGGCATTCGATTTTCAATTTTGAGATTGGAATATCCTTTTCTTTTCTTTTTTTCTACACCTGGCATCCCCCGCGAAACAGTTCTCAACTTGTCCGCCTGGCTGAACATCTGCACCAGCAACAGACCGTTCGCCAATGAAAGACGTTCATGCTGACCTATAGCATGCATATATTTCATGAAAAATCTTCTATTATAAGCGCGCTTGCCGCACATCTACATTTGAAATAATGAACTTAAGCGCGCAAAAGACGCGACATGTGAACGGACCCTCTGCTACCACAAAACCGAATGCGATGCATTCGTTTTCTTTCTGTCAACTGTCCCAAGATGCGAGCGAAAGTCTTGGGTCAGCGTGCAGTAGCTCTTGTAGTGCAGACCAGATGCTCTGATGTGAAGCCGCTTTGAGAGAGTGAAAGAGAGAAGACGCGGTCCAGCTGAATCACTCACACTGTTTTCAAGTGACTGATTTAATCTGACAGTTTGTGTGGATTTATTTACTCATCTAACCTACATGCTATTTTCAATAAATGTTTGCAGGAATTTCACTCATTATAAACTCGAAAGCTGCGGGAATGAGTAAAACTATGCGATATAGGCTACACATAAATTCAGGACCTGATTAAATATAACTCTATTATACAGAAATTTGTGAAATAAAATTCCATGACTTTAACAAAACTTTTCCAGGCCTGGGAATTGCTGTTTTACATTTTCATAGCTTTTCCAGGTTTTTCATGACCTTACGAACCCTGTTAAAAGCAAATGATGCACGCTTTCAATCACTAAATATTGGTCCTCTCCCTCCTCTAATCACATGTCGGATCCATTACCCCGCTTTATTCCAGGACCTCTCAATTTACAAATTAAGCACTGGGCTACTTTATTAAAAATATTGCTCTTAACAGACCTGTGTGTTTTGTATCACTAGTGCAGTGTCCGTTCTCGGAGCATATAAGCCCTGCCCGCGTGAAGCGCGCCGCTTCCGGCTCGCGCTGTTCTGTAGTTTATTAAAAGTTTATTAATTCTGAACGTGTCACGTGTCCATATTGCACCAAAATGCGACACTGCGTCCGCAGCAACACACCCGCCACGCGTGAAGTCGATTGGATGAACGGTTCTGGACATAATAAAAATGCAAGCAGACAGACAGACAGACGCACAGAGATTCCTGCCTTTATTAGAGAGAAAAATATGTTCAGGCCCCTCCCTCCGAAGCTTCGAATATTCGATGTTGATTTATACCGAAGCTTCAAAGCTCAAAAAATGGTATTCGGACCAGCCCTAGAAAGCGGACATCCCTGCCTCGTTCCCTGCTGTAAAGGGAATGGGGGGGGGGGGAAATAATATTACCAGTTATGACTGATGCTGCAGGTGAGTGGTATAATGTCTTAATCATAGAAATGAAGTGTTCACCGAAGCCGAAACATTGCAGAACTGCCCACATATAATTCCACTCTAGCCTGTCAAAGGCTTTTTCTGCATCAAGTGAAAAAACCGCACAAGGGCTTGGATGAGAATCTGCAAAGTCAAGAATATGAAAGAGTCGACGCATATTGTCAGACGCATTGCGCCCCTTGATGAAACTGGTTAGGTCCTCCTTGATCAAGCTATGAATTACTTTCTCCATACGAGAAGCAAAAACTTTAGCATAGATTTTTAGATCACATGGGATAAGCGAAATCGGTCTGTAGCTGGAACAATCTAATGGATCTTTCCCTTTTTTAAGAAGTAATGATATCAATGATGTTTTTTGATCTCTATGAAATACCCCATGTTCAGTTGCAAAATTAAATGTATTAAGCATAAATGTCCCTACCAAATCCCAAATTTCTAAATATAATTCAGGGGGGAGACCATCTAGATCCAGCGATTTGCCCTTTTGAAGACTTTGTAGAGAGACGTGGAGCTCCTCCATACTTAATGGGGCCTCCAAAGATTCTTTATCCATCTGTGAGATCCGAGGCAATTCCAATTTATCTAAATACTGCTTACAAATTGGTACATCAAAATCTGTTTCGGCTTTATACATATTTGTGTAAAAACCTTTAAATATGTCATTAATTGCCACAGGGTTCGTGGTGACCTGATCATCCGATGATTTTATTGCGCTAATATATGCCTTAGAGTCACATTCTTTCAACCTAAGGGCCAATAAGTGAATAGGTCTCTCTGATTCAAAATAATATTTTTGCCTAGTCATATGTAAAATAAATTCCGCCTTTGCGTGTGAAAGTAAATCATATTCTTCTTTTAAAGAGGACAGCTGTGTAGTCTGTTGCTCAGTAAAATGTTGATTTTGTAGGTTTTGTAATGATTGGATTTTATTTTGTAATTGTGTAAACTGGTGAGTTTTCGCTTTGGCGAGAGTAGAAGAGAAAGATATACAGAAACCTCGTATAGCACACTTAGTCGTTTCCCACATTATTTGAGGATCCACATTAGAGGGCATATTAATTTCAAGAAATTCCTTTATATATTATTTTAGAGAAGTAATGAAAGTCTGATTACTTAATAATGATATGTTAAAGCACCATCTAGGGGACTTGGCTTTAACATCGAAAAGAGGAACACTGCACAACCCAGCAGAATGATCAGATAATAAAATTGGTGATATAGAGATGGAGGAATTAGACGAAATTAAAGATGGGCTGAGAAATATGTAGTCTATCCTAGAGAAGTCTTATGTCTATTAGAAAAAAAGTGAAGTCCTTAGCTTTAGTATTCTGAATTCTCCATAGATCGATTAAGTTGAGCTCAGTGATAAATTTATTCAGTAATTTAGAGGATGGATTGGCTGTTGTATCAGATTGAGATTTATCTAAAGCAGGATTTACGACAGCATTAAAATCACCACCCACCACTAGGGGGCAATCAATCTCCTCAAGTAAAGTTTTGGAAATCTGTGTAAGGAATGCACTGTCTGTCTCATTCGGACCATAAATAGAGACCAATGCTAACCTATTATTATATATTTTGCATCGGATAAAAACAAATCTAACATTCAAATCGAATTTAATCCATTCACATTCAGTGATAAAATATTTAGAGTATGCATTGAATATTCATAATCCCAAAATTGTATTCAGTAAATGAAGAAAAGCAAAAGCACTTCCATTCTGAAAGTAACATGTAAACGCTGATGTGCATTTTAGATACCAAACCTCCAAGGTGAACAATCCTTTTAGAAATAGGGTAAAATAAATAAAAGTATAAATGTCTGTTGTAAAAAATAAAAACAACATAGAAACATGAACAACCGACTACCATAAACAAGAAACAACTCAGACCGCACATTACTGAGAATGTAGGTCTGATTGAGCAACAAAAAATAGTGATGGTACATGACCGATCCACTTCAACACAAGACATGTCCCCCGAAAGGCTCACACAGCCAAAAAATTATTGCAATTAAACCTACTCTCCATTAGTCCCCTCCAAAAAAGAAAAAAGGGTGTTAGTCTTACCAGCAAAGAGATTGTTGTACCAGATAGATAGGGACAATATCCCAGTAGGAGAGAGGAGAGAAGAAAAAGCAAAACACAGGTTCAACAAGCATCCATGTCCACCTTGCCATCATCCTCTCCTAGGCAGCTAGGACCGCCTCCACCCCGTCCATCAAGCCCTCCTGCCGGGCCGGAGAGATAGTGGCCGCTGTTTCCCCATTGCCTTGTAGAGCCGAGGCATATGTCTTCTGCTGAGACAGGGAGCTGATAAAATCCTCCGCTTTTTGAGGAGAGTCGAACATCCTCTGCTCCCCTTTGTGCCGTAGTTTAATTACCGCCGGATAGGTGAGGAAGGGCTGGAGACCAAGGCTGTATCCGAAATCGCCCCCTATACAGCCATTTTAAGTGGTGTTCGAAACCATAGTGGATGTTTTCAAGTGCACTCATTCAATCCCACAATGCACCGCAAAAACGAGTGTACAACTGATGTACACTCAACGGCTAGAGAATCCCCATAATGCACTGTGAGAGTCGCGCATCAAATGAATTCCCGCGTTTCGCCAGAAGATGGCGCCCGCAACTGAATCATCCATTCATTTATTTTAGAAGAGCTCGTCCATGGCGTAATACAGCTTAATACAACACAGGTACAAATTAATTGTAAATTGACTATTAGAGTCTATACATAATTTCCGTGACAGCATTCAAGATAAATCCTTCAATCTTACCACTGGAGCTGCCCGTTTCAAATTATTATTAAACAGCAAGCAAACTATGCAAAAGCGGCAGTCCTTCCGGTGCACTGAGTGTCCGAATTCACTCACTCGTTTTCATTCACTCCTTCAAGTGAACTGTATGAGTGGACTAATGTAGGGAATAGTGAATGAGGGTATAGAGGGCGATTTCGGATACAGCCCAAGTGAAGTCATCTTCTTCAAAACCGGGTTAAAGCTCTTTCTCCTGATGGTTGTGGCTGGACTAAAGTCGGGAAAAAATAGTAGTGTGACATTGTCCTGTGCGCATATCTCCGGATAAGCCTGCCGAGCACCTTTCAGGATCTCCAATCTGTCATGCCATCTTAGTGCACGGAAGATGAGAGGCCGATCAGAGTTTTTCCTTCCGTCATACACGCGATGTGCCTGGTCAATCTCAATGTCACGGCCTTTCAGGGAAGGAATCCACTTGGAAAGATTAACTCTGAGGAAACCAGCCGCGTTGGATCCCTCCGCCCCCTCTGGCAACCCCGCCAGCCTCACGTTATTCCTCCTGCTCCTATCCTCCATATCTGTCATCTTCTCGGTGAGTTGCTCCAGCTGATTTCTTAAGTCCGTGACTGTCCTCCTATCCTCACGTGCAGCTGCCTGAACAGAATCGACCCGGTCACGTGTCTGCTTCGCCGCGCTATAGCTAGTGCCTCAAGCTCCACTCTTAGCTCTTTAACAGAATTGTTGGTCACTTGTATTTCTGCAAGCAGGTCACGCAACACTGGGATCAGTACAGTGTCTACTGCATCTCTTACTGCCGAGGCCACAACCGAATCCAAAGTGCTTTGCTGCTCTTTAAGTGCTAGCTTAATGCCGTTAGCAATAGCATCGTCAAGGCCCTCTCTGGAGATGGTGAAATCTTTGAATTTTTTCTTCATTGGCGATTGCTCAATCTCTCTTTTCCGATCGCCTTTGTCTGCCGAAGCACTCATGATGGGTCCAACGCAGAGTGGTTCAAGATTTACTGACAGGATTATACAATATGTGGCAAAGTGAGCAGAGCGAAAGACTACGCGTGCATCGCTGTCGAAGGGTCACGTGATCCAGCATACTATACTTCTTAAGTAATAGGGTGAAGTGTTAAAGCACTATAACAATGTATGTCAATTTACTATATTAATAGCAGGAGGGGCTGCAGTCAGGGATGGGTGAAGGAGGAAAGTAAGCATTATGCATCCTTGCCAGACCTCTCTATCTATGGGTGCTGAATCTGAGAACCACAAGACACTCCGGGCTCTGTCCTCAGGCATAGCAAGAGGCTGTTATTAATGAACTTCAGTAAATGCACTAGTAAAACCTCAGATTTTGGGGCAAAAAAGGGGTGGGAGTATACAATAAATAAAGAGGTATTTCTAGGATTACTGGAATATTTTAAATATTAATATAAGCAATGTAATAACAAAAATGATCACAGTATGTTTTGTTGTCTCTGTTTCAGTAACGTGGTTAAAATCTGTTAAGGAAAAGTTTGACTGCAGCGGAAGGGCTACAGCTGGAGAGAAATTACTATCACACATGACCACCATCCAGCTGAGGTGACAGTAAGAGCTCTGTAAAAACTGTAAAAAAAATAAAGGATTTAAAGTATAAAAGTGAAGTAAACTTTCACATCTGGCCTACAATTTGAGATCTTGTTAATTGATGTTAAATGACAACTGGTTTCATCTGAATCAGCAGGTTCATCTATAATGTTTAACATCCACAAAAGCTTTTCATTTACATGTAAACTAATTTTATAAATATCTTGGTACATTCATGGGAGGTTGTAACACTTTTTTACTATGCACTTCTACTGGATCCACAACGATTTTACAGAATGGAAAAAAAAGTCTAAAACACACACACACACACACACACACACACACACACACACACACACACACACACACACACACACACACACACACACACACACACACACACACACGGGCATGCTTAAATCTATCTAAATGGGGACATTCCATACAGTTTTTACAAATGAGGATGCCTTCAGAGTGAGGTTTTGTCATGTACTGTATAACTCACTTCTGGGCACAACTATGGCCACAAAATATGAATAAGTAAATAGCTGACAGACTTCTATTGTTTTCAAATACATCTAGTTAGAAATCTAACAGAAAATTTCATCATTTTAAAAAGTAATCATACTTTAATTTTATACCATTTTTACATTCCAAAAAGGAGGTTTTGTGAGATTTATGTCACAAATTTATTATTTAAGTTTTTATTATTATTTATTATTATTATTATTTAAGTTTAGCTTATTTCTGACTACAGATTTGTCCCAAAATGGGGTTAAGTATTATAGCTACTGTTGTTAGTTTATGTTTACTATTTGGAATCAAAATAAAATGAGCTGAGGAATGTCATAATCTTTCTAAAATAAGTGCATTTGATTACCATAATAAAGTAATGTAAAAATGGTAATATTGTCTATGTTTTAACTGGTGTTACAGACCACACAAGTAGTGGAGATTGTAACAGCACTCTTTGTGTTTCACATTAATTTACACAGTTTAGCAATAAGTTGCAGACTAATAAACTGCATTAATTTGTAACAGACAAACATGGAAATTAATTATTAAAGATTGAAAAATACAGTTCAAAATAACACTGAGATACAGATGTTAAAATAACGTGGTACAGCACTCCTCGCCTTTGTGCGAAGAGACGCGCAACCCTCAGCCAATAAGCGCACAAGCCTTCAGCTTCTTTCATTCACTAATAAGACCAAAGCCTGAGAAAACACCAGATGAGTTTTCCAAGCTGGATTACAAACAATCAACAAGTGAATGGGGTATATGCATAAGAAATGTCACCGCGAGACATCGACATAGAAGAGAAAAGCGCATAATCGGCGCGCTTCTCATCGGCACTAAACTCTCGCGTCCACACCTGCCCTCTTTACGCGCCATTTATCCACATGCACCAGGAGACATTCGATCTCATCACTTAAAAAAAAAAAACTTAATGCAAAGTGGGTTCAAACAACCCTGCTTGATCTCTTCCACCCAACATCTCCAACATCACCCTCCTACCATGACAGCCGTCAGCCTCGACTCTCCTCGGGAAGCCGAAGGGGTTCCTCCGCTTTATCCGTGATCATTCGTCAAAGCTCCGCGGATCGGACCCACATCGCGGTGGCACGCGCAGTCGAGTGCTTGCGCCTGGGAGACCAAAAACGAGACCTTCCGGTGGTGATCAGAGTTTTTGCGCAAGACTGTGTGCAAATGCACGTGCAGATGATCCCGAGTGGTTCACGGCGAGTTGTGAATGACTCTCATCCCCCCACCCTCCTTTTTCCATAAAAAAAGCATTTGTAGGCTACTGAACGCCTGATGCGCGCAACGGTGAGTTTGGAAACACATCGACCTTTGACGACAGCGCGCGTTATTGTAACGCAGCCTTTCGTGCCTTTACACACACATTACACTAGACCCGGATTCTCGTACTGGGACAGCAGGTTCAGCAAAATGTTCAAATGCAAAATGATTAGTGCTTAAGACTCCTTAAAAAAAGCAACCTGAGATGAAAAGGAAGGAAGAGACAGAACAGGAAAGAAAGGAACGCAACAGAAAGGAAAGGCATAGTGGAAGGGAGAGGCAAAGGGAAAAAAGAGGTAGTTTAGCATTTAATGAATAAAACATCTTGAACCCTTCAGGATCAGAGCTTCAACCTGCTTAATCTCACACTGAGTTTAAAAGGTATAAAAAGTTATTGTTGCTGTATTTTACAGGTTTAATTCCTAAATTAAGACAGACTGACCTTCAATTACTAGTCAAAAGATCTAAGCCACTGAATCTTACTGCGTTTCTGAACACGAGCGCGCGCAAATCAAATTGCACGCGAGCTCTCTTTCAATCTGACGCGCGTGAAATTATGCAGCGGCGGGAAGCTTGGACGTTCAGCGGGCTACAGTAACCATCATTTTACCGTTGACAGTTTATCTAAACATCTTCCAACAGAAAAAAAAGCAATTTGCTGAACTTGGAGCAAAGTAAGATTCAAAATGTATGAGCGAGTCGATTTGCACCTGAAGGGACAGAAAAAAACACGAATGTGGAATTTTAGGTACGGTAAAAACAGGCGAGAAATTAGAATTATGTTTGGATTATGTGGATTGTAGGCTAAACAAAAACTTGCATACCTGTGTTTGCTACTGTGAGATTACATGGACATCATATGGTTAAGGTTTATTTTTAGTATTTATTCAGAATACATTTACAGTTAACTGTAATTAAATAAACGTATTATTATAGGCTACATGTATCTTAATAATAGCCCAACACTCATTAGCACGACAATTTACTAATGTAAATTATGATTGAGAATTAAAATAGGCTAACTAATGCTAGTTAAACAATCCAAAATGTTCAAGTAGCTTAATTTTCACAACTATCTGTATCTAATGTCACCTTGACTGACCTTCAATTGGACATAAGCAGATTAGTATCTAATCTAAAATAAAATGATTACAGCCAACAAATATTCTGATTAATACAAGCATATACCAGCTGCCGTATTCAAATTTCTAGAAACCAAAATGCTGGTTTAATATGGTTATGGCATTTAGGTTGATGTTGGTAATGTGGGCATGTAGGTTAATGATGCTTACATACACAGAATATCACCAAATTGTGATTATTATCAGAATATTTATGTGCATGTAAATGTTTTTTTAATTGTTTTTGTTTCACAGGAAGTCCATAACTCACAAGATACATCTACCACATCAATCTCTGTGGGGGGTCCTGTAAATCAAGTTCAGATAATTTCAGATCCAACAGCATTGATGAGATAAAGCTTATGTTATAATCATAAATTAAAAGAAATAAACATATATATATATATATATATTTTGTGACAGAACAGAGTATGATATTGTGACAGAATAAAGTATGAAAAAAATGAAATTTGTGGGTGCACTGTTATGTCTATTGCTGTGAAATTCATCACATTCCTTTCACTGATGTTTCAGCTGCCAACATCAACAGAATGATGTTGAAGCATGTTGAGCTATCCAGCTAGTTTTTGTTTGTTTCAGGGACAAAATGCATAACATTTTAGACAAACCTAGTGGTCCACTCGAGCAGTCCAACCTTATATGAAGTACAATGCCACTGACCAAACCAGCCCTGTGGAACGATTTTAACAGTAAACATGCATAGAAAACAATGAAAGCATTTCTGGCAAGATTTTGAAGCTCTATTTTGCTACACTTGTTAAATATTCAAGAAGCAAAGAGCCAGGCACAAAAAGAAAATGACTATTATTAAAACAAGCCTCACATTCATCATTTACCACAGCATATTCAATTACATGCTTCCCACGGACTGCATATTAGAGAACAAACTTGTGTGTTGCGAGATGGTACGTGCTAAATCAATACAGCAAATTACATTTCTTAAATAAATCAAACAAGAAGGCAACAGGCAGCTGGGTTCTTGGTTATTGGTTACATTTTATTCTATGTACAGTAATTTGTTATAAATATAATACATCATTTTTTTTTCAGAAAAGCAGTCATGTAGATACATTTAAATAACAGTTTGATCATAGTAGTGGAGATGACAGAATGAGAGCTGAGGTGGTGGGAGAAGATGCTTGGTTTGTAGAAAATTAAAAATTTCCAGAGAAAACAGCACAGCCCACCCACACAAAGATGCACAAACAAAAATATGCCCTCAGACTGAATTCTACCCCTTTTGGCGTCCTGACAGGTCCTTAGAAGTATGTGCTGTTTGACTGGGCAACATGGATTCTGCCATTTCCTCACTGGGTCACGAACATTAAGATGGCTCCTCGTTGAACTTCACCGATTCCACTGGCTTCTCATAAGGTGATATTAAGTTCCACTTAACACCACATTTGCAGCCTGACTGAATAAGGCAGAATATGCCGTCCTTTCAACAGCTGCAATGATATCAATCGCAGCTCATCAGGTTACAGTGTTGTGTTTCATCATATGGTTTTAAGATGAAGTTTTTTTGTGTGTGTTACTGTGGCAACAGAGCACAGTGGACAACCATGAGATAGCCGGCAGGGCAGTATGAGGCAGAGATGCATAGCCATTTACATTACCACGTTTGGGATCTTGAAAAAATTAGTTCTAAAAACAAAAAGATTTCATAAAACAAAAGCAAAAATCTTCAACAGATACATGGCTGACATGAGAGATAAATTAACATGAAAAAAAAAAAACATCCAGTGACGCCTCAGGTGCATTTAAGACAAAACATCTAAAGTCTGTTTGTGTTTAGCTCACCATTGCAGACCATACAAGCACATCAGACGCAGTGTTAAGTTGAAACGTGTGTTCAAGTCTTTTTAATTACTTATCTCTCTCAATTAGATTTTGTTTTAGCAACAAGTAGAAACATCTTGGAGTCCAGTCCATTTCATTTATTTAGGTGGGCCAAGAACTTTGAAGAAATGTTGGATTGAATTTCAGAGTTACTCAAATGCTGTTGATGATAATGAGGGCAGGCATGGCGCTCTGCTGGCTGGTCTCACACATAGCGCTGGTCTGTGCCAACTTGGCAAAGACACGGGGTGTGCCCAAATTATAAACTCCAGCCTGGAAGAAACAAGCTTTCAAGGAAAGCCTGTATACCTCTTGAGCCTGGAGCTGCAACTTATATTGTGTCTGGCCCAGCCAGCTAAAAGAACCATGTACTTCCAGTGACTCCGGGCTGCAATGACAGACAACAAGAGCGTGAGACGGCTTGTAAGTACAAACGCTCTCCTTATTGTGAAGATTTTGGGATCAGGAAAAACTCAGATGTACCTGGTTGTTTTATGCCGCAGATCAACGATGACGTCTACCTGAGCCAAGGAACAGTTGGACAACGTCAGGGTGACTGGAACCATACATAAACTAGAGAAGAGAAGGAAAAAATGTCAAGAACATCAAACCTTTAGAAATGGAGTTCAGACATAGGTCTAATTCTTGAAATTTCTCCTCTTTGACACAATGCTATGTGCGTCCTTCACAAAAGCAAACTTTAGTTGAAATATGCAATAGAAAACATCAGTACTTGCCTCTCCTCATGACCTGATATTGAAACTCAAACATGTTGTGGCCAAGTTTTTAAGCCAGACAAAATTGATTATTCAATTTTTATTCAATTTTGTGATGTAAAATATAGCACTCTTGACTTTCATCTGGATATTACTTTGATCAATGGGTCTCATAACTTCTGTTAATCCCATACTGGTGTGCAGCAACTTTAAGTCATTTGTCCTGAAGCACAAATATGGATGGACTAACCCCCGGACTCTGGAACATTCATCTCATCATGCTACAAGATGTTTGGTTCAATTTCCCGGCAAATTTAAGTTCTGTATGGCTGTGCTGTTGCAGAGTAAGATGTGTTTGACCCGGTTTTATGTTTTCAATTCTGTCCCCCACTCCACTATCCTAATTTTAAAAAAACATTAAAAAATAAAAAAAAATAATAATAAAGCAATTACTTTAAACAATTAAAGTTGGTATTGAAATTAAAATAAACCCTATTGTAAATGCCTGTTGTACATCTTATTTTTCACAACTCATTCATGTATGTTTCTTTCTTTCTTTTTTTTGACCTTGTATCATTTAATCAAAATGTCACAACTGTGGTTTTCTGGTCAAAACGACAGACCTCTGGTGATGTATATCAGACTTCTATAATCATTTAGTCCCCCGCACCTCCACAATCGACCGCAAGCTAGGATTAATTTTTGAGTGCAACAGCCACATCTCAAAATCAAATCAGCAACCGATCAATATAACCAAGTCCCTCTTTACAGTTTCTTATTTTCTGATAATCCGTTGCACTTTGAAGTACATCATAATACAGAAGAAAAGATCTGTCTCTACTAACTTATTTAAAGTATTTAAGTTAATATTTGTTAGTATATTGTTAAAAACAAATAAATTAGTATATTGTTCTTTTAGCTAGTGTTCAGTTAGGATAAAAACACAATAGACAAGAACTTTTAGCACTTAACAGTTTGTCAAATCTGATTAGGACAGTTTGTTAGGGTCACTTATGATGGCATTCCTTAAATGGCCTGTTAACTACACTATTAAAAATAAAGGTGCTTCACGATGCCATAGAAGAACCTTTTTGTCTAAATGGTTCCATAAAGAACCTTTAATATCTGAAGAACCTTTCTGTTTCACAAAAGGTTCTTTGTGGTGAAAAAAGGTTCTTCAGATTATAAAAAGGTAAGGAAGAGATGCTCTTTAAAGAACCTTTGACTGAATGGTTCTTTGTGGAACCAAAAATGGTTCTTCTATGGCATCGCTTGAAGAACCTTTTGAAGCACCTTTATTTTTAAGAATGAGACCTTTATGTTTTGAAGTTATTACTTCTCATTTTTGAGTTGCAGCTGGTTTAAACACAAGCATTGACTAGAGTGGACATGATCAGCTCTGGTGTCTGTGTTGGAGCCATAACACGCCACAGACATGTGCAGTGTAACTAGGGGGTTCTCCAAGCATTAATGGCAAGGAAAGCCCCTTATACTTGAGAACGGCCACATATAAGGAGTTTTTTAGAGGTTATAGTACAGAATGATCATGTGACTCATGTATACCAGGTGACCTGTAAATGTGAAAAAAAATGCATTTCCATTGCAGTTTTGCGAAATATTCCTTTTTCAAATTGCCTAAAAAATCATGCGAGCATAAAAACATTTTTGCAATGCATAGGAGTTTTTGTGAAATTGAGGTGTTTCCATTGGGCATATTTTCTATTTTTGCAATTTGAAGGCTAATGGAAATGCAGGTAGTGTTTAAAGTTGCAGTGTAACAAGTAGTGACAGATCTTTTCTACTATATCGATGTACATTTAAGCAAAATGTAATAATGTAGGGAGGGGCTTGGTTGTATATGTCGGTTGCTGATTGGATGGAGGCAGATCTGAATGCGAGCTTGAGGTAGACCGTAAGAAAGGAGCGATGTTTAAGCTGACTAAATGATTGGAAAAGTGTGGCATACATCAATGAAACACATGGATGAATCTTTTGCAATAAGATGGATTTCGAAAATAGAGAGAATTTCCATTTCATGACGACTTTAAAGGGGTTTGTTATTGTTGCTTGTGGGCTCTTTGAACAGCGATTCATCTCCAATGTGTTTCGCATTTCAGTGAGTTTTCTAGCTGTTGCCAGCCTTTGTTCCTCACAGAACAAACAAACAAATTTCTGAGGGCACATTCGCACAAACCCAAGGCTATGAGTGATGACTGAGCACTTGGAGTGCGCATCAGCTCGACCCAGGCCAGTTTATCTCCATCTTTCAAGCGGACACACCTACTTTCCGCGCACCACTGCAGAAATAGGCCATACAAGCGCTCCTGTGGGCGTCACTGGGCATGAGAACATTAGTGTGCATCTATGCGAGTCTTATCACCTCGGAAACAGAGTCAGCGGATTTCGGCTAACCGATTCAAGTCTCTTTGAGCTTTTCAAAAGTGTTTGTTTGAGTGCACTTTACCTCTTTTGTGGGAAGGGATGATCATAAGACTCTGGGTAGTGGAGACAGGTCTTTATGAGGTGGGAAAGCTGTTCCAGTGAGGGCTTGCTTACAGGGGGAGGAACGTCAGGCTTGAACTTCAGAAGCACCATTTCCTGAGTTTCCTAATTGACAAAAAGCATAAGTTTTATACATTCTGAAAGCTTAAGGGACCTGCTCCAGCAGAGGAAATTGCTTTGTTAATGAAAGCTTTTCATTCAGTTTAAAGTGCGTGCGTGGCTGAGATGGGAACAGGGTGGATGAGACAGAATAAACTCAAAAGGGAGAAAAGCACAAGCTCACGTGAGGGTTTCTATAAAAAGACTTTGAGATCAACATGTGTGACGCCATTCCCTCACGTGAGGGACTTCCTCTGCCATGAATGAGTGTTGCTATGCAACGGCGTGCAGAGATAGATTTCAGACTGGATGGAATCAGGCCCAACAGCAGGAAGGAAACGGAGGAAAAAATTAATGGATTACAGAGAAAATGAACAAGTGAATGAATGAGAAGTTAAAATGGAGGAGGAACATTTGGAAACCAAATGAGAGATAATTTGGACACTGACAGAATTTTAAACATTTCCTTTAAAAATCAGTTTTTATTCACTCATGTTGTTTCAAAACCCCTATATGACAAATGAACCCAGTACCCAGGAGCGTAATCGACGTAATGATACTCTCCAAAATGGTGGAAGACATGAATTGTTGAATAAATTCATGTTATTTTTGTTTTTTTTGCGCTCAAAAAGTATTCACGTAGCTTCGTAAAACTGAAGTTGAGCCACTAATGTCACATGGACAGTTTTACCGATATCCTTACTTCGTTTCTGGACCTGGGAACATTACAGTTGTGTTGCTCTCTATGGAGGGTCAGAGAGCTCACATTTCATCAAAAATATCTTAATTTGTGTTCTGAAGATGAACGAAGGTCTTACGGGTTTGGAACGACATGAGGGTGAGTAATTAATGACAGAATTTTCATTTTGGGGTGAACTATCCCTTTAAGTATGTCCAAGCTAAAACTAAACATTTTTATTAACAAATAAAAACTACTGTAACTAGTGAAAACTAAACTAAAATGAGTTTGAAAACTAACTACAATAAAATAACATTTTTAAATTAATTTTAGTTTTTGATATTATACATTCAAGCTGCATGTATTTGATCAAAAATACAGTAAATCAACAATTTCAAATAACTGTTTAACTGTTTTAATTGTAATATATTTTAAACTGTTTGTTCATCGTATGATTCATATAATAATGCATTCAGCACTGTCATCACAAAAATAAATAACATTTATTAATATAAAACAACTATTTAGATTTGGTAACCCTAACATACTAAAATCTTTCATAATCTTGCGCTGTGCCATAACTCTCAAAGTACATCTGCACTTCCATATATTCAAACTCAGCATGTTATATTTGGTAAAAAGACACATGTGAACCAATATTTAGTGTCACTTATTTGAATAATGATTAGGATAAGAAAAGTCATATCCTTTCAAAAGTTTGAAGTTGAGCGTTTTTGAAGGACATCTCTTATGCTCCCCAAGGCTACATTTATTTGATCAAAAATACAACAAAACAGCAATATTGTGATATATTATAATTTTAACTGTTTTCTATTTTAATGTTTTTTAAAATCAAATTTTAATTTCCTGTGATGGTAAAGCCGAATCAGCCATTACTGCAGTCTTCAGTGTCACATGATTCTTCAGAAATCATTCTAATATGCTGATTTGCTGCACAAGAAACATTATTGATTATTATTATTTTTGTTGGTTGGAAACCATGATACATGTTTTTTTTCCCCCTAGAAGATTCTCTGATGAATAGAAAGTGAAGTTCAAAGGAACAGCATTTACTTGAAATCAAAAACTTCTGTAAGATTATAAATGACTTAACTGTCACTTCTGATCAGTTAAATGCCTTCTTGTTGCATAAAAGTTTTAATTTCTTCAAAAAGAATATTAGTGATCCCAAACTTTTAAACAGCAGTTCGGGTTTGGAATGACATGAAGGTGAGCAAATGATGACAGAACAGTAATTTCTAAATGAATCGCTATTTTAACACAATGTCATACTTGGCATCTACTACACTAACATACATGCGCACACATGCTTTTCGACGTGTAGTCCTCAAATCAGCAGAGAGCTGTCACTTTGTACAAAACACCCACACAGAACGCTCCGATTCCTTCACCTTGCCAATACCATATATTAAATACTTGTGAAACACGCATACACACTCCCACACACACCATTATAAACGTACAACAGGCAAGATTATTCCGCAGAGTAAACACATCACAAGTAAACACATTAAACATCTGAATATTAATCTACATATTCAAACAGAGGAACCCCTCTAGTTTGGAAAGGCAACACGCAGATCCAAACGCAGACACTTATGAATGTCAGAGTCTCTGCTGTCTGGCTCTCTGACCAGTTTAAAGCACCTTAGAATGCATCCATCTTCATAAAGAGCAGGACTCACTTATAATGCTCTCAAGGTCACATTGCACTGGCACTCCGTCTCAGATGGAGAAAATAGAAAGTCGAATTATGAGATGAAGACTTGAGCGAGAGCCAGCGCAGAGGACTGTGTGTATTTAGCTTGTATTCGAGGCCAGACACCTCACAAACCAAACTGACTATCCTAAAGCGAGAATAGAAAGGGATAAACAAGGTGGCAGATGCTAAAAAAAAAGACGCGATGCAACGGGCAAAAAAGTCCATCTGTGATGGGCTCTCTCGAGTTCGGCTGGCCTTATAGGGGTCTGGGTTTGTCTGTAGGACTCACATATTCCAGTGAGCCACTCTGAGACCCCTGAGAAAGTGTTAAAACCCACCAAATGTTCAATTTATTCAATGTCACAGAGTTTCTGCAAGGAACTCAAGCATATTAAAGGGACAGTTCATCCAAAAAAGAAAATGAAGTCATTAATTACTCACCCTCAAGTCGTTCCAAACCCTTAAGACCCAAAACACAAATTAATATATTTTTGATGAAACCTGATAGATTTCTGTCCTTCCATTTAAGGTTCTTTCCACCAAAAATTACGATTCATACAGTTCAAGAGATTGTAAAAGTAATCCATATTAATCCAAGCCTTCTGAAGAGACCTGGGTTGCGTTTCCCGATAACGCTGTCTCTTAGCATGCTACGAAGACTCTAAAGGTATGCCTTATCTAAAGGTGTACCATTTCTAGGCGTGTTCCCCGAACTATCCCTTAGAAGGTTGCTTAAGATATACCTTCTTACCTGCAAAGTTACCAGGTGCTGTCCATGGCGGTGGTGCTGAATTGGTTGATATCAATGGCTCGAGAATCGATTATTCATTCTATGCACGGGCTTTGATTTTGCACAACTATTATATGCATATAGAATGAGATGTAAAGAAATGTGAGCTGTCAAAAGTGATAAGGTATAGCTAAGAGTGGTCCAGACCAACCTTATGAAAGTATGACTTACAGAAGGTAAACTTAACTAAGAATGTTTCGGGAAACACGTATTAATGATAAGGTACAGGTTAAGGTATGACGACGTTAATGTACCTTATAAGAACAACGCAGCATTAAGAAGGTTTTGGGAAACGCAGCCCTGATCACTTTGTATGATGAACCAATTTAGTTTTTGGGTGAACTATCCTTTTAATACGCTGCAATATCAGTCTTGTATATTAGAAGCATGGGACCACACATTGAACATTACAAATTTGAAACATTATAGATGTTTTTGTACAACGACAAAATAAATCCTTGGAGAGCAAAGAAAGTTTTTTTTATTTTTTTTTATTGTTTACATCAATGTAGTGTACTACTTTTTTGGCCTCCACAAGTATCCAGGTCTCCAATGAAATCACACACAATGAGTTTCAAGGTCCATCTCCTCCATTTTATCCAATGTTGAGCAGTGTACACCAAAGAATCCTTCCTTTCAACCTTCACCTTTCTTGATACTTAAAGTCAGAGGGCACATACACCTTTCCTCACATATCAAGGTCAGGAGACTGTAATGATTTCTTTTCTCACTTTCTTCAAAGTGTCTTTATAACCACCCATGCCCTACAAATGCATCAAGGCTCTGACATGCATAAAAGCGACTTGCAGCGAGAGTGTCAACAGATGTCCATTACTTGAGATAAAGTGAGAGATAAACACAGCCCTGAATCAAAATCATGTTGACCTCTTTTCCATGTGCTTGTCTGATCTCTGATTTACTTGAAAATCAGAGATCATGCTTGAAAAGAATGCTTGAAAAAGCGCACCTTTAGTGGGCACTTCAGTGTTTTAGTTCAATGCGCAAGTGCGTTATCAATGCTCGAGTTAACCATCTGCCACAGCCAGTCGGTGATGAATTAATTCACTAAAATGAATTTCCACGCTATCGAGCGTGTTTCTGAGTAAGGCATTTTCTTGTCGTGTCAGATGACAAGACACATGTTAAAATTACAGGCCAAAAATTAGATGGCCAGGTCATTTTTGACCAACATTTGCATGTTAAGGTTAAAGCTTCTGTTCAGAGGATTGTTATTTGAGTTCAGGCTTTTCCCCATGAGGGGTCTTTTACTGACACACTCAATGATACAGGCAAAAGAAAGCAAAAATATATATAAAAAAAAAATAAAAAAAATAAAGAGTACCACTTATTTTGTGTTCAGCCAACTGAGTGCTTAACCTGAGTGTATTAAGATGAAGACATGCTGGTCTATCAATAACTGACACTTCAAAACACATACACACAAAAATATTATTTGCTCAAGTATACACTTACTAAGTCTCACTGAAAAGATACAGTGGTCTCCTGCACTAAAGGAAGTGACTCTATATTCTTTATAGAATGACTCTGCATTTATGCATGTTTGTAAAGCACCCACGTGAAAAGAGCTGAATAGCAAGAGAGTCATTGTGAGATAGTGTGTGTGTGTGTGTGTGTGTGTAGTACCTCTTTCTGTGAGAGCGAGCAGGCCTCTTTGCCAATGGTTTGCAGTGCAACGTGAAGTTGTCCCTCTAAAATCAGCTGTTTGTTGTCATCCACAACATATGCCTGAAACAGCACATTATATTACATTACATTATATTAATACAATGACATTTGTCCTTAAATCTTAAAGCATCAGTAATGCCAGCATTCATCAATTAATAAAAAAATTCCATGATGCTGATTTGTGGTGTATTCATCCAAAATTAACAGTTGTTAAGTGCCAAATGCTTAAGCCAATTAGTTTGGTGAACAAATAGTTAGTGGCCAGTTGTCTGGTAATGCTTTTAGAAATCACCTTCTATTTTAAGGTTTAAATCAGGGATCTTAAACATAAATTACCTGGGAGCCAGTTGAACAGTTAAAGTGTTTTATAACCACTAATTTTAAGTACACTAGTGATGCAGTTACAGGGCTCCAGACTGCGACTAAAACTGTCGCATTTGCGATCAAAAATATTAATTTGCGAGTGAAGTTTTTGCTGAGGTCGCCACTGGCGACTATATATATTTACGTTATGACATAAAAATTTGCATGTAAGGACTTTTTTCCTGATTGTTTTGCGATCACATCTTTTGCTTTGTTCACGTATTAAACTTAAAATTAAAAGACGATACGCATCAAAGTTTTAGTGGAAAAAAGTTTCAAACAGTCCTCGTCTCTGCCGCACAGCAGCGCTGACACACACAGTCTGCTAAACGCAGCTCAGTGATTAAAATTCTGAAATTGGAGACGTGCAATAAAACTGTGTCTACTGCACAATGAACAAACTTCAACAGGTAAAGCTGTCAGCTCTGTGGATACTGGCAATATTGTCAACAATTCTCATTTATAATCATTGTAATATGGCTTCTTCTTATCGAGATCTTAGTCTATATGCTGTGTTCTGTTAATGCGTGACTTCATGTTGGTTATTTGAAGCGCACTTGCCATCCAGTAATCGCAAAAAGCTTTGTGCTTTGTTACTTTTTAATAAAATAATATAAGTTTTAAATGATGCCAAATTCATAACGAAATCAAACAATACGGTTTTGGCGCTCTTTAATACGGACCTCCAGCGTACACTTTCGGTAGTATAAATACAAGTAGTCCGTGTATGCGTCCGGATTGCACGCGCGGAAAGTATAACACAGGCTTAATGCGCAGGCGCGATCTCTTTAGCGCCTCAGTTAAAGCAGCTCGTGAACCCATTATATCTTTCTATGTACTACTATAGTACGAAATGAACATGATTTAACATCAAAAGGTAGGCTATTTTATAAGAGAGCCTACAGTAAACTTACTGAAATGTCTCATTAAAAGCTCATTCATGTTTCAAACTGAGGAAAACGTTAAAGCTTGTAAAATTGCATTGTAATAATACATTTACCTCAGAATAACCACTCAGTGTCCATAAGCTCATCAGTTAGCTAGAAAAATAACTATAAAGAGGAGCATTTTGCTATATTTATGCGCTATTGCATATTAATATTTTTACTTAATCTGCTGTCTACATGATTCAACTCCTCCTAAAATTGCATTTTACCATTGAAGAAAAACGGACTGAATGTGTGAAAGACATGACAACATTTATAGATAGGATGCACTGAGGAGGAGCCCAAACTACACACAGTGGCCAAGTGATGCTTATGATCCATGATATTGGTACAGATTCTGTGTAACGAACAATTCTTTGTGACTGTATATTTCAAGTTGGGAAAGACATTTAGTTCCCACTTTAAGTGAACCCTAGTTCCCAGGTCGACCTGATCATCTACGAGATTGATTAAAATTCTGATAAAGTCAAGAAAAGATGAGACATAAACACATGACAGAATGATTGAAATGTTAAAAATGTAGGGGAAAAAAATAAAATGATAATAATAAAATAAAACACTTTTATTCTGCGGCACCTAAAAAAATTATTTTTTTTAAGTTTTTCTCTTATAGGAGCCAATGGCACCTTACTCGATTTTTTTTGTCTGGAGCCCTGAGTTACTAATGAATGTTATATCACAAGTAAACAAATAAAATAATAAATAAAAGGAATAAAGAACTATATGCACATTTTGACTATTTCTTACTCTTAAAAATAGTTCTCTAAACAGATTAAAACAATCATTACTCATGATTTCTGAACAGTTTAACTTTGACATATATATAAGACTCACATCTCCCCCTCAAAAACATATTTACTACATTAACTCTGACAGTCCTAAAAATTAATTGTCAAAAATAAAGGAATAGAATTACTGGATCAACAAGCCCCCCTTAAAAATTATATAAAATATCCAACATAAAAAAAAAAAAAAAATAATATATATATATATATATAATCATCTCTATGAATCAAAAAGATTCACTTTCCTTGAGTCAAAATAAATGTTTAAACAATTCATCAGGGTACCTTCCAGAGGATGATGATGTCAAGCTCTATTTCACTGCATTTTCTGACAATATTTGTCACACCATCATCAGTCCCGCTCTGTGGCGTGAGGCTCTGTCTCCGCATCTGACTAGCACCACCTGTGGAAACGCCCCCTCTCCTGGGTTCAGAGGGCAGACCCCTCCGGAAGAAAAAATCTGCACATGGAGTAGTAGAGCTGACAATCTAATGAAAGAGAAAAAGACAAAGAGAGTGAAACACAATGAGGACTGTTGAGAAGCTGAATGAAGACAATAGTCAGTGACGCTTAATTCTCAGCATCGATCTGAACTAGTTGTGACAACAAAAGGGCATTCTTACTTGTTCGTTGCCAAGGTTAAGGTCGGCAAAGGTGTATTTTTCTGAGGTAGCGGAGGCAATAAGGGAAAAAATGTCAGTATGTTCAAACATCAGTACGTTAATCACAGTTTGCTGCGTTTTCATTGGCCGTGAACAGCTGTGATTGCAGAGGCAAAGTCACATCTAGGAATCTATTTGGTTTGCTAAGAAAATTGTACACCTCAACATGTGCATTTTGGAAATTTGATTCACATGATAACATTCCAGACAGCATTTATGCAATGGTGCACATTTAGCATAAAAATACATGGAATACATGATGGTTTGTGTACGTGTGTGTGGACTGGACGCCCCACCTTCCTCTGTTCTGCATCTGGTGGCTTTGAAGCACAGCTTCCCCCTCTCCCTGCAGCCCAGCTTAGAGTCTGCAAACACAACATGAAATGAAGAAAAAAACAAGAAAGATGATGAGTGTTCATCCACTACTTCTCCGAAAATCTTTCTTTTTGGTGCTCCCACATCAGAGACTCAAATACACAAAAACAGTTCAGATGTCAAGGCCAGTTAATTAACTCTTCAAAGCTAAATCAGAATATTAAAGTGCATTTTGCTATCCTTGCTCCATATTTTACTCTGTGTTTCTTTATTATTGCTTCAAAGGTTTAGTTTTAATTAGCCTCAGCATTTTTGAACATACCTTTATGTGAACTCAGGTCATAATTGCACTTACTTTAACATGCCACTGATAGTTTTGTGTACGTAACAGACCAAAAAGTAATTATTTACAGAAATCATTTGTCACAGCTGTCAAATCTCATTTGCGCTTATGCATATTCAAAATTACAAGATTTGTCACACCAAGTTTGATGTCACTAGCCGGGTTTCCATTACAGATTTGCGCAAAACTTTTTTTGATATTTTATGAATGTCAATAACAAAACCTGTAGCAAATTGATGCAGTTTCCATTAAGCGATTAAATCGTTATGCGATTAAATTTTTTTTTTTCCCTATTGCGATAAGTCAGGCAACGGATGTTGGTAGGTTTACATAGATAACAGCCACCACACTAGCCATTATTTTAATTTGAAAGAGGCATTGCGTGTATCTTTATTGAAGAGCCACTATTTTATAGAGAGCCGCTTCTGAAACATGATGCGGTGCGGCTGGTATAAACACAAGCACTGACTATAGAGTGGATGATGCACCACAGACGTGTGCAGTGTAAATAGGGGGTTATTAATGGCAAGGTAAGCCCTTTATACTATACATATGACTTTTGTTCATATTCATATTTTTAATATTATCTCAAAATCATTGGTTCTCTAGTATCAAACAAGCACATTTGAGCCTCTATTTATGATATCTGATGTTCTCTATTTATGGTCATTGATCATGTGAATTTTACACACCGAAGTCCACACACTTAACAAGCAAACACCAATTTAGCTTTGGAAGTGTTGTGCTTAGGGTAGGAAAAAGGTGGAAAATTTCCAGTAAATTTCGAAAACATTACAGAAATTTTGGAAACTTTTCAGGATTTTTTGGAATCTTCCAGGGATTTTTGGAACGTTTCCAAAAATGTATTAGAAATTTTCCACCCCTTTGCAACCCTAGCTGTGCTCAGTTAAATATGCATCGTTTTAAATCCACAAGTTCCTGTTCACATATTTTCACATCATTAAATGTATTCGCCTCATCCAAGCTGGCGGTACAGGATGAACGCATACACGGGATTCAATTTTCAATTTAGTACACCGCTAAAATGCGTGTGCCTGCATGTTTCACACGCTCAGCACAATTTCAAAGTGACCTAATTTCATCTCAGCATTTCAGAGCAGCTGCATCACTCTCTGCAGAGTGTGTATGAGCGTGAGATTCTAGCTCTTAAGGTATCAGCCGGACAGATGACTCAACACAAATGCATTGTGGCCCACTTTCAATAGGCCATTTAAAGGCTGCAGGTCATGGAACGTATCATAGTGTGTCTGCACCCGCTCCCAGCTTCTTTTGATACTCTGTTTGGCCTTCTGACATGCAATCACGTTCCTCTGCATCAATATTCACAGTGCTGGAGGTGCATATGGATTTATGTAGGCAGATTTCGCTTTACACAGATCTGTGTGATGTTTCAAAGGAACTACAGATGTGCAAAACTAAATATTTAAAAAACTGACTAGTCTGTGGGTTGTCTGCAGCTGGGACTTTCAAACTTATTTAGGCCAAGAACTCCCAAACATGATAATTCCCTTGCTAGAGACCCCCTTCAGCCATTTATAATGTATAAGAAAAATACTAAACATGATATTATAACTACAAAATTAAATTGCTATAGATTGTCATTGTCTGTAAAAATTACTAGAGAAATTAGGGCTGTAATAGGTAAACGTGCATCTAAAATATTATAGAAATAATTTGTAATACTTCACTTAAAGCCACTGTATATGATGCATTATAAAAGTAGTTGTAATGCATTATGTACTTTATAATGCATTGTATGATCTCATGAATAATTGTAACCACTGTTACAACACATTATAATACTTATCTAGTCATTGTTACACTTTTAGAAAGTATAATGCATTAAAATACATGACAAACAAACTTTCACGTATTATATCATGCATTACAACCTACTTCATTAATACCTTTATAATGCATTACACATAAAGGCACATAAAAAGTAAAAAAGTTACCAAGTATTTAGTTATTTATCACCAGTTATTTCTATTTTATACAGTTTATTCTCTAAAGATGGGTTGGAAATCATGAGATTAATGTCAATTATTACTTGGGCAGCACTAATTTTAACAGAAAAAGAAAACAAAAAACAAATCTGCATATAATTTTTGTGAAAAAGTGTCACCATTACCTTACAAAAAGTTATTTTAAACAAATCCAAAATATTTTCTTCTGATAACATTTAAAAATATTCCATGTTGTCAATATAAATGCTAATAATTTAATTTTGGGAAAAATGTTAATTTTGTTGTCTTTACAATTTACATTACACTAAGCATTTTTTACACCGTATAAATGTTTTTATTTCAAAACATGCAAATATATAGCTGCCTTTATATTTTAAGAATGTGGTTCTCTACCTACTGTTTGATAAGAAACACTTGATAAGAGCAAAGGAGGAGAATCAATATATTGATTTTAGTCTGAGCGCAAGACGAGCCAAGAGGAAAGAATGGAAATAATTTTTGATAGACCACCATTATGAATTTTGGATATTTTGCTATGCATCTCGCTTTGTGTTGGATGGAAGAAAAAACTCTGGCACACTGGCTTGGAACCAAATAAAGGAGCGATTCACAGACTACCAAGCAATGTGGAGCAAAACGCTTAACCCCAGGTCGCTGAAAGAGGAATGAAAGTGTCTGCTAAGAGACTAAGTGCATGTAACCAGAGCGTGCTGGAGGATTCATACCTTTATCTCCCACAGGGTTGATGCACTTGTGCAGCCTCCACTGCCGACTGCTGCTGGACACCTGAACGATGTGGAACTCACGAACACCTGATTCACTCTGATAGAGACAGAGAAGAGATAGAAATCTATTATTTTATTCATTTATTATTTTTTTAAATAAAATATATGCATTCAATGCTTCACTCGTCTGCGACAATAACAGCAATTAATAGTTAAGGTGTGAATGTTAAAGTGCTTAAAAATAGGTTATTAGTCAATATTAGACTCTTTTTTTAATCGATAACAGCAGGTATTAAATATTTAACTGTGCATGCTTATATCCCGTTTTAAAAAGCAGATTAACTTTGCTGTAATCTAATGCTCACTTGAAGTTCAACTTTAAAAAAACACTAATAATAATTTTATAACACTGCTAAATGTAATCTTTAGTAAATCTCAAGATGAATATTCATTTTTCATACTGTATGTAAAAATGTTGCCTTAATTCACTTTTAGAAAGCAAACGGATTAAATTTAGCTTTTTATTTTTAATTTATTTACATAAATTAGTAGAGAATTTCACATCTGCACATCCCTAATGCCACAGTTTTCACACGTTTCATGAAGTGCAAGAAGAGAAAGTATTAACGTGAAATAATGCGCAGTCCATGTGTGGGAAAGAGCTCACTGTGTTAATGTTCTCCACATCCACAAAGACTAACATGCTGCCGTTCTTCTCCTCTCCCTCCTGCCGTTCTTCAGTCTCTCTCTCTCTGCCGTGCAGTGTGTTGCTGCGGCTGGCCGTGGCTCTGATGCTGAGAGAGCGGCTTGCGCAGATGAAAGCCGTGTGTCGAAGGACCCTGTGACTAAAAGTTTCAGAGAAAGCCAATGAGTAACTTGAAGTCGTGGTCATTTTCAAACTCTAATGATGTTAAAGGCCAATTAGTCCTCTTTAAATGGCAAACAGCAAATTTACAAATGAAAATGCATAAGCTTATGTTTGATTATCAGACACTTAACAGAGGAAAACCACAGCTGCTCAGCATCAGCAGTAGCCAATGAAAAGAAATTAAAATATCTTTAACACTCTATATAAAGAATAAGTTATATTTTGGAGATTTTGCTTTTATTAGATAGTACAGTCGAGAAGAAACAGGAACCAATATTTCGTACTAATATTTTCAAATTTCTATTTAATCAGTTAAGTGTTTGGTGGGTCTCATACAATGTAATTTTAATGTAACGCCAAAAAATAAAAATGCAATTGTAACTTATACTACTATTATTAGTATTAATATTATAACTACATTATTATTGTTACTAATAACAACATCAACGTTTGTATTGACAGTGACATTAATTTATTAACTTTTTACCATTGTTATTTATAACAGTATTATTACTATATTATACATACACTATACTTAAATGTATACAAATGTAAAAAAAAATTACTAATATTAACGGTAACACTTTATTTTATGGTCTCTTAACTAGTTGCTAATTAGCATGCATATTAATAGAATATTAGCCATTTATTAGTAGTAATTAAGCACATATTAATGCCTTATTCTACATCCTTAATCCTACCCAATACCTAAACTTAACAACTACCTTACTAACTATTAATAAGCAGCAAATTAGGAGTTTATTGAGGGAAAAGTCATAGTTAATAGTTAATAAGTGTTCCCTATTCTAAAGTGTTACCATATTAACATATATTATTATTGTTTTTGTTGTTATACTGTTATTATAGTTATTAATAATTATTATTTATAACATTATTTAGTAATACCTTTTTTATTGTTTAACAATGACATTAAAAATGTAAAAAAAAAAAATTGGAAGTTAAAATATTCATAATACGTATGTTTATATTGTTGTAGTCTAATGATTTAATATATATATATATTTATTCAATAAAAATTTTTGTAGGGCTGTCAAAATTAACGTTAACGCAAACTCATTTTAATGGCACTCATTTTATTAACGCGCGATTAACGCGGCACGCATTTTCTGTTTGACCCGTTGCCTAGCCTGTAGTTGGAGAAATGGAGATGCTGACAGTGTTGCCAACTTAGTGACTTTGTCGCTAGATTCAGAGACTTTTTTCAAAAAAGCGCCTAGCAACAATACATAACACATAATTGGGCAAACCTTATTTAGTTTCTGAGACTCGCCGGTACTGCCGCGCAAGCACAAGGTTTTGCGTCTGCTCTGTTCAGTGAGCGGCTGAGAGGAGCAACGCTTTTAGTTAAACACAGATATTATGTTGCTTCTCTAATTTTACATGCAAGTATAGCCGAAATCACAGCACAGCTATTGTCTTTATCTTATGTGTATTTGATTTCATCAGACGACGGCTCGATTATAAATCAGGATTTGTGTGCAGATTAACATCTTGGAAGGGAGAGCTGGTTATGTAATGGGTCGCGTTTACCATTTCATATTAATTCTGTTGTCTGACAACAGAAACAGTAAATATAACAATGCAAACAGTTTTATTGAGAATTTGGCTGCATCAAATTACAGTATGTGGGCACAGAGAGGCAAACAAATATAATAATAAATAATAAATGTACATTTTGCATGTTCAGAAGAAGTGAGTTGCCCTGTCCTGCAAATAATGTAAACAGGTTTGTGTAAGTAAATTGCTCAGTGCAAAGAAAGAGAAATAACAGGTTCCCATTACTTCTATGTTCTTTTTTTCATGCGTCTAATAGACATGAACAAGTTATTTGAAAAGCATCTATGACCTTTGAAACATGTCTAGTCTTCGTGCTCTATGTTGAGTATGGTCTCACTAATAATAAATATAGATTTGCATTAAGCATCCATATTTGTCCATGCCCATGTTGATTAGAGTATTAAAACCTTGAAAAGTATTAATTTAAGGTACATTTAGAACAGATAAAAATGTGCGATTAAGTTGTGATTAATCATTAATTAACTCATGACAATCATGCGATTAATCACGATTAAATATTTTAATCGATTGACAGCCCTAAAATTTTGTTATCGGACACTTAAATATAACCTTTATTAATATTGCCAAAAACAAAAATCAATACTTCTTTGCTATACAAATATTGCATATTCAATATACTTGTATTTAAAAGTGTACTTAAACATTTTTATATAAAGTGTACTTAAGTTTTAGTGGAAAAAAATATTTTAAAGATAATAAAAATGCATTTCCGGTACTAAACATGAAGCAATGCATATCTTTAAACAATAGGCTGCTACTACCACCATGTAAAGTCTTAGTTGCGTTTACTTTCCTAGAATGCAAAATGAACCCATATATAAAAGTGCACTTAGTGAAATAATGACAGTCCCGCAATATGTTCACAATATATACACCCAAAGAAGCTACACTGGCCTGAGAAAAACCAGCACCAGAACAAACCCTGCTCAGTTCTTAGTATTGTCCATTATTAGTTTAAATAAAACATACACGGCCATGTACCTGAGTTTGGCGGTCTTCTCTGTACTCTCATAGTAAAAGAGGAAGTTGATTTCATGGACCCCCTCTCGGTCGGGCCCCCTGAGCCATAATGGGATCTGTAACGCCTCCCCAGGTCCCAACACACCTTGTAATAAAGGAATCTCTGCCACCACTGGCCGGTCACCGCTGGTGACCCCGAAGGCTGCTGGAGACACAAGCGACACGGTCGCCACTGATGGGGGCATGGACAGAGTCTTGTATGCAGAGCAGTTCTCTGCTGCTGTGGGGGTCACTGGGGTGAGGTCAGAGGCGGCACTCCCGAACGTGAAAAACTCTGGATGTGTGGATGCCACCCGAAGACCAGTGAGAGGGACTGCACTCACATTCACAAACTCCACCCATGCTTTTTGGATCTCACCACACAATAAACCAGTGGGGAAGTTAATGAAAAACACCTGGGCAGAAAAAGGAAAGACAAGCAGTAATTACATGGTTTATCTAACAGAGGTTTGACTATTGATATAAAGTCTGGTGCACATGTAGCTTATTCTTGCAAAGAATCGCCACTTAACCCTGCCAGAAACAGGAAGAAAAAATTATTTAGGGCTAAAATAAACTACAAAAGTAAAATAAAATGTTTTAAGAGTCTTTATTAAAAATGGATTTTGCAATGATTCTGGACTGACATTGTTAAAAACTTTTCAAAGGTGTTAGCAGAATTAAAAAAACTGTAATATCTGGAATATCATCAATGACTGGAATATCATTATAAATTAATCTTTCACAAGATGATACATGAGATGACGCATACAAAACCATTTTGAACTGCACAGCATTGATTTTAAGTTTTTGACAAGCCAAGAAAATCAAATGTTTGAAAAGAATTGTGTCTGGGACTGAAAGGGTAACAACCAAGAGCAAAGCCACAGTTAATCACAGTAAAAATCATAATTAATAATTTTTGTTACAAGTAGAGAAAGGTCAATATGAAACTGACAATATAAGAATCGAGTGCAAAGTGCAAGCTTATTCACATAAGACCACTCAATAAAAGTCTTTCAGTCAGCCAAAATCAATAATTACTGATTATTTCACAGACATAACTAAAGAACAAAGCTGAACGTCCTTGATGACTTTGTTCACCATCTTTTTAAAAAGAGATTCACTGCCTTGAAATAAAAACTTAAATCCACCAACTAGTACTTCCTCAGAAGCCATCAATGTTGACTGGTAATTTAAAACGATACTGATAAAAACATGGGCGCCCTGAATCCCAGAAGCATTGGAACATATCATTTTTGCCAGCTTGACAGCTCTTTTGTGATCTTTCTGTAAACAGATTTACTTTTGGGACTTCAACTAGTGCACAAATCTTCATTATACTGCCAACATTTTAGTGTCAAATAAACCACTGAATGGTTGATTTAGATGTAGATGGGTTTGTCTCTTCATTGGAACATATTTAAAGAAATTTAGCATTATATCACTTGCTCACAAATGGATCCTCTGCAGTGAATGGGTGCCGTCACAATGAGAGTCCAAACAGCTGATAAAAACATCACAATAATAAACAAACAATCCAGTCCATCAATTACCAACTTGTGAAGTGAAAATCTGCATGTTTGCATGCAAATCCATCAAGATTTAAGTACTTAACTTTAAACTGTTGCTTCTGGCCAAAATATGAGCCCATAATCCATATTAACATTTCCTCCAGTGAAAAAAATCCATCCTCTGTTGTCCTCACACATCAAAATCCACCGAGATATTAGTTTAGAGCCGTTTTTGCTTGTAAACGGTGCTTGATCTGTGCATATTTCTGTCCTGATTCAAATTAATCTTAAACGTGTTTTATTCAGAATCAATGGTTTGAAAAAAATGATGGATTTGATTTTCACTTTACAAGATGTTAACTGATGTACTGGAGTTGTGTGGATTACTTGTGGATCATTGTAATGTTTTTATCAGCTGTTTGGACTCTCATTCTGACGGCACCCATTCACTGCAGATGATCCATTGGTGAGCAAGTGATGTAATGCTAAATTTCTCCAAATGTGTTGCGATGAAGAAACAAACTTACCTACATCTTGGATGGCCTGAGGGTGATACATTTTCAGTAAACTTTCATGTTTGAATATACTACTACTTCAAATGATACAGAATTTTTTAACAGATTCAAAAATATAAATAAATAAACTGAACTTGCTCTTACTTGCTTTTTGCTAATAAATTATTTAAATCACTGCAATATTCACAATATAGCATAATTTTATATATCCCAACCAAAATCAATCTGAATATATTGTGAATATTCAATACATCACTCAGGCCTTGCAGTGCAATATGAACACTGTAAATCATTAAATAGTTTCGATTTAACTGTGACGAGTGTTTTTATACTAGATCTGCTCTCAGGACCAGTTTAGGTCCTGTAGCTTATTAAAGCTTAAAACCAAAGTTTGATTTACTCAAACACACCTCCAGTAAGGGCATAGGTGGAGTAATAATGGGGTCCAGGCGGCGGTCTGATCCATATGTGACGGAAGTCTTTTCTTCTTTGGTTATATTGAGTCGGGGTCCCTGGATCTCCAGATTCTGCTGTCCACGAACACATATCAGATCCCCGGCCAGCGAGCCTGCAGCACAAAAATCAGTCACATCTACAGTTAGTCTTACATCAGATAAATAACTCTAACTGTTGGTTTCAGTGTTTACAAAACATCAAAGAATGAGTGTTTGTGATACACCTTCACTGTCGTCCACTTCTGCAGTGTCCAGATTGTACACCACACCGAGAACATGCAACTCTCCAGTCTTATGAGGAAGCAGCTTCAAACGGGCCTGAGAAAGCGAGACCAGAACAAACACAAAAACACAAAGCCAATTCAGGTAAAGCAGTGAGGAGAAAGAGAAATTAGAAGAGGCGAGATAAGAGGAAAACGGTGCACGAACCACTTTGGTCTCCTCTGGACTTATGGTGAACTCTGGAATGACTTGCGTATCAATGATGTCATTGAGGGCCGTGGTCTGGAATAGATTCAAATGCAGAAGTTAATCAAACTGATGAGAAACTCAAAGCTGGACGCCTCAGGCACGATGAACCAAGAGACGATTAACGGCCTCACTTCTTTCAAAGATGCTGCCTCTTTCTCATTGGTGAAGGTTTCTCCAGCTGTGCTGCCCTGAGGGCCTGAGAAGTCTTTCAGAGTAAACTTCCACAGCAGAGACAGAGCCGACAGAGCCAGAGGAACCTTCAGGGGGTTACGGAAAACCACCTCCACAATGATGGGCTCTGTGATGCAAAAACAAGAAAGAAGCCAATGTATTAACAGCAAACGATGAGAAACAGGAACAACACATGACTCAGATCTGAGGATGTACCAGTTGAGCTGCTACAGTAAAACTACAAAAGGCTCAATAAATCCTGACGTATCGATACAGAAAAACTACAATTTTACAGAAGAACTACAAGGTTACCAGTTAACATGCAGGCAGCCTATAACTATGCATCATTAGAACGGTACTTGATCCCACACAAAAACATTTTGTCGAGCAACAGTACATTTTATTTGATGTGCTATGCTGCTGAAATATTTGCTAATGAGGAATAATTACAAGTAGGAACATACAGCAACACTAAAAGCTGTTTGCAGGTTCTTCCTGTTCCTCTTTACTCTTCCCCCCTCGCTGTGGGGTGTTAACAGGTGAATGTTCGACCATTATGATAACTAATTCATTTCTATGATCAATACTTGTCTTACTTGCACCACTATATATATCACTAATGAGGCAGCAAGATAATTCAACCAGGTCAAATACAGGTAAGGCCGTTATGCTTCACTAGTTCTCTCTTAGATTTAATTAAATAAAGAGGAAACCAAATGGTGAAAAATTCATCTCAGTCCAATTAAAAATACACTAACAAACCAAAAACTGAGCCCCGCAAGACATCAACGCAATAACGAAGACCCTAAAGTGCATCAAAACCTCCACAGAAACCAAGAGTTTGTGTCAATGGAGCAGTCGAGGCAATATAGATGTGTTCAAATCAAACATTAGAAGACCAGATATAAAACACAAACAAAAATGCTTAAAAAGTAGGTGCTGTAGGAGGGAAAACGTACCCTCCACTACGGCGAGGGGGTCTCTGAGGTTGTCCGTCTGACTGTTCAGACAGCATTGGGAGGGTTGGAAGGTGTTAGGCACCGTCCCTCTATTAGCCACAGCGACGACCCGTTCCTCCAACTCTCTCCACAGCTGGGAAAGATCCCGGTCAAACTCCTGGTCCAAAGAGACGTGCGTTGCGGCTTGTTTCTCGCCTGTGGAAAATCAAGTACGAGATTAGAAAATGCAACTGGAACTGTACATGCACGTCAGTCTGATCAGCAATCACATACAGATGAGACAAAATAACATGGGCATTAATATAAAAAAATTTAAGTTCAAATTAGTATAGATGTGTAAATAAAAGTTTACATTTTGATAGTGGTCACTCATCATTAAATACTATTTTGCCCTCAATAACTTGTTTAAATTGTAATAAAGCATTTATAAATAGTATGTTGTGTGCTCAATTAATGACAATAAAAACTGCAGTAACACTTTATTTTAAGGTGTCCTTGTTTCACTGTAATTATACATTTAAGTACTGAGCAATATTAATTAACTATATGTACTTACTATATGGTTAGGATTAGGGTTACTGCATGTAATTATGCATAATTTACTGTTGTTATTATAATAGTAAGTACATGTAACGTGTGTAACAAGGACACCTTAAAATAAAGTGTTACCAAAACTGCATGCATAATTATACAAGAAAGATGCTGTTTAATAATTTGATGAAATGTAGTACAATGCAGGAAAAGTATCCTTCACAAAAAAAAAAAAAAAAAAAAAAAACTGTCCTTAACATACAGTAAAAGTAAGTATAATACAATACAATATAATAGAATAGAATATATCAAAAGTTTGGGGTCAGTAAGAGTTTTTGTTTTGATAAATCAATGTATTTATTCAGCAAGGACCAATTACATTGACTAATAACGCCAGTAAAGACTTACATAGTTAGAAAAGGCTTCTTTTTTGATTAAATACTGCTCCTTTTAACATTCTATTCATCAAATAATCCTTTAAAAATGTATCACTGTTTCCACAAAATTTTAATCAGCATAACCGTTTTCAACACTGATAATAAGAAATGTTTCTTGAGCATCAAATCAGCATATTAGAATGGTTTCTGAAGGATCATGTGACATTGAAGACTGGAGTATGATGCTGAAAATTCAGCTTTACCATCAAAGGAATAAATTATATTTTAAAATGTATTAAATAGAAAACAGTTATTTTATATTGTAATATTTCACAATATGACATTTTTTCACAATATGTCCAAAACTCTGAGATTACATACAAATCTGGGATTCAAAACTTGAAAATAAACAGAATTATTTAGGACTGGAGACAAAGCAATAGTACAGAAACTTAAATGTTTCTTATTCATTTGATATGTTGGCAAACAAAAAGTACATTTGTGACATTTTGTACAAACAGTCATATGTATTCAAAGCTCAAGACTCTCTCTGGATCATTCCCAATCAAGAACATGATCATTAGGTTTCCCTTCACACATTTCTTCTCTCCTTACAAACATGACCGACAAAGGCAGCAGAAAGGGAATATTATGGAAATGAAGAATATATAAACTCAAGAGAGTTGGCTTATGTCCAATCAGCCGGTGTTCTCAGAAGATATTTGGGATTCAGAGCCTCAGGCAAGTGGCGCATTAGAAGAGACAACAGGTACATACATTCATCATTCAACACACACCACTAAAGCCTCCCTCCCTTTCAGTGTGAGATCCGGGCAAAGACTTTAATTAAAAAGGTTTTCATACCTCCTCAGGCCCGTTCTCTCCACTCCATCGTTTACTCACCATTTTTTTAACACGCATCTGAGTTCTGTGATATTCCTGAAATGAGAGTCTTTTTGTTTGCGTCTCTTTAATTGAAGTGAAGCTCATTGCAGATATTGAATGTGGTAGTCCATGTTCTCTCTTATTTTAAATGTAATTTATTCTGTAATGTGAGGAGCAGCCCCTCAGCACTACTACTCCTTCCTTTTTAAGTCTCGTTTGAAATTCTCGCAGGAAATTACTTTTTTATCTGAGTATATAAATGGTGCTGTGTTCATCTTCATTTCACTGTGGGCATGATGGGCTAAAGTCCATCGCAACTTAATGTGGATGTTAAAATATGTCATTCATAACCCTAGCGCTGTGCTTTGTTTATTTGTGTGCAGAGACAGTCAATTATATCATTGTTCAGTTCACATTCTAAGGCAATATTCTTGCTTTTTGTATGAATAACGACTAAAATTACAGTCTGTTTCTCACAAAAATACTTAAAATATTATTTTGAAAGGTTTAGGGTTGGTAAGAAGTAATCTCTTATGCTCACCAAGGCTGCATTAATTTGACCAAAAATACAGTAAAAATAGTAATATTGTGAAATATTATTACAAATTAAAAAAAAGTTTTTTTTTTATTTCATGTATTGTAAACTGTAATTTATTCCTGTGATGCAAAGCTGAATTTTCAGCAGCATTACTCCAGTCTTCAGTGTCACATGATCCTTCAGAAATCATTGTAATATGCTGATTGGCTGTGCAAGAAGCTTTGTATTATTACCAGTGTTGAAAACCAGTTGTGCTGCTTAATATTTATGTGTAAACTGTTACACTTTTTTTCAGAATTCTTTGATGAACAGAAAGTTCAAAATAGCAGCATTTATTTGAAATAAATGAAAATAAAATGTCAAAATGTCTTTACTACCACTTTTAATTAGTTTAATGCATCATTGCTGGAAAAAAAAAATATTAATACTTTAAAAATGTATGGACTACTTTTATGGCATTTTGTCATATTTTGGAGGGATTTTACCAACCCTAACCTCCATTCACTTTCATTGTATGCATGAGAGCAGCATGAACATTTTGCTAAATATCTCCTTTTGTGTTCCACAGAAAAAGTTTGGAACAAAATGAGAGTGACTAAACGACAGACTTTTTTTCATCATGTTCGTGTGAACAGTCACTTTCTTGTGTGCATGAATGAGTGAGACAGACAGAGGGTGCTTACCTTCGGCGAGTCTGCGCTCATGGCCGAAGAACACGCGTGTTTGTGAGCTGTGCAGGCAGGGCAGAGGCAGCTGCGGGAGGGAGCTGTCATCGGTCAACTGACTCATGCTCTGAGGGCAAAAGGTCAAAGTGTCATAAACATCACTTGCTTCTGCACAGGAAAAATATGAACCTAACCCTAAATGATTAGTATTCTTGCTGACAACAAGAACTATGAGTATAAAGATAACTATAGTGATTTTTTAACTACGTTGAAATAAAATAAACTATAAATATTAGATTAAAAAATTAAAAATAGGAAAAAATTTGGCAAAAGCACAAAAAAGCTCAAATTAAAATAAAGAAAAAAATTATGAAAAAAAAAAGAGTTCAATATGTAAATAAATACTACAACAGTATATAAATAATAGTGCTGTCAAATGATTAAATCTCATCCAAAATAAGTTTGTTTACATAATAAATGTGTGTACTGTGTATATTTATTATGTATATATAAATACACACACATACTGTATATATATTTAATATATTTACATGTATTTACATGAATATATTTATATTCATATAATTAAAAAATATATTTAAATTAATTAATTAATATTATATATATATATATATATATATAATGCATATGTGTGCATTTATATATAAATATACACAGTACACACATTTTTATGTAAACAAAAACTTTTATTTTGGATGTGATTAATCGTGATTAACTGTTTGACAGCACTAAAAAATAATACTAAAATAACTAGGGATGCATAGAAATTAAAATTATTGGCCGAAGCTGAACAAAATGAAACACTGGGCTGAAGGCCAAAGGCCGAATAATTTTTTTTCCCCCATCTATTTTGCCAATTTGTTTTTTACAATTGCATAAATTAGGCCTAAATAACCAAAATGTGTTTTTTTACGTTTTTTTCCTGCTTTCAAATAAAAAACCTGCTTCCGTCTCCCCTTCACGCCCCGTGGTCAATTACAAATGATGAAAAAGTATTAAAACAATTGCGACACCACGAAATAAAATAGAGCAAAATTGAAACGATACTTTTTATTTTACGATATATACTCGCACAGCCCTAACTTAACATTTTTTTTACATTCTAGCAGACATTACACTCTTAAAAATAAAGGTGCTTCAAAAGGTTCTTCAAGCGATGCCATAAATGTATTAATAGAGCTGTTGTAGGGTAATTATTATTTTCATTATTGTCGTCTTTCTTTTTTATTTTATTCTACAGAACAACAGTAAAATTACAATACTAACATTTATGAATGCTGTTGGAGTTGTTGCTTTTTCTCAGCTTTTATTTTCGCAGAAACTCGCAGGAAGATCTCAGTGCTTCTTTTTGTTTACAACAGATTTATAAATGATTCTCATTACGAATTTGGGAAGACGTTTGTCGCACGTATCGCATTGTTCCATGCCATTAAAAAAAACTGATAAAAATGTTACTGAGCAAATGACGAGTTAGCGCAGATTTTTCTCGCACTTTGGACTTTGAATCCTGGCGCCGCGAGCTCATGCAGTGCTGTTTGAATTACATGTAATCCGTGCGTATATTTGAAAACATAACATTCTGCAGTTTAATTACTCATCGTTTGAGGCCATTTTGCGATTTCAATCATCACAGTAACCAGCATCGACCACCTCTTCCTCTTCTCATCGGAGACATGAGATGCAGCGCTACACAGTCTCTCGCTGTCAGTGCTTCGTGCTTGTAATGATTTTTGTGTCTTTCTCTGACAGTTTTAAACACTTCCACGCTGCAGACACGTTTGCTGCATTAGTGCGCACCTCTATTTGATCACGTCACGGCATTGTTCGGTACAATTTATTCAGTCTTTTCGCTTAAGCTTTTTTTGCTATTTTCGGCCGAACAATTTCAGTTGCCAAACATTCGGTGCATCCCTAAAAATAACACAACAATTAAACTGTAAATAACAACATTTGGACGTCTCATTTAAACTTTGAATCATGGAAATGTGTTTTACAGAAAGAATCTAAAGATGGTTGAGAATGATCATATACTGTATAAATGAACAGCACAAAGAGCTTTGCTGTCTATGATACACGACATTGATATTTCACACTGTTCCTGGAGTGCTAGAATGGCACCATAAAACTCCCATTAAGAAACAAAACAAAGAAGAAAGTTGTCATTTCCTCTTATTATGTATTCAGGCCAGGTGCTTGAAGGTGATGGAGTTCTATGGACCAGAACAACCCAAGGCCAGAGCGCTGATAAAAAAGACTCAACCAAACGATGACGAAAGAGCAGTCTCACACAGAGACACAGACAGTTAAACTCAGGGCTAAAGTCTGACTGTGGTGGGGGAAAGAAACTGGGTCAGCGGCCTGAATGTGACACTACCAGAGTCTAGCTGCTTGCTGAGAGTAATAGAGGAAATGCAGGTTCACTGTGAAAACTGCTCTTATCTTATGTCTCTATTTGGTTGAACAGTAAAAATGTCATGTGGTGTAACATTCAAGTGAAATGCAAAAACCGTAATAATATAAAAACATATATGTGACCCTGGACCACAAAACCAGTCTTAAGTCGTTGGGGTATATTTGTAGCAATAGCCAACAATATATTGTATGGGTCAAAATTATCGATTTTACTTTTTATGCCACAATTCATTAGGATATTAAATAAAGATCATGTTCCATGAAGATATTTTGTACATTTCCTACCATAAATATATCAAAACTGTTTGATTAGTAATATGCATTGCTAAGGACTTTTTAAAGGCAAATTTAAAGGCAATTTTCTCAATATTTAGATTTTTTTTGCACCTTCAGATTCCAGACTTTCAAATTGTTGTATCTCTGCCAAATATTGTTCTATCCTAACAAACCATATATTAATGAAATATTGACCCTTATGACTGGTTTTGTGGTCACATATTTGAAACATGAGTGTACAAATCAATCACTATTTTCAAAAACTTTTTTTTTTTATATACACTGCCATTCAAAATATCGGGGTACGTAAGATTTTTAATACGTTTTTGAAGTGTCCTATCCACTCCAAGGCTGCATTTATTTAATCAAAAATAGTGTATAACTCTAATATGGTGAAATATTATTACAATTTAAAAGAACTGTTTTGTTTTTTTTGATGTTGTTGTTTTTTTACTTGGATACAATTTTAAAATGAAGAAACCATTTTTTCCCCCCAGAAACCCTTAATGAATAGAAAGTTTAATATCGTACAAATATCATGAATTAATAATTCAGAAATATCAATGGTTGGACTAGGTGACTTTGACTTGCTAGACAAAATATTTATAATATTACAATAATAATAAATAATAAATATTTTAAAAAGCAAACATGTTTATCAGATTAAAGTCAATTTTGATTTCATGTTCATCTTCACACAGAGTAGATAATTATAATGTTTTAATAATCACTATAATACTGTGAAAATAGGGAAGTTCACACCACAGCTATAACGATAACGACACAAAAGAACAATAACATTATCCAGTTGATATCCAGCTGATGAACAATAAAAACTGTCCGGAGCTCAAGCATTTAAAGTGGCAGATGACGTAACTGCAGCGCTCTCTTAACAAACGTTACGTTATCGTCTGTTAGTGTGGACACTAATATAGTTATCGTTCTTGGTGTGAATGAGCCTTACGTTGTACGTAATGTGATGCCCGTGTGTTTCTAACCTTGTACACATAGAGGTATTCCCTGAGGAAAGCAGCCTGCTGTACAGCCGACTGTTTGCTGTCGTTGATGAGAATGTGCCGGAAGGCGGCCACTGCGTTCTCTGGCTGCCGCAGAGTGAAGGACTGTCGACCGATGGTGAAGTTGATGTGATCTTCTGCCAGTGTCCAACCTTTACCTTTATACACCTGCAAAGCCTGGCAGTAGCACCTCAACGCATGTCTCTTCTGTAACAGAAAGAGAGACAGTGTGAACTGACTGACACATTAAAAGAATGCATCTGCGTCCGTGAGAGCACTTCATGTTACTGCAACGTCAATAGCTTTCACAGCTGTTAAAGCAGCGTCAGCTTCCAGGTGAAAATTGACAGCCTGACCTCATCTGACTCTGTAAACACAGATTTTTCTTAAGAGCCAATGTCTTTTCAGAAGTCTTGTAAGCTTTTGATTTATTCAGGGCAGTAAGCAAACTTTGAGCAAACTTATCTGTTACAGCAAGATATTAGCATTTGACACTCAAGATAGATCAAGAGTATGAGATATATATATATATATATATATATATATATATATAAAAAAAAAAAACAATATAGTTGTTTTTACTTTAAATAAAGTCTTTATGATATCAATTTTTTTAATACAACTATCATAATAGGATATAAATAAATAAATAAAATACTAGTCTAAATAAAAAAAAAAAAGAAAACACAAGCTCCCTGAAGACAAGTAAACAGTCACTGATTAAAAAAGAATAAGAAACCAATTAAAGCAATAGGACAAAAAACTACAGTAGAACAAATAAATAAGAAATGTTACATTGTATAAGTTATCAAATGTATAAAAACACAGCATATTCTTCACGGTGTAAATTAAAATATATATATTTTTCTTATTAAAGCTACAAACGTGGTTTAGTCAAGAGCAGTGAGAGATTTTCTCTCTTTTGTTGTTTGATTAACATGAATGACAGACAGCAGGAATATTAGACTGCTGTCACTTTAAGAGCTGCCCGGATCCAAAATACTGTTACACATCTCAGCTTTACTTTCTCAGCTGTTTGTTTTCACTTAAGTCTTAACACTAAACTGTGTTTACGAGGAAACTTACAAAGACAGGCATTTTGACACATAAAAGTGTGTGTATTTAACCGTTCAAGGCCTATAAAGCGGCAAAAATAACTCTCGCATTCAATGAGCGTCGTCTTCACGTGCGCTGGTCTCTCTAACAGCGCTCGGAAACAGTCTATCAGACAGCATGCGCATACAGCCAAATGAGTTCTCTTTCACTGCTGATTGCGTTTTAATGGCTTAAAATAATTTATTTTTAAACAGCAATGCTTAAAAATGTGTGCAAACAATACGTTTTCATGATGTTTAATGCACTGCATATCAACCTTTTTTTTTTTACACCAAGGCCCTGCACTGTCAAAGACAAAATCTGAAAACCCCTGAATACATGTTTTATTACTTATTACTAATGCTGACAATGACAGACGTGTACATTTTAGGAAAGTGTTTCTTGTGTCTGCTGTCATACCTGTCCAGCTTTGCTGAAACGATGACCAGCAAGTATCATGTGGAAGGAAAACTTCCTCACCATGGGGATGCGCATATTAATGAAGCAGTGAGCTGCCTGCTCCAATAGGAGTGCGCTCCGCAGGTCAGAGTCCTATCAGAGAGAGAAAGAGGAAGTGATGTGAATTGGCAATTGGCCTAGGGAAAAATGTGAGTTTGAAGCCGGAACGTCTGTTTGAAATTACACGCTTCTAAAACATTTGGTTTAGTTTTAGTAATTTAGATGTGATTCAGAAACGCTGTCAGCTGGGACTTGAGCTCACCTCACTGGTCATCTTGATCAGAAGTGTGGCAGCATCTGAGTATTTGGTCTGACTCTTCAAAATCTCAGCACTTAAAAGACAACACCGCTCAGCCAATAGCATGTTTCTGTGACACAAACATAAAAAACAATGTCTTACACACACTGTATGCATGCAGGTTACCAACAAAATCTGAAAGATCCTTCCATTAAGTACTTAAGCATTTAAGCAACATAAACTGATGTCTGACCTAAAAGCAGAAGCAACGACTAAAATTAATTGAATCTAAAGCACTAATAAAATCAATAAAAACCGAATCTAATTTAAAGTCTAATTAAAGTCACAAAAAATTAAGCAAGGCCTAAAAAATTAAGCAAGGATGAAAATTTTATTTTATTGCCTTGTGTTAAATTATTAGTAAAAAAAAAAAAAAAAAAAAAATTTCTATAATTGATTGATGATTAAATAAATAATGCATTAATAAAATGTTAAAACTGAACAAATTTCTTAAAGCCACAAAGTGATGTCCGGTCTATAAAAAAGAAAGCAAGAATGAGCATTTTTTTATTCATTTATTTTATAATAATAATAATACAATAAAAATAAAACAAAAAACTAATTTCTAAAAGCACATGAAGCAATGTCAGGCCTAAAAATGTCCGGCCTATTTATTTAACTAAACTAATTTTTAAAAGCCACATAAAATGATATCCAAGAACTATAATAAATGTTATTTAATTTATTTATAAAAAAAAAAAAACATTAAAACAAAAACTGATGATGCTAAAACAAAGAAAAAAAATATTTAAAATACTAATAAAAACGATTCAAATAGTTAGTTACTTAATGAATACAAATTCTTGAAATAAAGCAGGAACTAAAATTATATCTTAATTTTAAAATCATTAGATTTACTTAATTTTGTTTTTAAACATTTTACATTTAAAATACTAAAAACATTATAATATTTTACCAAATAGTATATAAATGGGGGTGGGAGGAAAATAATTCCACATGAATCAACGAAGCAGTAACAAATGCAAGTGAATGCATGTTCTTACTTGCACACGTCTCTGTAGGTCTGAATGGCCGTGTCCATGTAGTGCGCTGGGTACGGCCTGGGTGCTCCGCTCTGCAGAAAAGCAGCGACAGCAGCCATCTCCTGTAGAGACAGAGACAGCAGGCAAGTTCAGACAGTATTACTCTGATAACCCACAGAAACAGAGCTAGAGTCTCTATCTGTGGAGCTAATCTCAAGCACATGACTGTGGTGTGCGTCTCACCAGCGCTCCAGCAGCATACAGCATGGCCTGGTCAGAGAGGAAGTCCTTCTTGGCAGTGTGGTAGCAGTTGTAGGCCAGCTCATAGTGCTGAACGAGGAAGCAGAGGTCGGCCATCTTCCTGATCTGAAGCTCTGGGGCCTCTGAGGGATAGCTGATATCACAGGGGTCAAGAGTCAAGAGATAAGAACAACAAAAACAAAAACAAAAACAATTTCATTTGAACTTCAAGTCACTTACAGCAGCCCTGCAGTGTTCTTTAGTTCAGCAATACTCTTCTCTGGGACTTTCCCTCCACCAAACAACTTCTTAGTGGCGGAGAAAAGAGATCGGCTCAGACCTTTTCTTGAGACAATCTAGAATGAGAGATAAATAATGATGAAGAAAATGACAGAAAAGAGAAGTTCAAAAGTTTTAGAAATATATATAAAATATATATTTGCATTACTGTCAAAAGCTAAGGAAATTCATATTAATGGACCCTCGACTCTTGGGTAATTTAACGCATATTAAGTGAGGTTTATTTTAAAAATATGAAAACTGCTTTATGTATGAATGCAGTGAAGATATGCGTATTAAAAATAGGAAACCAGCAAATAAATCTACAACAAAACAATGGAGGAATGAACTGTGGGGCCAATATTAAGGAAAACCTGACTGTCTGAGTGATTTTAATGTAGAAGATGTTACTGAATAAATATCATGTGCTGTACAGTTTAAACAAGACTGATGTTGTTTAGTTTCTCTGTTGCTTCTTTTTATTTTTAATTTCTTTGTTCTGTTTACTTTATCAGCACAGATGGAAAAGATCAGTACCTGGAAAACAATAAATATATTTATTTTTGAATATAACATACATAACATATATTTTCTTTCTTAATTTAATTATATATATATATATATATATATATATATAATTTTTTTTCAAAAGCAATATATAAAGTATTTAAAATTCTTGAGAAATTGATACTTTTATTCAGCAAGTGTGCATTAAACTGAAAAAAAAAGTGACGGATAATGTTAAAAAATTATTTTCTATTTGTTCTATGTTCTGTTCTTTCCATTTATCAAAGAATCCTGTAGAAAAATGTTTCCACAAAAAATATTAAGCAAATGTTTTTAACATTGACAATAATAAGAAAGGTGACACTAAAGACTGGAGTTAAGATGCTGAAAATTCAGCTTTGCATCACATGAATAAATAAAATTACATTTAAAAAATATATATTAAAATAGAAAAAAGTTATTTTAAGTTGTAATGATATTTAAAAATATTACTGTTTTAGTATTTGTTTTTTTGATTAAACAAATGCAGCCTGGCTGAGAATACAAAAATGCTTTCAAAAATTTAACAAAAAACCTTACAGACCTCAAACTTGGCATCATCTCAAAATACACAACAAATAAAATACACAACTACTAGGAAAAGCGAAGAAAGAGTCAATCAATACAGAGACTTGAAGTGAATTGGATGTAATACATGGTTGGTTTGTGTTTATGTACCTGGTCGTTTAGCTGCCGTATGTTCTTCTCGATGTGCGGCAGTAAACCTCTGAAGGTGAACTCCTGGATAAACTGCCGGATGTGGTCGTGGTCGTTCAGGGTCAGGCAGGTTCCTCGAGGGGTCAGGGTGGTGTGAGAGGTCACGCTGGCCTCTTTTTGAGGCCTCGTCACATCCACATTGTTTACAGACTGACTGGCGTTGTTGCTAGGGTAACCGGCATCAGTGGGCTGGTCCAGCTGCAGAGGATGAGTCTCTGAGGCGCTATCTGCAAACACGAGAGGAACATCTCATTAACATTAGACAATCATTCAATCAATCTCATCAATATGAGGCTTATAACCAAAATCCCTGATAATGGGGTTCAACAGTGCTGGACTAACCTCTATTGGATGGGTCAAGACCATCTTCCTCTGTGCCGATGTTGTTTTCAACCTCATTACTCACTGCAGATTCTTCAAATAGCTCCTATAAAACAACACCAGGGATGAGGAACATTTCATTTAGCTGATCCAATTCAATTTTCCAAGTGATTCCATAAGGTCAGTACTTGTTGGACGAAACAAATAATTCCACTTCAAGGAAATATTTTAAATTAAATGGGTTCAGCTGACAAAAGTTTGAGAATAATGTTTCATAATTAGTGCTGGGCAACGATTAATCATGATAAATCGCATCCAAAATAAAAGTTTTTGTGTACATAATATATGCGTGTGTACTGTGTACATTTATTACGTATAAATAAATACACACACATGCATGTACATATTTAAGAAAAATGTTATGTTTATATATTATATTTATATATAAATATATATATATATATATATATATATATATTATATTATATTATATTATATTATATATTATATTATATTATATATATATATATATATATATATATATATATATATATATATATATATATATATATGAATATAAATATATACATGTAAATACATGTAAATATTTTCAAAATATACACTGTATGTGTGTCATACATAATAAATATGCACAGTACACCCATATATATTATATAAACAAAAACTTTTCTTTTGGATGCGATTAATCACGATTAATCGTTGCCCAGCACTAATCATAATATTTAGTAAACTAACAAATTTTTTTGACCACAGTGGAAGAACGCTATAAAAATGTACATTGTAATATTTTTGTATTATAATAAAATAGTTGTGATTTCTTCCACCATGGTCCATAAATTAAATTTATTAAACATACAACATTGCATTACAATTACACCCTGGATTTGCAAGGTTTATGTTATCAAAACTTAAATTTTTGTCCAGTGGTAGTAGTATATTTTTATTTAATGCCATGTCAGCATCTTAGGCTATTTTCATGGCAAAAACAATTCAAAAAATACAAGTATAACAAATGCAATAAAAAACCAGCAAACAAAGAAACAAACACAAGTTATATTACACAAGATTTTTTACATTGACGTATGATAAAAAAATTTAAAACATTTTCTGGCAAAATTATACTAAACTCTTTAAGAGAGTTCACTTCATAAGTGTTTTCTACATGCATTAAAAGCGGGACAGTCCAATAAAATATGTTTGACAAAAAGGGGAATCTTTCAGAACATGCATTGAATAGGGTCTTCACCTTTAAGCAAAAATGCATGAGTCAGCCTTGTATGACCTAAGTGATCTGGCAAGTACCACTTGATCAAATCTAGTTTTAAAAGAGATAAAAAAATCTGTTTGAAATTTCCAGGATGCATTTCATGTAATTTATTCTTTGTACATGTATCCCACTCTTCTTACCACTTATTTAATATATAACGATTAATAATAGGTCTGATCTTTGAAGGAGGAATTTGACATTTGTTTCCTTCCTGATTAAAAGCCTGCTTTGCAGCTGCATCAGCTTAATTTTGGTCCAGAATAAGCTGCTATGTGGACCAGACCTTATGACGATAATCAGAAGTTTAGAGTTGTATGTTCAGAGCCTGAAGTGAAGTTGTGGCACTCACAGGGTTGTGTATGCTGGTCTTGTGTAAGTACTGACTCCAGGGGTCCGGCATCTGTTCATCCGCACCAGTGCTACCACTCCTGGAGTTTATCTTCAGCAGATAGCAGCTCTGAGTACCATACCGCTGTTTCATATCCTCGTACACAGAGTCCGCTCTGAGAGACACAGAGACAGACATCAATACTTCTTCTATACCATCATAAATATATATGACAGCCTAATCTTTCTCCCCACAGTCAGCTTATCTTCAATTCATCAGACCCTGAGGCTGCAGGCAGCACACGATTACTGGGATTGGCAACTTATCTACACGCAGAGAACTCTCTGAGGAGGAAGTGGAAAGGAAAGCAAGCATTCCTGTCAGTCAGATGACGTCAGAAATTAATATTCATAGAAAAACGCTTTGCAAATGCAGTTCATGTTGCTTTTAAGATCCATTTTTATTCTACTCATAATACTTTCTCTAATTAAATGTAAGCAATTACAAAGGAGAAGCAGAAATGTTTTCTCCTGGCATCACTTAAGATTTAACCCCTGAGGCAGTGTTGGATACATGTTTCCAGTGTTGATCAACTCTGTTTAATTGCAGAATCAGAACAAGCAGTTGGAATATCAAAAGCTTTGAACTGCATTCAAAGCATTTATGATTCACTCGGTGCTGGACATTTATTCCAGACATCAGCTACATTCTAAAAGCCGTTTAATTAATAATTATTTTCCAGTGAAAGTAACGATGATGAATCGTGAGAGACTACTCTCTATGCAAATGAACACACAAAAACAAAAACAAATAAAAGTAATTAAAAGAACAAAGTTATAAAAAGTTAAAAAGTTAAAGTCCATCCCTTGTTGTCCTCTCATAAACATTTTATGGATAAAGGACTCATAAAGCCAGAAGCCATGGTTTAAAATTAAAAATGTCTTAATTATGGATTTGTTTCAAACACACAGCTTTTTACTTCACAAGATGTTATCAATAGACTGGAGTTGTGTGAATTGTGGATTATGATGTTTTTATCAACTGTTTGGACTCATTCTGACGGTACCCATTCACAGCAGAGCATCCATATTGGTGAGCAAGTGATGCAATGCTAAATTTCCAGAATTTCCTTAAGAAATAAAAAAAGTCAATAATTTTCCAAGCATTGCACTTCTTACAAACTTCTTAAAATGTATCTCCTTTTTAGTGTTTAGTGTCTTTAGTGTTTAAGTTTTTAGTGACTCATCTCCCTAATTTGTTTTTCAAATGAACTCACTGGAGGAGAAGATTTTGAGTGAATAATGACTTCAAATTAAGACTTAGAATACAGTTCTATGGACTATTTTTATGGTACTTTTAAATTATTTTTGGAACCAACCTTTCTAACTATAAACTGATGTTGCAGGTTTGGAATGACGTGAGGCTGATTAAATAATGACAGCATTCACAATTTTGGGTGAACTATCCCTTTTACCATTATGTGTGGCATGTGTGACTGTTGACTGTGTAAAAGTTTGATAAAAAAAAAAAAAAAAGATGCAAACATAACCAAGGAAACAAGCAACACCGGTATAAGAGAACACATAAGACACACACGCGCACCTCTGCTCATCTTCTTCACTGATATCATGGAGCAGGACATAATATTTGAGCGTGTTGGGGATGAACCATTTGGGATGAGTGTATTCCCCACTGTGCTGGATTCGGTGCTGTTCCTGTGACAGCTTGAGAAACTGCTCTGTCGGCACCGCCTCACGGGACGACACCACCAACATACCTGCAGCTGAGTTCAGGAGATCTCACAGAATACAGATGAACAAAACTGAGACTGGCAGAAAAGGATGCTAAACTGTGCTGTATGTCTTTTTTATACCAATTAAATCAAAAATCTGGCCAGACTGGGTAAAAAAGTTTGGATTTTTCTTATTGTTACTAAGCGTGATACACTACCATTCAAAAGTTTGGGGTAAGTAATCATATTAGAATGATGTGAAATGTAATAATGCTTCACAGTATTATTTTTATTGTAGTTTTGATCAAATAAATGCAGAGTTGGTCATCAATAGACAGTGCAGATTATAATTTATAATTGCTATTTTATTAAATAATTTACTATAAACTATACTTCATGACATTTCATAGCAGTCTTAGCTGAACGTTATATATGGTTCAAATTTCAAAGCGTCCCTCATGGTAAAGAAAGAGGAAAAATACAAGCATAAAACGAAATGAGGTAGAGTTATTAGCAAAGAATCTGGAAGGATACAGGCCAGGTAGTGGTTGAGGAACTCGTGCTCTGATGCTGGCATGGACTGCAGGAAGTTCTCCCGATAAGTCTCAAACCATGGTGTTGTTGCTGTAAGATAAACACAAAGAAATACTGTCTTGCTCAGAAACAAGATTATTACAGGCCGCGTGACCAGCCCTCCAGGCGGAAGAGAAGAGAAGCACATTATGAAAGCCAAGACGAATAGAAAAACCCCCAAGAAATGCAATATTCACTGGAAGAAATTATAACAGATCACATTTTTACAGCAAGACTATTTTACAGCAATATAACAGACATAAAATTAAAGAATGTTTAAATCCAACAATCTAAAACTTTCCCAATCATTTATTTAAATGTAAATACAGTTCTTAAAAAAAAAAAAAGTGGCACATAAAATCTCTCCCTTATCCTGCAAATACAAAGCAATAAAGACCAAGGTCACATGAGCGAAATATTATGGGTAAAAGTCTATTGTTTACAGTGTAGTGATGTATGAAGCACCGCTCACACTGAAGTCAACCCAAACAGCTTCCTGTTGGTTTACGAAGCAACTTGAACCGGTTGCAAAATCTTTTGGCGAAATTCCTGTTTGGATCCTTATTGAAATTACTAGATTTGTCCCAAAGAAATTCACACCTTAAATCACTTTGAACACTTAATGATCTAATTAGCATTCAACCTTTTTTATTAAAGAGAAACAGGATGTTCAAAACAGGTTGAAACATTAGTATTCATGATCAGTTTTCCCCTTTTAATTCAATCCAGCGATGAGGGGAAGATGAGGATGCACTGATTTTTATGCTCAAGCTTCATTAGCTGAGTTTCTTGACATTTGGTCTCAATCGATGGCCCCCTCAGAATCATTCATGACAATAAACACACGGTATGATGCACTTCACTCTGGCAGCCTCACGTTCAATTCTTTATCTGAATCTTTACAGAGAGGGTAGAGCTTGTACACCATATCTACACTACAAAACAACAAAACCATATCACTTTCATTAAAATCAATGAAGCGCACCACTTGCTTGCAGTGGCTCTGATGATTACAATTGCAACATTCCAGTGAGAAGAAACAAGCTAATTTATATACTTTTTCTTTAACTTTTATTTGTGCTTTAAGCAGAACTTTTTTTTGGTCCAAGGTCCTAAAAAGGTCCAAAGTCTGGCCTATGACGACATATGTACCATGTACCATATGAATGTTTTACACAGACTTCGTTCAGATACTTATATTGCAAAGATTATTTTATTATTTAAAACGAGCATCAGTGTTCATAAACGTGTACACTCTGTACCTAGGGGTGGGCGATATGACCAAAATCTTATATCACGATATGACTAATTCTATATCACGATAACAATATATATCACGGTATAGTTTTTTTTTTTTTTCTTTACAATTTTTTTTTTGTGATCTTTGATTCCATATAATTTTCATAATCCTTGTCACCAATGTCAATATCAAACTAATAGAAATATAATACAATATAAAAAAAAAAAGCTGTGTACGAACATGCCTTTGTGTGTGTGTGTGTGTGTGTGTGTGTTGTATTGTGTAATGTGTATTGATGTGAATTAATGTTAGACAGTAAACGCTATTGGATGCGAACATTTTTTGGAAGAAATCCCAACAATAAAGTGAAATTAAATTTAATTGAATACAAAAAAAACCCCAAAAAACTCAAGCTCAATGAAGATAAACAATCAGTGATGAAATAAGGATACGAAACTAATTGCAAGCAATAGGACAAAAACCTACATAAATAAGAAACGCTACATACATTGTGTAAATTAATTAGTCTTCACTGTGTTAATTAGATATAATTAACATGTGTATTATGTATAGATTCTATACATAGGCTATATATAAATATATTATTATTATTATTTTTTATTTATTCTTATTAAAGTTACAAAAGTGATATAGTCAAGAGCAGTGAGAGATTGTTGTTTGATTAATGGCAGACGAATATTGGAGCGCTTCCCCTTTAAGACCGAAGTCCGGATCCAATATACTGTTACACATGCATTTTTTTCAGCTGTTTACTCTCTCTTAAGACCTAAATCACTGTGTTTATGAGGATACTTGCAAAGACGGGGATTCTTACGCATATTAAGTGTGTTTATGTAATCGTTCAAAGCCAATAAAGCGGCAAAAAAAAAAGCGCGCTCCTCTCACACAGAAACAGAGACGGCGCACGCATATAACGTTAGCTCTGTTGTTTGTGCTTCAACGGCTTAAAATCAGTTGTTTTAAAACGGCTGTGCTTAAAAACACGTGTCCATGCTACAGATGTAGTCCCTCGTTTAGGAACGAGCTCCTTGTTTTGTCGTGTCTGATCGTGCTCCTACTCGGAGCCACCTGCTTCTGTGTCTACTCTTCACGCAGTCATCTAAATGATGAAAAAGTACCGTAAACAATGTATTTTGCGACACCACGAAATAAACGATAGAGCATAATATGAAACGATAGACTTTTTATTTCGTCCATCCGATATATATCGTCATATCGCCCAGCCCTATCTGTACCTAATATTTTTTTTATGTAGGAGGGACAATAAAATATTTAGCTGAACTTTACCTGTTAATATTATTATTGGATAATGAACATTGTAATTAGCATACCCCCTGCAGTAATGCTATTAAAGCTGCTAATCATTTTTAATCATAATTACAAATATTAATTTGAAGTAACCTCTATAATTCATAATATGAAGTGATTAAGTATATCTCTAAAAAACGTGTCTGATTGATGACTCGAAACCAAATTTAAAACCAAAACTTAACCAAACTTAAAACCAAATATAGCTACATAGTTCCTACTCAAACAACCTACCAGTCATTATTGAATTCCAAACATTTAAATAATCACCTATTTTTGTACTCAACAGAGCATTAGTGTACCAATACAGTGTTTAAAAAAAATGTATATTGTATGCTACAGAAAAACCTATTAATTGTTTAACTGATAGATATCTTGCCAAATACAGTGAAAAAATGTGGTTTAAATTGGTTTATTATATGTCACTTCACTCTAAAATAGTCATATTTATGGTTTTTGGAAGTAAAATCTTTGACCATTACCATAAACAGCAAAAGGGCATTACCAGAATTCACTGAATGACACAAAACATATGAATATATTTATTTAAATAAGTTTGCTTATTTTTATTGTCATAAGTAATATACTGTACATAAGGGTGTTTTTGTGTTATATTTTATGTTATTTAGTTAATGTTTATTGCATTATTTGGGTTTATGACCCTGTGCACGTCTATATGAGTATTGGCCTAGTACAGGCACAAATATTCCAACCATAATACTGGAAACATTGTTACAGTATTTTTCTGAATTTCTGGCTACCACAGTTGTTTTTAACTGTAAATTTAACAGAAAGAAACCAATATTTCACATTAAATCATACTGATGAACTGCGTTAAAATTTATTCAGCTTGAATTCAGAAAAAGCGCATGTAAAGTCAATCTCTACTTCACAGCAAAAGGAATGATGGATCTACAGAGGAAAAGAAACTAGACTATAAAGTGAGACGTAAAATGACTCATTGGACTAAAATCTCACAAATAAACTGAACCCAAACATTTCTGAAACAAAAAATTACACTTAAATTTCAGTCAAAACTGATTGTCAATTGGAACACTAACTATTTGGATGTACAGTAACTGAAGAGATCGCCAATCCATTATTTGACAAAGCTATGAACACGTCTACTGAGAGTTTCAGCACAATGAGTCTCAAACACACAAACACACACAAAGCTAAAGAACCACCACCAACATCCTGAGAAAGAGGAGAAAGCTGGATTGGAAAGAGGAAAGGAGATTTAGTGACAGTTCTGCTACGGAGCGAGCCGGGCCGGGAAATGACGTGGAGAAGGCGACTGAGGAAAGCCCTCTCACGCACTCCCAACAGGGGAAGGAAGGGAATACCTGTGTAGTACTTGGACGAGCTCAGCTGGGTGAGTGTTTCTTTCCAGTCAGAGTACCAGGGAACGCTCGCTTTGACCGTGCGGTCTGAGAGGAGAAGAGACAGGCAGTCTGGTTAAAGCTTACTGACAGGAATCACAGAAGCGTAACGCATCCAAAACCAAAACACAACCCACCCCAAACCCTGCACCTGCACCTGTGCACCTGTGATCTGCACAGACAAAATGTCAAGACCAATTGCTTTTTGTGTTTGTAAAAATGCTCCGTTTATTTTAGATACTGATAGTTGCAATGCTTTTCTACAATCTCACCAGGAGCTAAAATACAACATAATATCCATTTTATAAGAGTGTAAATTAAGTCCAAGGAAGAGTTCACTCAAAAATGAAAACTTGCTGAAATTGTATTCACCCTCAGGCCATCTAAAATGTAGATGAGTTTGTTTCTTCATCTGAACTGATTTGGAGAAATTTAGCATTACATCACTTGCTCACCAATGGATCCTCTGCAGTGAATGGGTGCCGTCAAAATGAGAGTCCAAACAGCTCATATAAACATCACAATAATCAACCAAATTAATCCACATGACTTCACTCCATCAATTAATGTACCGTGAAGCGAAAAGCTGTGTGTTTGTAATAAACAAATCCATCATAAAGTCGTTTTAATTTTAAACCGTCACTTCTGGCCACAATACAAGTCTGTTATCCTTTAAAACATTTCCTCCAGTTAAAAAGTCCATCCTTTGTTGTTCTCTCACATCAAAACCCACAGACATATTTGTTTAAAACTGTTCTGGATGGTTCTTGGTTGTAAATACTCCTTAATCCGTGCATGTTTCTCTCCTGATTCAGACAAAACGTAAGCAATGGTTTTGAAGTTTAAAAAATATTAATGATGGATTTGTTTTACAAACATCAATTCACAAGATGTTAAATGATGGACCAGAGTCATATGGATTATTGTGGTGTTTTTAATCAGATGTTTGGATTCTCATTCTGACGGCACCCATTCAGAGGATCCATTGGTAAGCAAGTGACGTAATGCTAAATTATATTCAGATGATGAAACAAGCTCATCTGCATCTTGGTCGGCCAGAGTGTGAGTAGATTTCCAGCAAACTTTCATCTTTAGGTGAACTATATCTTTGCTTTTTGTTTTCTGTGAAATATCTCTTTAACACAGAAGTGAACTTCGACAATGTGCTAAACTGAGCTTGCACTGCAGATTCAGAAAGCAAATGAGCATTGTTCTAAAATCCAGCGTCTCCCGCTGTGTGAAAAGGCAATCTACTAAATGTAGGATAATGAAATATACTCAAAAATTACATATAATGAACAAATTGTAACATACTTCGCCCTTGAGACATACATAAAACCAAACTACTGGTACCAGTTCTAGCAGAAGCAGAAGAAAAAATAATGGAGTTGGATGTTTCTGGAGAAGTCTATTGGTCAGGGTGAGTACAGCAGACACACAGCAAACCAATGCTTTAAAATCAACATGAAAGACCATTCACAACCCCTCCTCCTTTCATAAAGTGACACACTTCTGAGGGAAACAGAACACTGCACGATAAATTTAGAGTGCAATGTCCTTTTTGTTTTGTTCTGAATGTATTGGATTGTGAAAAACAATCAGAGCCCTGAAAGCGAGTTTGCAGATTGTGGATGGGATGATAATTTTGTTTAAGGAATCAGGCTTTATTTAAGTCTCTACCTGCTGGGAACTGGAATAATAGCTTAGATATGGAGGCTAAAGGTCAAGTTCACTTTCAAAAGCATCTTTACATATTGAAAAGGTAACTTTTTCCCCACAAATCTATCATTATTTTTGTTACATTACTTTATTCTGCATATAAATCTGTAAAATTTTAGAGAGGATGCTTTACCAAGCTTAAAGCAATGCCTAATAGCTACTTGGCTATTGGTTAACCTTAATTTACCCGCCCACCGGTCCTAGATGACATCACCTAGAAAGAAAAGTTGTTTCAGAGCTGGAAGATGTTATTTTTATTAACATTTGGAATGATGTGCACTGATAAATAATGTGCAACACAGTGTTGATATTGTTCACTAAAAGCGGATTAAAAGTTTATTAAAATAGCGTTTTTATTACTTGAAACAAAGTTGATGTAAAATAAAACAATTACAAGAAAAAATATATAATCTTAACCTTGAAAAATTGAAAATATGAAATTTTGTCTTGCTACTAACTGAAAAAAATCTAAATTTAAGTAACATTACTAAAACTGAATTTGAAAAGTTACTAAAACTTAAACTAAAATTAAAATGAAAAGTAAAAATAAAAGCTATAATAATAATATAATAATAATAAAACGTATTAAAAATATACAATTAAATATTATAATTATAATTATTTAATATTATTATAATTAATTAATTTATTCATTCATAATATAAATAACATATAACAGTACATATAATACTAAAATAACTGACACAATAAGAACAGGAATATGTATTATGCATTTAAGTACGTAGGAACAGTTTTGATTTCATGTTGAATTTAGAGCATGGAGTTTTGAGACCTTAGGTTTGTAGTCAAACCAACCAACCGTGAAATTCACATAGACAAGTATGCTAACGCTGCTGTTTGTTGCATCCTGACTCTGTTCTCAAATTCAGGTGCAATATGTTCATTCAGTTAAAAGGAGGATGCTGCTGGTGTAGAGAGGTGTGTTAGTGTCTAAATCTCAGGGTAGGCCCACCCAAGTGAAGTGTGCAGCAAAGGGACAACGTGGGGGACGGGCTCTACTGGGAGCCTATGTTCTGAGAAGGGACCAAACACTTCACGCCCATTATTCAAAGGGTTAACAGCACAGCATAGCACACGTGTGTGACCATACACACACCAGAGGAAAACATGTGTATGAGGCTCAGAGCTCTTACCAAGAATTCATCCACAGGAGAAGTTGGAGAATGGGGGGAAGAAAAATTTACAAATTAAAAAAAAAGATCAGAAACGATAAAACATAAATGTGTAATGCAAACCAAACCCTTTAATTTCATGGACAAACTTTTAATTCTCATTTTTCCCCTCAAGGGCTCTGCTGCCCTCATCAGGTGCTGACATGAGAAACTACTATGAAATGAGTCTCAATCAAAAAAAGAAAAAGAAAAAGAAAGAAAGAAATGTTGATATTAATAATGTATTAAAAACTTTCAAAAAATGTTTACAAGGCCCCTGCAGAACCTATAATTATCTTCTTTTTTTTTTTTAGACAGAGTGCGATCATAAAAAAATGATGTCAAGAAGAAGCTACACAACTTTTTATTTAATTTTTATATTCCTTTTCTAAAATGTTTACCCCCCCCCCCCCCCCCCTGCAGAATCTATAATTATTAGTCTTTTTTTGAGAGAGATCAAACCATTTTTCTGTCCAGAAGAAGCTACACATTTTTTTGTAATTTTCTTATTTATTTTCTAAAATGTTAACATACCCCCAGCAGAAACTATAATTATTATATATATTTTTTTTTAATATAGATAAAGTGTTTTGCATTAAAAAAGGATAAAGTATTTATTTATTTATTCATTCATTCAGCTGTTTAACTGCAGACCTTAAATACTATAACATTTGTATGAATAGTATAAAATCAAAATTTATCCCATTTTCTAGAGGTCTGCCACTACTTTGGAAAATATAACTATTATTTTTCTGTGCATCATATCAATGTATATTGTGATATATATTGCTACTATAATGAAGAATACTGTGATTACTTATATTGCCCACCCATTGGTAGCATACATGTAAATCCATAGACAAAACAGCTGACTAATAGTCACATACTTCATGAAAATGATCAACATTTTAGAGATTCTGCAAGGGCTATGTAAACGTATGCTGCATAAGGAAACAATCTCTCACTTCCCATTTTTGTTCACTTCAGGCCGTTTCCACTTTCCTACTTTAAAATGTGGCAGTAACATAATCAGGTCATCTACGGATTTCCCCTGGTGAGGTTAAAGTGAACAGAAAAGTCTTTGCAAGCACTTACCGCTGATGTTGAGGTCGTAGTCTCCAGCCGTGATGACGTTGGCAGGCGACCCTTCAGGAGGCTGGCAGACAGAGACCGCCTGGTTGAGGAGTCTCTGCATCCCTGGGGTCTGTGGAGGCCGTGTGTTGATCCCAGTCACGCTGATCCGGAGGCCCTTCACCACAACCACCTGGTTATTGGGGTCACGCAGGTGACCTACAGTACGGTAACAGGAGCAAAAAGAAGATGAACTGGCTGGTGTCGAATTAATAATGGTGCTGCTAATTCTTCTGAAGCTTTTTTCTAGGTTCAGGTTCTAGACTTAAGGCCCGTTCACAACTTCACATCAAGAACGATAACTATAAAGATAACTATCTTAGCGTTCACACCAGTGGACAATATCTTCAGTTTATTCTAAGCGCACGCTCGTCTGCCGCTTTAAATTTCGAGCTCATTATAGCAGGATGGATTCTGATTGGTTGTCAATGTTTGTATCGTTCATCAGCTGGAAAAAATCATTCTGAAAGTGATTCCAACCATATCGTTTCTCTGTGCCTTTATCGTTATAGCTGTGGTGTGGACTGCTATTCTTTAATATTGAGAATGATTTTTAGTACCATATCTTTATAGTTATCATTCTTGGTGTGAACGGGGCTTTACACAGTCTAGAACCAACGCTGGTTCAACCTGGACCACAAGTCCTTTATCATAAATGCATATTAAAATTATTTCTTTACACAAAGGAACTGAGCAAAAGTTTGAGGTCTGCAATATTTAAAAAAATGTTTTTGGATGGTCTCTTATGCTCATCAAGGCTGCATTTATTTGAAAAAAATAAATACTGTAAAAACAGTAATATTTTGAAATATTGTTACAATTTCAAGTACCTGTTTTCTATTTAAAGTTTTCTATTAATATATTTTAAAATGTAATTTATTCCTGTGATGCAAAGCTGATCCAGTCTTTAGTGTCACATGATCCTTCAGAAATCATTCTAATACGCTGATTTGGTGCTCAAGAATACCAGCTTTTATAACTTATTTTTTTAAAGTTAATAATGTTTAGATTATTAATATTGCTAATATTTGTTAGGGAAAAATTCTGAAAAGGTACTATTCTTTTCTTTAGAGGATTTTTTTAAATGATATTTAATGAGATCAGCACAATGCAAACACTTTTAATAAATTATTTACAATCTATTAGGACCGCCAACTTGAAAATCTGTCATGGTTGAGGAATAGCCAAACACAGCTGGGTTTCCACTAGTCTTATGACAGCTGACCACCTCTGGACCCCACCTGATGCCTCTTCACCCACCCTTCCCTTGCAACATGCATGACAGGAACACCCAGCTCAAATATGTTGCCACCCCTCTACCGAACATTCTCCCACAATGCACCTGTGTGTTTTCACTCCACTATTCACATGATAAGCACGACATAAAGAATAAAGATGAGACTTTGCTCCTCTGCTGCCAAGCCATTCGTGAATAAATCCAATCACATCACTGAGGGACACACACACACACATAAAGAGAGCACTGTGTTCATTTGGGTCAACCGAACTGTGTTACCAGCTTTTCTACGAATCCATAACATACTGCAACAAATGCAATGTGAGAAATGGGTTTTACTTAGCATCTGAATGAGTTCTCTGACGAGAAGTGTTAGTGTCGTCTATGACTGATATGAGACGTCTGCATCTGTTGTGCTATACAAAATGTGTGCCATGTTTTCCCTCAATTGCATGATTCCTGAATGACCAATATTGTTGATAAATGGAGCGATTCTAAGATTTCAGTCAATGAATGTGATGTTGTAGCTCAGACAGGGATTAAAAGCAGTTTAAGGAACAAAAACTGAAAACAAATTAAATGGGAAACAGTGCACAAAACCCATTTCAGTTGTTTCACAGTAAATTGGAACATGATTCGCTTGTTAATAATGTTATTTTGCTCAATTTTTTTTGTAAAACCAACATTTTTTCAACATTAAACTTTCAGAATTACATCATTTCCTATTTGCAAATTATTTCATAGCACATGCTCTTATGAAGAAAAGAGTGCATTACATTTACATTAATCCAAAATGACATTGCATTCAAGGCACACACTTTATCACTTCTTTCTTTCCCAGGGAATCAAACCTTTAAACTTGGCGTTGCAAGCGCCACATTCTACAGATGAGCTACATGTGTCCAGTCTTGACTGTGGTGACTGGAACACATTCTGTTGCAAGAAAGTGATTCGGTTAATTGTTTCCCCTCAATGGTTAACATTTGGAAAGGAGGCCAAAGAACACAAAAAATACCTTTTATCTAAGCCCTGGGCTAATAGGAACATTTCTTTTTATAAGAGTGACTGACATTTTTAATGAACCAATTAAAATTACATCTGTTGTCAAATGTTCAATTTAAAGTTTATGAATTAATACTTTCAGGAAAGACGCATTAAACTCATCAAAAGTGACAGTAAAAAAGTGGAAGAGTTTCCACAAATATATTAAGCAACTGTTTTCAACATTGATAATAATAAGAAATGTTAGGTGCCAAATCAGCATATTAAAATTATTTCTGAAGGATCATGTGACACTGAAGACTTTGCATCACAGAAATAAACTACACATCAAACTATATTAAAATAGAAAGCAGTTACTTTTAAATTCACAATATTACTGTTTTTACTGTATTTACTGTATTTTTGATCAAACAAATGCAGCCTTGATGAGCATTAGAGGCTTCTAAAATATGAATTAATAAAATAAAATAAAATAAAAATTTTAATAAAATAAAGAAAACTATTAATAGTCAGCGCCAATAGCCTCGTGGGCAGTGTGTCAACATATGCGCTTCAGATATCCTGGGTTCGAGTCCCGGCTTGCGGACCTTTCCCGATCCGCCTTCCTGTCAACATACTGTACTGTCTTAATAAAGGTAAAAAAGCCAAAAATAAATCTTATATATATATATATATATATATATATATATATATACACAGTGGGTACGGAAAGTATTCAGACCCCCTTAAATTTTTCACTCTTTGTTATATTGCAGCCATTTGCTAAAATCATTTAAGTTCATTTTTTTTCCTCATTAATGTACACACAGCACCCCATATTGACAGAAAAACACAGAATTGTTGACATTTTTGCAGATTTATTAAAAAAGAAAAACTGAAATATCACATGGTCCTAAGTATTCAGACCCTTTGCTCAGTATTTAGTAGAAGCACCCTTTTGATTTAATACAGCCATGAGTCTTTTTGGGAAAGATGCAACAAGTTTTTCACACCTGGATTTGGGGATCCTCTGCCATTCCTCCTTGCAGATCCTCTCCAGTTCTGTCAGGTTGGATGGTAAACGTTGGTGGACAGCCATTTTTAGGTCTCTCCAGAGATGCTCAATTGGGTTTAAGTCAGGGCTCTGGCTGGGCCATTCAAGAACAGTCACGGAGTTGTTGTGAAGCCACTCCTTCATTATTTTAGCTCTGTGCTTAGGGTCATTGTCTTGTTGGAAGGTAAACCTTCGGCCCAGTCTGAGGTCCTGAGCACTCTGGAGAAGGTTTTCGTCCAGGATATCCCTGTACTTGGCCGCATTCATCTTTCCCTCGATTGCAACCAGTCGTCCTGTCCCTGCAGCTGAAAAACACCCCCACAGCATGATGCTGCCACCACCATGCTTCACTGTTGGGACTGTATTGGACAGGTGATGAGCAGTGCCTGGTTTTCTCCACACATACCGCTTAGAATTAAGGCCAAAAAGTTCTATCTTGGTCTCATCAGACCAGAGAATCTTATTTGTCACCATCTTGGAGTCCTTCAGGTGTTTTTTAGCAAACTCCATGCAGGCTTTCATGTGTCTTGCACTGAGGAGAGGCTTCCGTCGGGCCACTCTGCCATAAAGCCCCGACTGGTGGAGGGCTGCAGTGATGGTTGACTTTCTACAACTTTCTCCCATCTCCCGAATGCATCTCTGGAGCTCAGCCACAGTGATCTTTGGCTCTTCTCCCCCGATAGCTCAGTTTGGCAGGACGGCCAGCTCTAGGAAGGGTTCTGGTCATCCCAAACGTCTTCCATTTAAGGATTATGGAGGCCACTGTGCTCTTAGGAACCTTAAGTGCAGCAGAAATTTTTTTGTAACCTTGGCCAGATCTGTGCCTTGCCACAATTCTGTCTCTGAGCTCTTCAGGCAGTTCCTTTGACCTCATGATTCTCATTTGCTCTGACATGCACTGTGAGATGTAAGGTCTTATATAGACAGGTGTGTGGCTTTCCTAATCAAGTCCAATCAGTATAATCAAACACAGCTGGACTCAAATGAAGGTGTAGAACCTTCTCAAGGATGATCAGAAGAAATGGACAGCACCTGAGTTAAATATATGAGTGTCACAGCAAAGGGTCTGAATACTTAGGACCATGTGATATTTCAGTTTTTCTTTTTTAATAAATCTGCAAAAATGTCAACAATTCTGTGTTTTTCTGTCAATATGGGGTGCTGTGTGTACATTAATGAGGAAAAAAAATGAACTTAAATGATTTTAGCAAATGGCTGCAATATAACAAAGAGTGAAAAATTTAAGGGGGTCTGAATACTTTCCGTACCCACTGTATATATATATATATATATATATATATATAATAAAACCCCAAACTTTTGATCGGTAGTGTATCTTGGTCGTTCACTGACTACTGTGTCACTGTAAACAACAGCAGTTTCATAAATTGAGCCAGTTGATCTGATTGCCTGGCTCTTTAGGATTATCCCATATCCTTTACTAGATATAGGCTGGTGATTAACAGCACAGAGCACAGGCCAAACACAGACCTCTCCAGCCAGTCCAGAGGTAATCTAACCCTCATCAACAGAGGCATCTGATCTGTGCTGTGTCTGTCTAAATGGTCAGGTGAGCGGAAATCAGATCAGATTTCACAAACAGAGAGATCAAATTCAGATGAATCCGGTTTGAAACCTTTCCTATCATTTGACTGAGGATCAGAGCTGGATTATGGAATGGGCCAGAAGGCCTTACACTATCAAAGTTCTCCAAAGATTTGTGGCACCAAAACTTACTGAGGACGTACCCCTAGTGCATAAATCGCAAAGAAACAGATAGAGCCCCAGGCCCCTCTGTGCAGAAGACCCTAAGTTCCTTAACACAGAGAATTTACTGACCATTAGAGCCCTGGGCTGACCTCTAAGGCCCCCGGGCCCCCCGGGATGCAGTGCAAAAAAGCATACAGAAAAATATTAGCAACCAAAACATGACTGTGTCAATAAAAAAATAAAAAATAAGTCCACACTACAGTCTACAAAGACGTCTGCCCAGGGGCCTCACTGGACAAAGAATAGAGCCTAAAAATCTAGAGCTGCCAACCTAGACTAGCATTTAAGGTGCATGACTAAAAATCCAGTTAGCTGTTTATCAAAACATTTTTTGGACATGTGTTTCACAAAACCTAGTTAGCTGCCTAGATAGGCATCATTTTGGGGTGTGTTTCTCAACACCTAGTTAGCTGTCAACCTAGACAGATTTTTTTGGGCACGTCTCTCAAAACTTAGTGAGCTGCCTATTTAGACAGCACTTTTGGGCGTGTAACAAAAAAAATAGTAAGCTGCCTTGCTAGAGAGCATTTTTGGGCATGTCTCTCAAAACCTATACTGAACTACCAAGCTAGACTGTATTTTTCCCGTCTGAACGTTGTAATGGCACCTGGACTGTTTTGGTCAATGTCTTGGCAGACAGCTCACTAGGTTTTGAGGCGCAGCCCGTGTGTATGAGTAAGGGAGCTGTCTAACAACCGTCTTATCTAGTGATCATCAGTTGTGGTGGGTGATCCGCGATTGTCTGACAAGCTGGCCTCTTACCCTCGGACGTCAGGCGGCAGAAAGGCCGCAGCAGCTCCGGGAAGCTCAGGCTGTTTTTGCGGGTCACTCTCTCCGCATCCTCGCTGCACAGGACGGCCACCATCGGCACGAACGAGTCCTGGATGAACTCCTGCACTGACTGCACGCACTGAGCCATGAGTGCACCTCGTCTGTTCTTCACCGAGCTCACGGATCTGCTGCTGAGCTGAAAACAAATACCCCCTTTACTGACAGCCGACGGCAGACATGTTGAAATCCACTGCTCCCTGCTGATCGATTTTGCCCAAGAAGCTTAGCGGCGGTCAGGTGACTTTACTTCCGCAATGACATTAAAGCTCTGCGTCTGCCATAATAAAAGCCCTGGTAAAAAATAACCTTTTTACTTTCGGTACTAAAGATAGACAAAGACATACTGATAAACAGATTCATATAGAGTGTTGAATCAACACAAACCTGGTGTCAAAAGGTTTAAAAACGGTGTGAACACATATGAACATGTAAAGATAATGTTACATTTTATATAATGGATATTAACACTGACGATTTTGCAGTTTAGATAGATAGATAGATAGATAGATAGATAGATAGATAGATAGATAGATAGATAGATAGATAGATAGATAGGTCTACGAAGGTGAAACCAAATGTTAAGCTCTGTCAACATTAAAGACATGTCAGAGGGATTGATTGATTTGACATTAAATAAAACTGTTTATTAAATGGCACGATTAAAATTGTACATACAGTATGTAAGTATATTAATATGCCAACAAAGTTAACCTCTAAACAGTTTATCAGTCTGTTGCTTTCGTACAAAAATGTTCATAAACTATAGACAGATTCTGAATTGCCTAAAAAACTTTAAGTATTATTTTTGTCACAGTCCCCGAGTCACATCACTAAAGATTTGTTTACAAAATTAATCCTTTTCAGGTTAAACCGGTTCTATATTTATCATTATGAAAATAAAGCAGCTGAAGCAAACAGAATACACTCCCTTTTTAGGACCATAAGGAAGTTGGACTGCATTTAAGCTGTACAACCTGAAAGTGAAGGTATCAGAAGAGATTTGACTGCCAGTAGACAGACAGACAGACTAAACAGCAGATGATTTGGACATGTCCGCTTCAGAGGAAGAGTGTCCTGTATGCAGAGAGAACATACAGAATCCTTCTCAACCGTCTCCATGCTGTGGAAAAGTGTAAGTGTGGTTTATATTTGATATAGATGGGGATTTTGGTGACTTCATGTGGAGACTTTACACACAGACAAACTTGTGGATCAAACTTATAGGTTTGTGAGGCATTTAACATAATTTAACATTATGCTAATGTATAGTTCACAATTGAAAAACAGGAATGCCTTGTATAAAAATGTGTAGATGTAAAATATATTTGATAAGTGATTATAAATCAAACTCATTCAGTAAATCAAATTTTCTCCAAAATGTGCTTTTGCAGTTGGATAGCTTTTATGCTGGACATTTATTTTATTTCTTTCTATACATTTGCAGTCTCTCCTTATTCACCAGTACATATCATTTCTGATAAATAGCCTGAGCATTTACTGGCAGCAAAAAGCGAAAGTATTTCTAAAGGGAAATTCCATCACATGATTGGTTGACAAAGATTACCAGCCTTGCCAGCCAATCTTTTATCTTCATGTTGATAGTAGTTGATTATTTTATACTCTCTCACAAGTACTCTTTGACTCTCTTTGTACTTTCAGAATTTGCCAGCGATGCCTCAGTCAGTCTTTTCGATTCAGGGCTCATTGTCCACACTGCAGAAGCCCAGTAGACAACCGTGATTGTGCAAATAATCCATTCCTGGTAAGTAAAAACCCTGCTAAAGTGAGTAATAAATATCAGTCTCTGTGAGTGGAGGTCATCAAGGATTGCATGATTTGAATATTTTTTGTTTCAGCCTCCTAGTAGAAGGAGGCATCTGCACCCAGTCCTGCCAGGGGATTTTCAAACATTGAATTCAAGAAGAGCTGTTGGTGCAAACATACAGACGTAAGTCCCAGGCCAATTTCATTATTTAGTGTATTTTCTGTCAAATGCTAAAGAATTCATAATTTCTTTTAAACCAACAGTCTCCTCGGCCAACTTCGAGATTCAATGGGACAACAGGCAGACACTGCCGCTCAAGCCAGTCTGCCCAATCAGGCTGCAGTGCCACCCGCCCCACAGAATCAAGCCCCTTCCCCTTTAATTTCCTCTGCACGGCCCGTTCCTACACCTCGGATCAGAGCTTCACTTGCAAATTTTCTTGCTGCCCCACAACCTGCACCTGTTACTGCTGCCCCGAGTGGTCTTATCCAAGTCCTCCTGCCACCTGCACCAGCTCCACTGCCGCTAAACCCTGTCCCATTCCAGGATAATGTGCAGGCTGCAATGGATGAATGGTAAGTCCCATCAAGAGCATAATTATTTGATTGACACTATGGTTTGGATAACTAATTTTTGTTTCATTCACAGGCCATGGCAAACGGAGATCAGTCTAATGGAGATGAATCCACAATCTCAGGGGTGAGGACATCTGTTTATTCACTTCTGTTCACAAACACACTACATTGCCAAAAGCATACGGAAAACCCCTTCTAATTAACATGTTTGGTTATTCCAGTAATTCAACAAATCCTAATCATAAGGCACACAATGACAGGGGTTTTCAATCTATTAGATGCCATATGTTTTCTATATATTGCTATATATTTTCATATACTATATGTGTCCCTGGACCACAAAACCAGTCTTAAGTAGCAAAGGTATATTTGTACACTGTAAAAAAAAATCCGTAAAATTTACGGTAAAAAACTGGCAGCTGTGGTTGCCGGAATTCTACCGTAAAAAATACAGTAACAACATTTTAGGTTTTACGGGTTTAACTTAAATTTACAGTTAAATACCGTAATTTCATTAACTGATATAATGTTAATATACCAATCTATTGAAGTACTGAAATCTGTTTTGTATCTTTGTAATACACTGATAACCACCAAAAGCAGGAGGTGATGAGAGTCACATGATGAACCAAAGCAGCTTTTAAATAATAACATATATAGAAGAAGCACAGCATTATTCACACAAACACTAATCACCATCATGATGACACTCATTAAACTGAAATATGCAATAAACATTAATTTAACAACATTAGATGTAACATACAACCCTAATAAACATAACTGATAAGACAAATCTAAGAAGAAACATTGTTATTTCAAAGAAAAATCATCAAATTCAAACTAAATTTGAAATGCAATGCAGGGAATTCTGGGAACGTCAGTTTACGGTTTTTACAGTAACTTACCGTTAACCATTTAACAGGTTTTTACTGTAGCATTTTCACAGTTTTTTGCCATTAAAATCACGGTAATTTTTTACAGTGTAGCAATGGCCAACAATACATTGTATGGGTCAAAATTTTCGATTTTTCTTTTATGCCAAAAATCATTAAGTAAAGATCATGTTCCATGAAGATATTTTGTAAATGTTCTACCATAAATATATATTTAAACTTAATATTTGATTAGTAATATGCATTGCTAAGGACTTCATTTGGACAACTTTAAAGGCAATTTTCTCAATATTTAGATTTTTTTGCACCCTCAGATTCCAGATTTTCAAATAGTTGTATCTCTGCCAAATATTGTCCTATCCTAACAAACCATACATCAATGGAACACTTATTTATTCAGCTTTCAGATGATGTATAAATCTCAATTTCGAAAAATTGACCCTTATGACTGGTTTTGTGGTCCAGGGTCACAAATAATGTACATAGCAATCATATATAATATATCCAATCCAAATACTTTCATACTTGTTTACTTTAATAATTTTTATTATTTATTTATTTTATAATCAATTTTATTATGTACTTTTAATATATTTGTATTTATTTATTTATTTATTTATTTTAATCTTCTATTATTATTCATTTATTTCATTATTCAGTTATTTATTTAAATCTTTATTTTTTTCTCTAAAATTTACACGGATCCCTTATTACCCCCATTGCGTTCCCCTGAAAACCCCTGTTCTAGATGACTGTACCTGGACAACAGCTTGGAAAACCCCTTAATGTGCACAAAGTGAAAATTACATTATTTTACTACATCTCTTTCTAAATTGGTGCTTACAACACTTTCATCTGATTTTTCTTGTCCACAAACTTTTGTCCAAAATATAGTGTACATAGTATAATGCACCATTTACACAATACAAAAATTGGGCTATTTCAAAATGTTATTTATTTATTTTGGCATATCTTTTTAGAAAGAAAATCAATAAGATCATTATTAAAAATAAAGGTACTTTACTGGCATCTATGCTACATGCAGAACCTTTAAAAATCCATTGCACAAAAGGTTCTTTATGGTGAAAAAAAGGTTATTCAGATTATTTGGGGAACCCACAATGATTCTAAAAAATAATTTCCCATTTTAGAACCTTTATTTTTAGCAGACTTAAGCATTTTGCTAAAAACACTCAAAAATACAGTCTTTGGCATGTACTAATTTTCCTGATTTTTTCTTTTCAGTTTAACTGTGAGGACTTTTGTGTGTCCGTACTGCCAGGAGAATGGACTGGATGAACTCGATCTACTCGATCACTGCAATGAACATCATGCCAATGACAGCAAACATGTGGTCAGTCACCATTCTGTATGCTGTACATCATGTGGAGTGATTCTAATATCAGTCATGTGTTGAATTAAACTTACAGCACAATCGTTTGAAACATTAAATAGTTCCTTTCAGTTATATTTAAATCTGAAGTGAGTAATTCTTACCTTTAGCATCACCAAACTGAATTTTCAAACTGTTTTGGCAATTTTAAAACTTGATTACAGAACACTCCCTCTATCTATTATTGGTTTGAACAAACAGATTGTCCCACCACAAATTCACACTATTGATGAAACCAATGTTGCAAACTTGGGCTGGTTGTGATGCTTATACATACACAGCAATGTTTTGATAGCTCTAAAAGTCACAGTGCTACACTTTTCAGGGGAGATCAACCTATAAATGGCTTACTTATATTTTAACATCCCCAAATGAATGACTCAGTAGTCAGTATTGCTGACTGCTATAGTATCAGAAACAGAAAACCCATCAAGATTTGTTGTGTGCTCTCTGGTGCCCTCTAGGTGTGTCCAGTGTGTGTGCAGACGCCCCACGGTGATCCACAGTACTACAGCCGCAACTTCATTGGCCACCTCAACCTGCGCCACTGCTACTATATGGACGATATAACTGTAAGTCATGTACATGTATACAAATCAAAGGACTTTTCCCCAATAAATGTATTCACACACATTTACATTCTTTATTTCTATGAACCACAGAATCTCAACCAGACTGATGAGATGAACATTCAGAGTGCAATTCTAGCATCATATAGGGAGAATTTTTAGACCTCATTTTCAGAAAGATGACAACACAGTTCTCGGGTATTTTTCTGGACAACATATTAAAAAAAATGCTTGGAAAGAAGATTCTGAACCACAAGGACATAATCAATTGAGAAATCAGTCAAATAAATGGTATATCGAGGATGTGATATTGAAGTAGGCTATTTTACCAATGTTATGTAAAATATAATGTGGATATGTTGAAATATGTTTTTTTTTATTGAAATGGTTTTAAGGCAACAGAAAATGCTTGATTTAAGAGATATTTTAAGAGGTAATGAATTTTCATATGCTATCTACTAGTGCATCTCAGGTATCGATCGTGCCTTTAAAATTACTAGTAATGATTTATCTGCCAAAAACTTTTTGCACAATTTAGCTCTTCTTTCACTTTCTTTTCAGATAAAAGATATATTTCATGTACTGTACAGTTATGTTTGTGATATTGTTTTTGTGATTTACTTTGTGGGGAAAATGTTCGAATGAATGGTTCAAGTGACATCAGGCTCTGTAAATCTATTTATGCTGCACCCCAATGTAAAAAAAAAAAAGTGCAATAAAAGTTTTAATACAATAATCTACTGTGACAAAATGTCATTTTTCTTCACAGACTGCAGAAAATGTGTGCAATTAAAGAAATAGTTCACCAAACAATGAAAATTTACTGAAAATTGACTCACCCTGCAGGCCATCCAAGATGTAGGTCTAGATGCGTTTTTTTCTTCATCTGAACAGATTTGGAGAAATTTAGCATTACATCACTTGCTCAGAAATGGATCCTCTGCAGTGAATGGGTGCCGTCAGAATAAGAGTCCAAACAGCTGACATAAACATCACAAAATCACCAGGTAATCCACACCACTCCAGTCCATCATTTAACATTTTGTGCGAAAAGTTGTGTGTTTTAAGATACAAACCCATCAAGAAATGTTTAACTTCAAACCATTGCTTCTGGTTAAAAAACATGTACTCTATCAATATCATTCCTTTCTCAGTGAAAAAGTGGTCTTGACTGAATCAGGAGAGAAATATCCACAGATCAAGCACCGTTTACAAGCAAATACAGTCCAAAACAGTTCTAAACAAATATTGTTTCATTTTTATCAGCTGTTTGGATTCTCATTCTGACGGCACCCATTCACTGCAAAGGATCCATTGGTGAGCATGATGTAATGCTAAATTTCTCCAAATATGTTGCTATGAAGGAACAAACTTATCTGTGATGAAAAATTATCTTTTTCTTTTTAGATGGCTTGAGGGTGTAATGAAAATTTTAGTTTCTGTATGTTTCTTTTATTTACTCCTTACTTCTCATCTTGAGCAATAACAGTGTGTTAGACCATATAAGAACATAATGCTTGAGCTAAAAGCATCCTGATGCTCATGTTGAGACCACGTGCAAAAAAGTAAGAGACAATAAATATATAGAGACAATTAATATATATACCCTAAATACTTAGAAAAGCAAAATAACTCTAATCTGAGGGGAAATAGACAGATAGCCTAAAAGGAGACATTATGTTGAGTATGCATTATGATTGGATGAGATAGAAACATCCTGATCTGATTAGGATATAAATACTGAGTCGACGTGTTCATCTTTGTCACACGCTCTGCAGATGCTCTGTATGATTGTCTGACCTTCTTGCAAGAATAAACCTTCTATTTTCTTATTCTACAATACCCTCGGAGTTATTGCCTCACATTCAGAGGTGGAAACATTTTTCCACCACAACTCAAAGACAATCTGACACCGGGCAAATCAGGGAAACGGTTTGCAGACTAGACTCAAGGGGGAGTCTAGTGCTCAGATTTGGAAGATAATCTGGGCCCCTTGTGACTGGGGGAGACACGATGCGTTTTTCAGGACAGGAAGTCTGAAATGCCGGGCAGTCGGGGAAACAACTTGCCCCTCATGGTGACAATCACGAGGGTAAATTGCAGCTGCAGGGAAACAGAGACTCAGGTTGAATGGAGTGGTACGTGCTGACAGCAGTGCTGCATTGAATGGATACCATGGGCTTCTAGAACAAGAGACATTTAGTCTGGAAAAATTTAACAAAATGAAAGAAAATTAGAAAAAGAGAAATCAGAAATGAAGCAAATAAGAAGGTAAATATAAAGGATTTAGGGATTTTCTTCAAATGCAAGAGTCTTAAGATGTGGTATGAGGAAGCTGAACGTAGGGAGAGGAAATAGACAATGAAGCACATGCCTGAAGGGAAAGAGATGAAAATGGAAAAGATCCCTCTCCTCAGAAATTTTCTTCACCTCCTTCTCTTTATCCAATAGCTGAGCTGCAGTGTCTCAAGGTACACTATGACTTCTGGCCCCATTCAAACCACAATCACCACAACAACCACCACCACCATATAATAAGGAAGCATCGGCCCCACTGACGCCGTAGCAGAGGGAATCGCAACTGCCTGCAGCCTCCCACCAGGTGACATCCACGACCCAGCAGTAGTCAGGGACTGGAGTAACGCCAACAACGCTGATTACAGATTAGACATTACTGAACAGTATGATGCCTTGAAAGAAATCTTCCCAAACAAAATCGACACAGCTCGAATAGCTGCCTGCAAGCTAAGGGATTGCTCAAGATTGCACAAAGTGTTTTGCACCAACAGTGGAATTGATACCCCAGAAGACTTGGGGTCGAATATGGGTTTGTGGGAAGCTCATTTGAAGAACAGTTTCATTAATGGACTGAAACCAAACAATTAATAACTTTGTGTATATCAGGGCAATCTTTCATGGTTGATTCTGGCACTACAAGTTCAGTGATTAGAACATGTGTATTCACAACACCATCTAGAAGGAATGGCAACTATGCCTGTTTGATAGGACTATCCGGTCAAATGCAAAAAGAATGTTTTACGAGACCCTTAAGATGCGAAGACCAAATTAATAGGGTAATAAAACACTTTCTTAATGTCTGAAACGTGTCCAGTAAACTAAATAGGAAGAGATTCGATGTGCAAACTGGTAATCTCACTCATTTGCATGCCAGAGGTTATAAGAGTAGAAATGATGAAAACGGAGTGGGAGATGTTCACTCTGGTTTTAATCCATGCATATCAGTGGAAGCTGATTAATGTACAAGTAGCATGAAGCCTGAGCAAAGTGGCTCCATGTGAGAGTGACACAATGAGCTGATTTTATGGCAGTTTCAGATTTACTTTGCACCTTGCACATCTCACACAAACTGGATACATACTGGATACAGTTTGCTACTAACACTAGTGAAACTATTGTTATGTATGTGTGCAACATTTGGTCAATATGAGTGCAGTGCATGTTGTGTGAAATGAACAGCAGGCATACAGGCTCTAAGGGAAGTCCCAGAAATTTTGTGGCCAAGCCTGGTCTCATTGTTTATATGGGTATTAGTACGTAACATGTACAATCACAAAACATACATTTTTGTAAGTTTTTATTGATGCTGAAATGTACTATTTGGATGTATTACAACATTTAAAATGTTAAAATTGCTATATATTTTTAGCGTAAAATATTTATGAATCTTATATCATTAAGCTATTTGTATCAATGCATTTTTATAATTGTACTGATAAGCAATTTCGATTTTTAGACCCCTTAACCTACCCCCAAACCTAAACCTACCCATTTATAGTGAATATAAAAAGATATAAAATGTAATAAACCGAAATATGCAGGAAAATTACCATTTTAGTAACAACATAGCATTAAAAATATATTTTTTATAGTCGCTAATCCCACTCCTAACCATAGCTATTTCTTAAAAATATGTACAGTATAAAGAAAAATATGACGCAGTCCTTTCTGGCGGCAGTCCGCAGTCCTTTCTGGCGGAATACAGTAGGCTTGTGTGAGGTGTAGAGTAGAATTAAAGTTGTTAAACCCTGAAATATAGTCCAGATTATTACACTGATCCACTCCGTGAAAACGCACGCATTTCTCATTCAAACACACCTAACCAGAAACACTGCATGTTGCAATCTGTGACGACACAGGAGAGAGCCAATGAATGCTCGATTTTTCAATTTTTGAATTTGTAACGAGCACGTCAGCATGGGTATTGCTGCTTGTCGCTGCTCAGGTTGGAGATGAAGATTGCTAAATAAAGGCTTGAGTTTGGTTCTGTTCCTCGCAGTCATATGGATTCTGAAGATTCGGATTACAGCGGACAAATACAATTGATCCTTTTGTAATTATGTTGCCTTTTTGGTGTATTTTATGGTTCTTGTCACGAATCTGGTCTATGAACTTCCATTAACTCACCACCAGAGGTCACTCGCTCACCACATGGACTCTTGCACTACACTACTGTCACACAGCACACTGGACTGCATTTCCCATCATCCATTGCACTGACGACACACACAGCTGATTGCACTGATCACACAGCTGATTGTACTGATCACACACCCTACATAAACCATGGACTTCCTCTTCCTCTCTGCCGAGTATTGTAAGCGCATATCGCTACCCTAGCTGATAGCTACCTTACGGAGCCTATCGTAGTTTTCATAGTCTTTGTCTTTGTCATAAGTCTTGCCTTGCCTTGCCTGTTTTGGATTGTGTTTTCCCCTGCCTGGATTATTATTGTGTACCTGGATTGTCTCTCTTTGCCTTGCCCTTTTGGATACTGTTTGCCGATCGAAGACCCACGCTTGTCCTAGGATTACTTTTTGTCTTGCCTCATCTGTGACTGTTTGCTGTGTATCGACCCATGCTCGTTTCTGACCATGTCTTTGAATAAAACCCTGCAGATGGATCCGCACGTTTCATGTTCTGATCATTTCCTAACAGTTCTATTGTCAGTCACAGCATGTCAGATAAAACACAGCAAATAAAGTATCATGATACGCAATGTATCAAAGTATCATCCAACCTAGTCTCATGGCATTTATGTACCTGGGTGCACTTTTTAGCGAGACACGAAATACGTACCAATAACTACATATTACTGCAGTTTCACTTTCCAAAAGAAACAAACACTAGAGGCAGTAAAGCTTCGACACCTTTTACTCCTTTTCACACAAATTTACAGAGTTTTGATTAATAAAGTGTATTTTTCGCACAATTACTTTAAGAATATCATGTTACGACTTCAAAACAATATTAATATGCTGGGAGATTTGAAAACTGATGCTTTCGAATGTTAGCATCGCACATATCCAGCGTCATATCTATGGGTTTTCATAGACAGTAGGTTTGTTCGGTAGCTCACAGAGTACGGAGACGTACTTAGGAGGCGAGGAGCTCCGGTTCGAATCCCGTGTAACCACAGTTCGACAAAACAGTTCAAATCTGCAGATAAGGAAGTTGAAATGGCACGGTTGCATCAACAAATATGTTTTTATACCAGTTATGCATTTGTTAACACTATCGGGTAGGTTTAGGGTTGGGTTTGGTGTAGGGCATATTTCCAACACGATAGAGCATTAACTTTTAGGGACAGACCCCGGATATTTGAATTCTGAACCGCCGCAGTACGTACCTGAAACAACAAAATAAAAACACAGCAATACGTACCTATATCAACATAATAAAAACGTGCCAGGGTTCACGTATTTAACCTGTGTTTTAGCGACACTCAGTGGACATTTCTCTTTGAAACTGCGGCGAAACGTGCAGTAAGATACGTAAAACGGTGTCGCACAGAAAGTGCACAGAGGTACATATTTTTATGAGACCAGGTTGGTATCATCATATGTAATGATTAAATGACTGCAGAAATATTATTAATTTTAAGGGTTTAAATAGTCTTACATTATGTATTTTTCTAAATGAGTTGGCAGCAGAAATCACACAGAACGAAGTTATCATTTTGTATTAAGTAATTAAATGAGTAAGCTTCATTTAATAATGCAAATGAAAGCATAATGCCATTGATATGACAACTGAATACAATAAAAAATGTGTGTCACGATTTCAATATTCATAAGAATTCATTTGTAAGTCTGTAAAGTTGTTCATATGTAAATAATTTATATTTTAGGTGTCGTCAATACGTCAGTATTGTACATTAAAATGCTGTAAATACATCAGTATTGTAAGTTTGTAACGTGGGAAATGTGACAACTGAGTTGGGGATCCAAATGCAAGGCTTTATTAACAATTTCTAGCTTGTACTTATTTGAACAATGTCTGAAACTTGGTATTACGAGCACTTCCTGTGTCTGTTTGCCTCTTTGAGAAGAATCGCTTTATGTATTCCCCAATTTTAAGTCGCTTTGGATAAAAGCATCTGCAAAATGACTAAATGTAAATGTGGTCAAAACAAGCAGAGTCGAACACCAGCAAACAGTATAATCCAAGGCAGAGGCAAAAGAGTAATCCACAAACAGGCAATGGTCAGGGCAGGCAGCAAACAATTAAAAAACAAGGAAACAGTCCAAGAATCAAAAACACAGGTAAACTAGGAAACATGAAAAGGGAAAACACGGAAACTAGGAACAAGAAATGACTTTTCAATAATCAGTGCTCTAGAGCAGAGGTTTTCAAACTGGGGGTCCCCCGCAGAGTGGGACAAGGTGGGTCGCACAAAGCCACTTGGCGGCAGCTAAATGACACACACAGTTCCTAGGGCTGGACGATATACAAAGATTAATTACGAATTGCGATATTGCTCAGTGTGATTTTCAAATCGCAAAGGCCGGGATTTAAAACATGCGTTGAGTGTTTTGAAGCGCGGGCGCGCACAAGTTGTAATAACAGTGAGGGTCTCAGAGCGACGGTTCATTATTAAAATGCTCGGTCCGCATTATTAAAGAGAAGAAACTCGTTCACTTCACTGCGCTGTGTTCTGCATGAGATTGCATACACCGGAAAATTCAAATGTTGCGAAAACTGTTTCAGGTATGTTCATTCATTTCTATCGTCTGTTTGAACTCGGCGCTGTATCTTTCCGAGAGATGTAAAGAGTTTGTTGTTTTCGTTCCTTCATATGCATTTAATCCATAAACTGTCTGTCAAAAGCATTTCACATGTACGGGTTGAGCGGGGCACAAATGCGGGGTTAATTGTAACACTACGCAAACATTTCCACATGCTAGCATAACAGAATTGACAACATTTCCTATTTCCTTTCCATATCATAACTATATATAGAAAAAAAAATGTGCCAAAGTTAAAAAAATCTTTTGAAGATATAGCTGAATATTTATTTAACCATTGCAAAAGTACATTTCTGGCTGAAGTAAATTTGTCATCTCGGTTTTTAGTGTTTATTTAAAATGAGACACATCTGTTTATTATTTTTTACAATTATTTCAGAATCATTTTAATCTCCAAACTGTTTGAGATAATTCTGCTTCGCTTCTTATGCTTTGCTAAAAAAAAAAGTGTTGGGTTGTGAAGGCATTTTCTGTGCTGAACCCCGCGATGAGTTTAACAACACTAGCAGTGCGGATTACAGTTCATAGCTGCACCGGAGTGAGTGCGTGTCAAGGTTTTATGGACATATTTCATAGACTCATTAACGTCTGTAAATGAAGAAATTAAAACGTAAATATTAGTAGTGAAATTTTACAGTGGTACTATAAAATAAAATTTCTGCCATATTATGCTTTTAATTAAGATTAAGCTTATAGTAATGTCAATTGTTTTTTGATCTAAAATATTTTGGTGGGTCTTGATTATACTTGTCTAGGTGGGTCGTGGAATGGAAAAGTTTGGGAACCCCTGAGTGTGTGTCTGTGCATCTTGTATACTAGACAAGGAGAACACATGACAAAACCAACCAATGAGAACAAGACATACGCAACCAGTGAACCATGTGTCATCAGAACATGACACATGAAACCAAGGAACCAATCAGAACATAACACACAGACAAGGGTAGCACATGACAAGATCACATGAGGGGCAAGGAACATACGCCAAATGGAGTCCAGAAAAATGGCAAGAGTCCGGGGTGGAGTGCACTCTAGTGGAGTTCATGGGCACTCCAGCTGGCGATCATAACAACATTTTAGTGCCTGTGAAAGCATAAGTAAATGTACATTTTGTAGAACCACATTTTACATGAAATACATACAAATTCTCATAAGATCACATTGACAAAACATAAGTATGATGTGGGTTTAATAAAAAAAAGAGCTGAACTTGCGGTGATAACAGCACAATAGCACAAAGTCAATTCTGGTTTGCATTCAATTTTAATGGGAAAGGTTACACTTTTACAAGATTTTACCAAGGCTACTGGGAATCACCAACAATACATAACGAGTCACTGAGAAGGAGTCTAGAACCATTACTCCTGACACCTGGCACCAACCGATTGCAGTATATTGATGACTTGATGGTATGCAGCCCAACAAAGGAGCCGTGTGAAAAAGACACTGTTAAACTGCTGCAGCATTTGGCTGCTGAAGGTCATAAAGCAAGCTTGTCAAAGTTACAGTTTGAACAACAGCAAGTTACATTTTTGGTGCACATCATTATGAGAGAGGGGAAGTCACTGTCTGCAAAGGCCATTCAAAAAATTCCAAAACCAGCTACAAAGAAACAAATATTGTCATTCTTGGGAATGTGTTCATATTGTTCCACATTCATACCAAATTATGCAAACCTAGAAGCCCTTCTGAGTGCCTTGACTCATGGGAAGGGTTTGCAGTCTCATGACAAAGTGAAATGGACTAAGGAGGCAGAAAATGTCTTCGTAAGTTTGAAAATTCAATTACAGAGTGCGCCCTCTCCATTTGTGCAGACTGTGGATGAAAGAAACGGCTGTATGACATCTGTGCAGTTGCAGGACCATGGGTGTAGGTTGAGACCAGTAGCTTATTTTTCTAGCAAATTAAATCCTGTGGCTGCTGGGATGCCAAAATGCTTAAAGGCAGTAGCAGCTGAAGAAAATGCCATGATGGCTTCCCAAGAAGTCATTGGTTACGCTGATGTCACACTGCGGGTTTCACATGCTGTGTCAATGATTCTGCTGAAACAGAAATCTTTACATCTGTCTACTGCTCACTGGATAAGATACCACTGTATTGCTTAAAAAGCCAAATGTGACAGTGAAACGCTGCTCTGTGTTGAACCTTGCAACAGAGCGGGAGGAGGAAGAACTTTGCTGTGTAACTGTGCTTGAAGATGTTTGCAAACCACAGCCAGACCTCAGAGAGACCCCCTTTGACAATGCTGACATGATGCTTTTTGTTGAGGGGTCAGCCTCTAGAGACCCTGAGACAGGCAAAAACAAGATCATTTATGCTGTGACTACGGAACATGATGTGCTTTTGTCGGGGTCATTGATTGCTATCTCACTATTCAGCCCAAGTGGCTAAACTAGTGGCATTAACAGAGGCTTGCAGATTACTGCCTAATGACTGAACTTACTGATTCTGCTTTAGACGTGCAGACCTTTGCAACAATGGAGGAGAAGCTGCAATGGAGAATGGAGATAAAAATGGAGAAAATAATGTGCATACATCACCAAATGATGATGTATCAAAATCAGAATCAGCTTTATTCGCCAAGTGTGCGCAAACTTGGCGAATGTGTGCAAAAAAAAAAATTGTTGTGGTTTTTAAGAAGCTCTTGGTACATACATGCATACATACATACATACATATCTGACATGAGAACAGAACATTTAAATAAGACTTAACAATAATAATAATGTGTATGAATCTGGAACAGAAGATTTATGTACAGATTTGTGCCTTATTTACTCTATATATCCATCTGTATAGAAAATTATGCATAGTACTAGAGAGAGAGTAAATAATTAGAGATGGGGGATGAATTACAGGCATGAATTACAGAACACAGGTAATCATGTGTTAGTTGTTTAGGCTGGAGATGGCATAGGGGAAAAAAACTGTTTTTATGCCTAGATGTTCTAGTGCACAGAGATCTGTAGCGTCTGCCTGAAGGGAGAAGCGCAAACAGGTCGTGTCCAGGGTGAGAGGGGTCTGTGATGATGTTACCTGTCCGTTTCTTCACTCTGGAGTAGTACAAGTCCTGAAGGCTGGGCAGGTGCACACCAATGATCCTTTCTGCTGTCCTAACAGTCCGCCATGTATACCATACAGCACCATGTATACACCATGTACACACATACCATGCATACACAGGTGCCCAAAAATGATGATGATGATGATGATTTCCCAGATTTAGTCCCTATTCCACCATGGGTGACTAAGCCCCAGAGATTTAGTACTAGTTCAAGTTCATCAGATTATAACAAAGAAACCATTGTGTAAGAATGATATGTGTAAAAGCTCCCCTCAGTTTGCTAGTGTAGAGATGTCTGTGTCTCGCATATGAGAAAAACGTAAATGCATTTTCCTTTTAGTTAATGATGGTATGTTTTGAATCCTGGTGAATTAACATGCTAGATGTCCTGATGGTTGTATATACTGAATGATTAAAGAATAATCAAAGGATGGTGTTATGGAAATTTTAGTTTGTGTATGTTTCTTTTATTTGCTCTTTAGTTCTCATCTTGAAGCATTGACTGTATATTTGACCATATAAGGTAAAGAATACAATGCTTGAGCTAAAAGCATCCTGAAACTCATTTTGTCTGAAGTAGCATGGGTATACTTGTAGCAATAGCCCAAAATACATTGTATGGGTCAAAATTATTGATTTGTTATGCCAAAAATCATTAGGATATTAAGAAAAGATCATGCTCCATGAAGATATTTTGTAAATTTCCTACTGTAAATATATCAAAACTTAATTTTTGATTGGTAATACGCATTGCTAAGGACTTCATTTGAACAACTTCAAAGGTGATTTTCTCAATATTTAGATTTTTTTTGCACCCTCAGATTCCAGATTTTCAAATAATTGTATCTCGGCCAAATATTGTCCTATCCTAACAAATCATACATTAATGTAAAGTTGATTTATTCACCTTTCAGATGCTGTATAAATCTCAAAATTGACCCTCATGACTGCTTTTGTGGTCCAGGGTCACTATTATTGATGCTCATGTTGATATCACATGCGAAATGGTTCGAGACAAGTGCAAAACGAGAAATGTTTTCTTTTACTCAGAGGCCCTACACCCTAACCTGCATTAAATATTTAATCAACGCTAGTCTGAGCGTTGATAGACAGATACCCTAAAAGGAGACATATGTTGAGTATGCATTATGATTGGATGAGATAAAATCATCCTGGTTTGATTGGGATATAAATGCTGAGTCGAAGTGTTCCTCTTTGTCACACACTCTGCAGATGCTTTGTATGATTGTCTGACCTTCTTGCAAGAATAAACCCTGTTTTTTTTTTTCTTTCATTTTTCCATAACAAGGGTGAGTAAATCTTCAGCAAATTTTCATTTTAGGTGAACTGTTGCTTTAAACTCCTTAACTCTTAGCCAAATCATTATCAATAATTACTTTCACCATGTCTAATAATATCAAGTTGACCATTAGTGTAATAAATCATAAACTATCAGATACAAGCTTGTATAATTTTTGTTCTATAAATTGGTTAATACACAATGCACTGATGTTCTGAAGAGTCTGGCTCTGAGTGAAGTTCTCATGGCATCTCTCCATACATTGCTGATTCTGTGCGTCTGTGCCACAGCCCTGTGTTTGGTGAGTATAGAATTCAGATGTTATAGAAACAACAATTTTGTGATCATGTGTTGATTAATATTGTGGTAAACAAAAGCAAATGCTGATATGTTGTAGCAAAACTAACACAGCTGTTGTTATAGTAAAATGAAATTGCCTTTTTTAAGACTGAATCAGGTTTATAATGAAATAGTTTGTGGCTATTTCATGATAGCAGGTTATACAATATCATAGCTTACACTGTAATAGTTTGTTGATGTAATTGTGCACCTTTGACACTTATCATTCAAATGTTTTTGTTTTTTTCAAAGCCAACATCTTCACTCACAGGTGAGTCATACCAATCACATCATTTTAATAACGATGTATTCATATGACGTAATGATTTTATATACTATGCTCTGAATTTGACTTTTTTTTTTTTTTTTTTGATAGGCAATACAGAGATTGATGTGGATAATGGAAAAGACCAGGATATATTTGATATAAATGAAGGTTTGTGGAAACATTAATATCATGTCTTAAATCTGTAGCATAATTTCTATAACAGTTTTGCATTAACTGCTGTTTTGTTCAATAGCGGCAGGACTTGACCTGGTGGAAGGAGACATTCTGATGAATGAGGTCAGTGTTTTCTTTGAGCAAATTATCATGTTACTTTCCACAAACAGGGTACAAAGTAGGGCCTGAATCTCTGGGCTTAAAAAATAACAAAATAATTTTTAGGGAATTCTTAACCTTCAGAAAATGTCAACAGTAACATCAAACTAATATGTAAATACAGTTAAACACAATACATTTAAAAGTGCTAAACATCACAAACAACTAAATAATAAACTTTTGTTTAGATGTTATAAATGCGTATAAATAGTACGCCAAATAGAAATGAAAACTCGTGGTATTGATATGCAAAAATGGACTTTGGCGTATGATACGAACATGTTTGGCGTGCATATAAAATGCAGTTTTCGCATGCATATGATACCAAATTTGTTGGCGTGCATATGATACACATTTTTCGCGTACATATGATACGCATCTACCCCACAACCCTAATCCTACCCATAGCGTAGCATATACACGCTAAAGTCCATTTTTGCATATCAATACCACGAGTTTTCATTTTTATCTGGCGTACTATTTATACGCACTTTCATGGGATCGGGTTGTTATAGAAACAACAATTTTGTGATCATGTGTTGATTATATTGTGCTAAACAAAAGCAAATTATCATATTTTAGAGCAAATCTAACAAAGCTGTTGTTATATTAAAATACAATGACCTTGTTCAAGACTGAAAGAGTTTTGTGATTGTGGTTATTTCATACAATATCAAAGCTTGCACTATAATAGTTTGTTGATGTAAATGGGTACCTTTGACACTTACTGTATCACTCAAATATTTTCTTTCAAAGCCAACATCTTCTCTCACAGGTGAGTCATAACAATCATTTTAATATAACAATGCATTCAATAATCACAACAGTTTTTTTACATTTATATTTATATGATATTGAATTCAACCTTTTTTAGGCAATACAGAGATTGATGTGGATAATGGAGAAGACCAGGATATATTTGATATAAATGAAGGTTTGTGGAAACATTAATATCGTATCTTAAATCTGTAGCATAATTTCTATAACAGTTTTGCATTAACTGCTGTTTTGTTCAATAGCGGCAGGACTTGACCTGGTGGAAGGAGACATTCTGATGAATGAGGTCAGTGTTTTCTTTGAGCAAATTATCATGCCACTTTCCACAAACAGGGTACAAAGTAGGGCCTGAATCTCTGGGCTTAAAAAATAACAAAATCATTTTTAGGGAATTCTTAACCTTCAGAAAATGTCAACAGTAACATCAAACTAATATGTAAATACAGTTAAACACAATACATTTTCAAGGGCTAAACATCACAAACAACTAAATAATAAACTTTTGTTTAGATGTTATAAATGCGTATAAATAGTACGCCAAATAGAAATGAAAACTCGTGGTATTGATATGCAAAAATGGACTTTGGCGTATGATACGAACATGTTTGGCGTGCATATAAAACGCAGTTTTCGCATGCATATGATACCAAATTCGTTTGCGTGCATATGATACACATTTTTCGCGTACATATGATACGCATCTACCCCACAACCCTAATCCTACCCATAGCGTAGCATATACACGCTAAAGTCCATTTTTGCGTATCAATACCACGAGTTTTCATTTTTATCTGGCGTACTATTTATACGCACTTTCATGGGATCGGGTTGTTATAGAAACAACAATTTTGTGATCATGTGTTGATTATATTGTGCTAAACAAAAGCAAATGATCATATTTTAGAGCAAATCTAACAAAGCTGTTGTTATATTAAAATACAATGACCTTGTTCAAGACTGAAAGAGTTTTGTGATTGTGGTTATTTCATACAATATCAAAGCTTGCACTATAATAGTTTGTTGATGTAAATGGGTACCTTTGACACTTACTGTATCACTCAAATATTTTCTTTCAAAGCCAACATCTTCTCTCACAGGTGAGTCATAATCATTTTAATATAACAATGCATTCAATAATCACAACAGTTTTTTTACATTTATATTTATACGATATTGAATTCAACCTTTTTTAGGCAATACAGAGATTGATGAGGATAATGGAGAAGACCAGGATATATTTGATATAAATGAAGGTTTCTGGAAACATTAATATCGTATCTTAAATCTGTAGCATAATTTCTATAACAGTTTTGCATTAACTGCTGTTTTGTTCACTAGCGGCAGGACTTGACCTGGTGGAAGGAGACATTCTGATGAATGAGGTCAGTGTTTTCTTTGAGCAAATTCTCATGTTACTTTCCACAAACAGGGTACAAAGTAGGGCCTGAATCTCTGGGCTTAAAAAAATTATAAAATAATGTTCAGGGCATTCTTAACCTTCAGAAAATGTCAACAGTAACATCAAACTAATATGTAAATACAGTTAAACACAGTAAAGAAATTAAAACTCGTGGTATTGATATGCAAAAATGGACTTTGGCGTATATATATGATACGAACGTGTTTGGCGTGCATATAAAACGCAGTTTTCGCATGCATATGATACCAAATTTGTTGGCGTGCATATGATACGCAGTTTTCACATACATACTGTATGATATGCATCTACCCCACAACCCTAATCCTACCCATCGCATAGCATATACACGCCAACAGTATCAATACCACGAGTTTTCATTTTTATTTGGCGTACTATTTATACGCACTTTCATGAGATCGGTTTGTTATAGAAACAACAATTTTGTGATCATGTGTTGATTAATATTGTGCTAAACCAGTGTTAATTTCGTTGACGAAGACGCCGACGAAAAATATTCGTCAACGAACCTTTTTTCTGTGGCAGCCGCAGTGGATGGATAGGCTACCAAAAGGCGAACTAGCAATCTGAAACAATGGCCTCAGCACCCGAAGGGTTAGGGACTGGGTGACCAGACGTCCCGTTTTCCCCAGGAGTCACAATTCGTTGTCGATTAACTTAAAGTTAGTGAAGGCGTGATAGGTGGAATGGCGCTTAAAGGGATAGTTCACTTTGAAATTAAAATTTGCTATCTATCAGCCTACCCCAAGGGCATCCAAGATGTAGGTGTCTTTTTTTCTTCAGTAGATCCAATTTTGATGTTTTTAGGTCAAACCGTTCTATTCTGTCAGTCATATAATGGCAGGTATAGGTCACTGTCTCTATAAGAGGGAAAAAGAACATGCACAGAGAAATCCAAATTAAACAATTCCCCATCGTAACTACACATTGATGGCCTAAGACACGAAACGAGCGGTTTGTGTGAGAAAACGAACAGTATTTATATAGTTTTTTACCTCTTGTACACAACCATGTCCAAGTGATCTGAGTGCGCACACGCATCCGGTGTGTGACGTGTGTGTGCGCGCGCTCTGGCTCACGCTGCATTCACACGGGGCGTCGGCATCAACGCTTGACGGAGGGCGTGTCTGAAGCGTGGTGCTGACGCAACTTTCAAGCGCCAACGGAGGCGTCAGCCAATCAGATCGCCTCATGCAAATACCCAATCCCGTTCATGCAACACCAGAGAAGTATGTGATTGGTTGTTGTAACTATGACGGCGCGTCAGCACCACACTTCAGACACGCCCTCCGTCAAGCGTTGACGCCGACGCCCCGTGTGAATGCAGCGTGAGCCAGAGCGCGCGCACACACACGTCACACACCGGATGCGTGTGCGCACTCAGATCACTTGGACATGGTTGTGTACAAGAGGTAAAAAACGATATAAATACTGTTCGTTTTCTCACACAAACCGCTCGTTTCGTGTCTTAGGCCATCAATGTGTAGTTACGATGGGGAATTGTTTAATTTGGATTTCTCTGTGCATGTTCTTTTTCCCTCTTATAGAGACAGTGACCTATACCTGCCATTATATTACTGACAGACTAGAACGGTATGCGCATGCTCCACTTCTTCAGTTCTCATACAGCGTGCGATCAGTTCTCAGTTCTCAGCACGCAATACACACAGCAGTCCAAATGTCTATTGTGTAGAGTCAGAGTATCTGACGCAAATACAGTCGGTTATGGCTTAAGTGAGCGTAAACAGGTGGGTGAAACCTGAATGTGTGTCAGTATTACATGCATACCTTCCATCTTAAATGAACAGCATTCCTAATTATCTGTGTCATCAATGTTAACCAATAAAATATGTTAAATAAATGTATACTTGTTAAATAAACCTACTGTATCTGAAAAAAATGAGTTTAATTTGTATCTCTACCAAAAAATGAAAATGTAGCCTATTCCAGTTTTTCCAAATTCAATCCTTGATTCAAATTTATCATAAGCTTAATTGATTTGGTCTAAAGAGAGAAGAATTAATGACTATTTTTGTTTGTATACTACATATAAAATAGCTACCAAAATAAATGTTGGTAACTGCAGTTTGACTATAAATAATGACTAAAAGTTGACAAAAATGCAATGACTTTTCGTCGACTAAAACTATGAAAGACTCAAATGACTAAAATGTGACTAAGACTATTAAGCATTTTCATCTCAAGATAAAGACTAAATCAAAAATGCTTGCCAAAATTAACAAAAGCAAATGATCATATTTTAGAGCAAATCTAACACAGCTGTTGTTATATTAAAATACAATGACCTTGTTCAAGACCGAAAGAGTTTTGTGATTGTGGTTATTTCATACAATATCAAAGCTTGCACTATAATAGTTTGTTGATGTAAATAGTACCTTTGACACTTACTGTATCACTCAAATGTTTTCTTTCAAAGCCAACATCTTCACTCACAGGTGAGTCATAACAATCACATCATTTTAATATAAGAATGCATTCAATATTTTTTTAAAATATATATTTATATGATATTGAATTCGACCTTTTTTTTGGCAATACAGAGATTGATTTGGATAATGGAGAAGACCAGGATATATTTGATATAAATGAAGGTTTGTGGAAACATTAAGTTCATGTCTTAAATCTGTAGCATAATTTCTATAACAGTTTTGCATTAACTGCTGTCTTGTTCAATAGCGGCAGGACTTGACCTGTTGGAAGGAGACATTCTGATGCATGAGGTCAGTGTTTTCTTTGAGCAAATTCTCATGTTACTTTCCACAAACAGGGTACAAAGTAGGGCCTTAATCTCTGGGCCTGAAAAATAACAAAATATTGTTTTAGGACATTCTTAACCGTAACCTAGAAAATGTCAACATAAACCTCAGGAGGTTAAACTAATTTGTTAGATACACTAAACATCACAAACATCAATATAATACAATTTTCTTTAAATAAAATGAATCCATGTTTGGTTTTTATTTAACAGGGAGACGACAGAAACACTATTCTGGGTGAAAAGTATCGTTGGCCAACCACCGTGCCATATGTCCTAGACAGCAGCCTTGGTCTGTGAATATATAATAATTGATTCTTTTAAGTTGAATTTATGCTTTGACCTGTATCTGACATTCTAATTCTAACTTAATAAATGCTTCAAATTGCTCACTCACAGCCCTTCTGTTTTTAACTTGCCCTATTTCCCTTTCTTATGCTTTGTTTTGTTTTTTAATAGAAATCAATGCCAAAGGTGTGATACTGAAAGCATTCGAGCAATTCAGACTCAAGACCTGTATTGACTTTAAACCCTGGGGTAAAGAGCCAAACTACATTTTCGTATTTAAAGGCAGTGGGTAAGAAAACTTCAAAACATTACACACATTCAAACTCATCTTCACACATTGTGTAATAATCAAAATTCTATTCACATTTATATAAATGGATGTCACTTTTCTTTTCAAACAAAAACCTACCAAATTATTTTTTCTCAGTATTTTTTAGTATGCATATGTCATCGATAAGCTATAGTGTGCTCCAAAACAATGACAAAATTCACATTTAGAAGATATAACCATTCAAAACTTACAGTGTCTAACTTCCATCAATATGGATCAATGATTTTTCAGCTTCTCATCAAAATATCTGTCCAATCAAATGCTCTCTAGAATCTGAAGAGCCCCACACCCTACACTATAAATAGATGCTGAAATCCATCACTTGTTCACAGAGTTCACAGTGTTGCATCAACTTTACAACCAAACAAGGTACATAATCACATTCCAAAATATAACCAATTTTGTTCAGCCTTGGTTGAGCATTACCAAAAATAAAATTAAAACATCAAAATAAAATAAGCAAACTAGAAAAATAAATACAACAAAAAAGGCTTTTTAAATTAATTCACACAAATCCAAGAAAGATGTCAACTTAAGGGCTTTCTTGTTTTTAACAAATTTTAAAGATTTGTATATGAATTTTACCTCATTCCACAATTGGATAAAGTTGGGTTTAGATTTAAACCAAAATAAAAAACTTCCTAAATCACAACAATAAATTAATAACAAATTCAAACTCTTTGTTTTCAAGAAAAATACCAAACCATGACCTTCACATTGAGGGGTGGGAATTTAACATTCCTTGAACATAACCGGTTTTGCACCTCTCTCCAAAAAGTTTGCACCATATCACACAAAAAGAAAAACATGGTCTAAAGTTTCAATACTTGTTTCACAAAAAAAACACAATTATTGATATCAAAATTACATTTCAGTCTTAAATTAGTTGGTAGGATAAATCTCATTTAGAATCTTGAAGCTCACCTCTTTAGCTTTAGGAGGGAGGGGGAAAGACAGATCATTTTTTTACCCCCCCCCCCCCCCCCCCCCCCCCCCAACCCCCAACCCCCAACCCCCAACCCCCCAACCCCAGGGATCGTGACACTATTTGTAATAAAATTTCTCACAAACATTATAACCTTCTAAGGAAAGCTGCCTCAATTCTGGGGAAACTTGGAAGTTCAATGTATCTTACTTAGTCATTAATCTTAAAGCAACTGGAATGGCTATAATCATTTTATTATACATATTTACAGTACACTGCAGTTGGAATTTCAATAGCTCAAATCCCTTTGGATTTCCATTGCTCTAGACTTTCTTCTAAACTTTATGTATCTATTATTCTAAACTGGAGTGTTGTGAGGTGTGAAGTTATGCTTGAACAATAGTTTCCAATAAAGCAGCACTTGCTGATAGAAGTTTCACTGAACATTTAAAATCACAATGTAGAAAGAAATGTATTCCATCCACTTTTTTAAAGATTGCACTTGGGACAATAAATAAAAAAGAGTGGTTATTACGAGTGAATGATTTTCATACTTTTTAATCATGTCATCCTTTCTATCTAATGTACTGACATTTATTTCTCCAAATAGGTTTAAAATTCCTCTTATTTATTGCTTTAATAATCATGTTGATATGGGTAAGGAGAAGGCTGGGTATATGGACAAAGTATCCATTTTAGACAAAATAACTCTTCCAAAGATTGTAAGATCCCTCTGCAGCCATTGATTTAATATTGATCTATATTTATATGCAAACTGACATATTATTGTTTGCCTATCCAACACAATATAATTATTTTTAATCAATATAGATAATAGCTCTGCAACCAACTATTATAAACAGTTATGGAGAGCTACCACCTTGACGAATTCCCCTTTTAACTGGGGATATTTTATAATAATGTATAATAATCTATAATTTATAAATCTTATTCCAAAACCAAATTGCTTTAAATGGATGCTTAACCTATGAAAGCATCAAATTATGGATTGACCTTCCTTCCAAAAAGCCTGATTGTGTCTTGCTAATTGGTAGAAATACCTTTTTGAGTCTTGCAGCGATAGCGGCAAAAAAAAAAAAAAAAAGTATAATCAGTGTCAAAACACTTTTATCTTCACCAGCTTTAGGAATCAGTGTAATTAAGCCTTGCTTCATACTTTCCATCAACTCTTTCTTCTTAATACATTCCTTAAGGGTATTAAACAATACATTTCCCAAATCCCCTGAGCTGCATTGTTAAAGCCATAAATATTTATTAAAATGAGAAAAAAGACCATCAATTTTCAGTACCACCATTAACCAATGACCACTACCATCAGCTTTATAAGTAATGATTTCCCCACGGCAATTGTTGAAGCATATTGCCACACCTCCAGAAAGGTTAGAATCATAGCTGAAAAAAAATCTTATCACCCCATTGATTAGTCCACAAAGAGGCATCCAAGTCCGAAGAAAAGTCTTGTGTAAGAGTCTTGTGTAAAAACACACAATCAGCTTTTTGCCCTTTTCAAAATAATAATAAAAACTGCTTTCCTTTTAACAATGTATTTTAAGCTGGCCTTAACCATTAACTCCAGAACAAAAAGGAGAACAAGTAAATAAAAACACAAATTAAACTACAAAAGACCTACTTGAAAACTCACACTCAGTCTCAAACTGTAATTTACAGATTGAACTCGTTACCCACTGAAAAATTTCCCACTGTTTTAAAGTTACAAATGTATCACATCATCCATCAACACCAGTCCGTCGTCCTTCAATGAAGCCATATGGACCGAGAAAGAAAGCTTTCTTTCCCACCCTTGTTTGTTCAGTTTGTGGCCACAGCTTTTTTATTTTCTCCAAATCCTTCCGCTTTGCAAATAGGAGAATCTTTGCTTTCGTTGCCAGATTTCCTCCTTTACCCTCCTTTGAGTGAACAGCACGATGATATTCCTGCTTCTACTGTCCATCCTTCTTCCCAGCCGATGAACAATGTCAACAGCTTCTTCCATCTTTGACTCCAAATCAGGTGAAATCTTACCAAGGGTTTGGATGACAAGTGATCTAATATCTTTACGGATACGGAGGCACCACCTCATTCTATATCTTTCCTGTTCTCTAACCCTCTCCTTAAGAGCACAATTCTTGCGAAGATGATCATTTTGTATCTCCAAGTCCTAAACTCTTTTTTTTTTGTACTCATTCATGTCTTCGGTGTTGAACTGAATCACCTTCGTTTGGCTTACAATCATGGTGCTGCTTTGTTTGGATTTTTCACTTAAATCCACCAGCTTCTCATACACCCTCCTTTCCAGATCTGATAGGCTACCGCCTCCAAAATGGTTTCATGAGCCATCTCCACATTCTCTTTTATTTTGCACAATGATCTCCATTGCAAAGTATGCTCCATTACTTTTGCCTCATCTTTCTTTTCAACACTGGGCAAGGAATCTTTCCCTTTGGGGTCTAGTTTTAGTTTGGCAGGTTTAATCAGTTTTTGTGAAGACATCTTGATGTACAACAGTGGGGATTACTCACTTCAAGCTAACTTTTGGGAACAACTGTCACAAGCTTTGAAAAAAACACAGCTGCTTAACCCACCTATTATTATATGAGTTGATGTAATTTTAGCTGAAACAGGAAGACAGAGCAAGAAGCCCCACCTCCTTTTGAAAACGCCAGTAGCGTTTTGTTTATATCACAGCTTGGGTCATAGCTGTTGAGTTCAGTAAAGACACATTTGACAGTTTATGACAGCCACAGTCTAATAGATTTCCCATTTAGTTTCAATTTGAAACTGTTACTAAAGCAAAGCAGTGACTATAATGATGCTGAGGATGTGTAGTTTGAAAATTGTGACACTTCAAGGCACTTGAAAGTGGATCTTTAATCACTTAAATTTATTAAATAACTTTATTTTAGGCAAATAAGCATGTTAGACATTTTCAGGCATATGAAAACATTGGGATTTTATTGCACTGGCTGTTTCTAAGGGGTGTATATTTTTGCAAAAAAAAAAAATTCAGGGTGATGAAAAGGTGATGTTTTTCTGTTTCATCAGATGTTACTCAAAGGTGGGGAATCGAAAGATGGGGAAGCAAGAGTTGTCAATTGGTGCAAACTGTGACCTTTTAGCAACAGTGGAGCACGAGTTTCTGCATGCGCTGGGTTTCTGGCACGAGCAGTCCAGATCTGACAGAGACGACTATGTCACCATCGTGTGGGACCAGATTCAAGAGGGTAACTATTGAATCCTCAAGTACATGCATCAAAAATAACATCATTCTGTCTTGCCAAACTCCTAAAATCTATAAATATACTAATATTAAATGCAAACTAATTTGTTCATTAACTGTTTCGCGGTTTGTTTCTTACTTAGGTCATAAGCACAACTTTGATTTACATAAAGAAACGGCGTCAAGCTCTCTCAGTGTGCCCTATGATTATGGTTCAGTCATGCACTACAGTAAGACATCCTTCAGCAAAGGCAGTAAGCCAACCATTGTTACCAAATTACCAGAATTCTTGGATGTGATTGGTCAACGCATGGAGTTTAGTGACACTGACCTGCTCAAGCTGAACCGGCTATACAACTGTAGTAAGTTTATGATTAAGCACTTTCTGTGGAAGACTCGACTGAATAATCCTATATTGTTTTTTTATAAATATATTGACATTAGTTTGATTGATAAGATAAAGACTGCTTGCTCAACTAATACTTTGCTTCTCTCGCTCCCCTTGTCCTAAACATTTTTCATAATTCTTCCAGCTACAGCCTCAACTTTTCTGGACTCTTGCCAGTTTGAGGAGCCGAATATCTGTGGTATGATCCAGGGTAATGGTGGAAATGCCAAGTGGGCTCGTGTACAAAGAGTAAAGGGCGGTCCACAGACGGACTACACCAACCTGGGTCAATGTCGAGGTATGAACACCCCTAACCACAAAAGCAGGATTCAACCCAACACAACTCAACTGAGTTTTGCATTCATTTACAATGAAAATTGCCATTTTTGAGCCACAGGATCGCTAGCAATAAAATTTCATGCAAGTGAGTTAAGAGAATTTTGCAATTGTTTTTCCATTCATGCACCATCATGCTCAGTAGCCCTGCCCATTGTGAAACCTCATTAGTCCAAAATCCATATAAATGCAAATATACGGTGGCCGAGAGAGCTCAACGCACTGCAAATAGGAAAAAAACACCTGCAAATTAAGAAAACAACTTCGTCAATTTGACAACACACACGCTGCAAATGCTCACAACACAAACAGATAAAGAAACGTGCTGCAAATGAAATTCTTTATTTGGTTGTGTTGTGAGCATTTGCAGTGTGTTTCTTTATCTGTTTGTGTTGTGAGCATTTGCAGCACCTGCTGTCAAACTTGATTTGCTACTGCTTTTTCTATTTGCATGTGTTTTCTGAAGTTGTAGCGTGTTGAGCTCTCTTGGCCACCGTACAAATATCTTTGGTTTTTGCATCCAAAATCCAGACTCTTGTCACTGTGAGTCACATCAAGCAGGAGTTTTGTGTGGAAATTTGAACTTTTTCACATAGCAAATATTATTTTTGCAAAGTTTACACCAACTATAAAAGAAAATGTATTTAAATGCTATTGCATTTCCATGACTTTACAAGAGGAATCAAACTATGAGAACTATAAAGAGAAATGTCAAATTTAGTCACTCTCTCAGCAGCTATATTAGAAACGCCTTCAGAAATCACAGAATTGACCATTATTTGTATTTGTTTGCCAAGGTAATTTAACACAAAGTATAGTGTTATGAACGTACATTATTATATGATTATTTCAGGTCTTATCGCATCATGTTATGCCAAAGACTGTCTTAAATGGGATGGTGTCACATGGAAGACTATTTTTTAAATTTTGTTTAATTTTCATTGTATCACCACTTTGTAAAAAGTTGAAAAATTCACAGTCCATAATCCTGCACTGATACCTCTTTTATGATGGTGGCACTTTGGTCTTCATGATAAACACATTTTACTGATAACATAAGGAAATATTCTTTGACCTGCTCTAGACATTTCTTGTCAAGGATTGAATATGACATGCAAAATGATCTTTAAACTCCATTATAAGGTCCAAAGAGAAAGTGAGAAGACTGGCTTAATGGTCTATTATCTAATAAAGTTTATACTTCCACAGGGGTTGGGTTCTTCATGCATTTCAGCACAGCCACAGGAACCCAGGGTGACAAGGCTTACCTGCAAAGTCGCCTCTTTTACCCAAAAAGACGCTCCCAATGCCTGCAGTTCTATCACTACAACAGCGGGGGCGTCGATGACCAGCTAAACATCTTGGTGCGTGAATACACCATTAAAAAACCCAAAGGAGCCCTGAGACTCATTCAGAAGATCAGTGGTAATAATTATTTATGTTTAAAACACCAATAGATAAATCATTTTAGCCTATGGGTAACTTATACTTGTACAACCTAGGTGGACGTCAAGGCTCCTGGGAACTATACCATGTTACGCTAGATGTCTCTGATAAATTCAGAGTAGTGTTTGAAGGAGTTAAAGGAAGAAAACCATCAAAGGGTGGTCTGTCTCTGGATGACATCAACCTCTCAGAGACCAAGTGTCCTCAATTCACTTGGCGCATTCGTGATTTTACCAGGCTTCTCGCTACAACCCCTGCCGGTTCCAATACCTACAGCCCCCGCTTCCTATCCCCAGATGGTTACTCATTTCAGATTGGTTTGCAAATTAATGGCTCGAAGGATAGTCCAAAAAAAATGGCAATCTACTTCCACCTGACCTCTGGACCCAAAGACAAAAATCTCCAATGGCCATGTCCTTGGCGTCAGGCATCCATGGAGCTGATGGACCAGAATCCAGACATCCAACATCGCATGAACAACATTAGGATGATCACTACAGATCCAGCCAAGACTACCACAGACTGTAAGATACAAAGTTATAGATATTAGTCATTTTTATGAGCCATTGATACTGATGTGCTAAGTACAGATACTTTGTTACAGATTATTAAAAAAAATAAAAATAAAAAAATAAGTCAATAAAATGCGACCTGTGCTGTCAAAATGAGTCAGAATGTGCACGGCTAATTTTGAGCTACGGGCAAAAAAAAATAAAAAAAAAATAATTCATTTTAGTCAAATTTGGGGTTTTCACAAAAATGAGTTCATGTCTAGCGATCCCAATAGTAATTTAGCATCTAAAATTATCTTTATTTGTATATTTTTTTCTCAGGGGAGTACCTTTTCTCCACTCGGTTCTCGTGCTGACTGACATCCACAGCGCCCGCATAAAAGGCGTTTCCGGCAGCGCGCAATCCCGATAAATATACACAGATACACAGAATTACAGTTTAAAAGTGTTCACGCAAACATAATCTGTTATGTCTTAAGTTCCTTAACATTTAACTGCTGGGGAAATACATCTGATGTGTAAAATTATAAGATCCGTGCATCACAGGAGGTCTTAATATTGCCTATAGACCAGGGGTGTCAAACTCAGTTCCTGCGGGCCGCAGCCCTGCAGACAGAGTTTTGTTCCAACCCTGCTCCAACACACAAAGCATGTCGTTTTCGAATAAGCCTGAAGGACATGATTAGCTGGATCAGGTGTGTTTAATTAGGGTTGCATCTGTTAATCTAACAATAAAAGAAAAAAGGGAATCACTCGCTGCTCTTGATTGAACTGCTTTTGTAGTTTTAATAGGCCTAATCAATTTATTTGTAATGAACACACTAAGCATATTTTTACATTAGATTATTTGTTTTTCTTACTTGAATGCTTTAGCTTTGATGTAAAATGCAAAAGGTAATGCATTATTTGTTTCTCTTATATTTGTTCTAGGCTACTGCTTTTTTGCATAGGCTATGTTCTTATTTATAACAACCAAGATAAAATAAAAATAGCTATATTGTGATTATTAATATAGTAATTATTATTAAGAAAAGAAGTGGAGGAAAAGATTCAATGTTGCTAGGTGATTTTGCCTTAGAACCTTCAACTTTAACTCGATTTTTCTCAGAATTGAGTTCTTTCGAATTCAAAAGGGTGTAGCTCAGTCATTTTTCGACTGATTCCAACAATTCATACATCATTTTGAAGGCCTTTTAATGGAGAATGTGAAATGTGAAAATAACTCATTTTTGAAAACTTGCTCATTGTGACTCACTTTGCCAGCCCAAGTCACAAATGTTTTATAAATAGTTTATTCTCTCTCTGTGCAGCTATGGGTAAAGTTAAGTATTTCTGGGACAACCCACAAAAAGTAGGCAGTCTAGTCACTGACACAGATGGCAGTAAATTCTACCGGGGGCCGGGTCACCCAACCAGCGTTTACATCACACATGATCGTCTGAAGAGTCGAAGCTTTATTAAAGGACAGGATGTCATCTTCCTCCTCTCCCTTGAAGGTTTGCAGCTCTTATTCAATACCAGTGAAATTCTTATGAAATATTACAAGAGTTTTAAATTTCAACTTCATCGATAGATGTGACTGGACTAAAGCCCAGGAGACCAAAAATCAGAGACCTGCGATTAGAGATTGATGACCATGATACGGAGGAGGAGGAGCCAAAGAGACAGCTGGTTGTATGTATCCACATACCAGTTTTCTCCTCCCATAGGCTACTTGATAATTGTACCATTATTCAGTATTAAATGTAAATGGATGTACAGTAACTCCCTTTCAGTGTTGGGGAACTAGGCCTACATGTAACGGAGTTACGTTTAATTACAAAATAAATGTAACTGTAATCTATTACAGTTGTGTAATTAGTAATTTATTGTAATTACACAACTATTACAGTTGTGTAATTACAAATGTGCAATTAGTTACCTATGAAAATGTTAACAATTACAAAGTGGTTATCTGAATATTTTCACACACATACATATGATTGATTTCTTTCCCAAATTGTATTGACTTCTCTAAAATATGAGACACCAGTGTTTCAGGAGTTTAGGACACAGAATAGGACAAATGTTTTATTTCCTATTTAGGTTTATGTATATGCTTTATTTTTTTAAGACTTGTTAACTATTTTCTTCTTCTTCCAAGGAATCATTAGCTATCAGTGTTTCTTGCCATAGATATGCAAAGATTTGATTTCAAATACAGCATCATAGCTATTAAATGGTTTCTTGTTATGATTTTAAATCCGTATTTAACCTCAGAATGATCTCAAAGTAAATCGAGGCGCTAAAGTCTTATTTTGTGGTGGCTGTGCTTTAAAATGAAATTATTTTAATCTTAATTCAAGTGAAGAAGGATTTTGAAAGTCTGACAGTAATCAGTGTTGAGTACTAAAATATTAACCCTGTCTGCTTTAAATGTTTGAAAATGATTAACCACTGAAAACATTAGAAATTTAGAAAAGGACTCAAAAAGTAAATGTAATTAGTAACATTACTTTAATAAAGCCATAGAAATAGATACAGTATTTATTACATTTTAAATAACTTGTAATCTGTAACCTATTACATTTCCAAAGTAACATTCTCAACACTGCTCCCATTAAACTGAATTTTCTCTTGCAGAACCCCAGAGTTCCTTTTAAAAGGACCATGGACTAAAAGATCCCCATGAGATGCAGGATACATCATGAGGCCTCAATGGAGAGAGAGAGAGAGAGAGAAAATCTTTCCAGAATTTTCCAGATCGTGTCTTCATTACTGAGCTGGAGCAACTGAATCATGACTTGCATTAAAAATGTCTCTGATAAAAATAAAAATAAACCTGTTAAGTACTATTCTCAAGAAACGTATTACTAGATTACAAGCACTTTTCGTGTTCATTGCCTCCTTAAGATGAATTTCTTCTTGTATTCCTCATTTGTAAGTTGCTTTGGATAAAAGCATCTGCTAAATGAATAAATGTAAATGCAAAATAAAAAGCAAAAAAAAAATAACAAATAAAAATGAAAGCACTTGTTTAACAAGTGCCTTGTGAAAGTATTCATACTCCTTCATTTTTTCACGTTTTGTTATGTTGCTGCCTCATGTTAAACTGCTTTAAATTACTTTTTTCCACATTAATATACACTCCATACACCATAATAGTAAAGCAAAAAAATGTTTTTTAACATCTTTGCAAATTTATTAAAAATAAAAAACAAAGCTGCAGTCAGTAACTTTTTTGCATTAAATATTTACAAAATGTATATAATAAGTGAGTACACCATGAATCCATTTTCCAAACCGTGTTTTTGGCTTGTCCTGAACCACTACAGTATACATATAATAAGTGTTTATATTCTGACTATTTTAGACTGGTTCGGGTAGGTACCGCTGCGGAGTAGCCCAGTACCTGCGTGATTCGTCATAGACATAAACAGAGAAGTAGCTCTGGCTACAATGTTCTTCCGCAAGATGCAGGCAGCCCTGTTTATTAACCGCTAGAGCGCCAAAATTAACAGACTGCAGCTTTATTCCATTGCATAAGTACTCATACCACTGATCTATAATAGAGAACATTATATATAGATCAGTGACTCATACCCTTATCTGGGACAGATGAAATTTAGCTCAGGAGCATTCATATTGCTTGTAGATGTTACTGCACTTCGAGTGCAGTGAACCTGTGGCAAATTCAATTGAATGGGTATGATTTGGAAAGGCACACATCTTAATAAAAGGTCTAACAGCTGAAAATGCATATCAGAGCAAAAACCAAGCCCTGAGATCAAAAGAACTGCCTGTAAAGCTCAGAAACACGTTTGAGTCAAGCCACACATCTGAGGAAGAGTTAAAAAAAAATTCTGCTTCACTGAAGGTTCAGAGAAGCATGTAGTCTCTGTTACCCTTAATGGAGGAAGTTCAAAACAACCAGGACTCTTCCTAGAACTGGCCTCCTGGCCAAACTGAGCAATCGATGTAGAAGGGTCTTGGTTAGAGTGATGACCAAGAAGCTGATGGACACTCTAGTTGAGCTCCATGATCATATGTGGAGATGGACACAGAAGGACAAACATCACTGCAACACTCCATCTTTCACAAATCCGGTCTGTGGCCTTCCGCCCGATAGCCATCAGAGGTCGCCTCTCCATCATATTGACTCTCACACTACACAGCACACTGGACTGCATTTCCCATCATCCATTGCACTGACGACACACACACACAGCTGATTACACTAATCACGCTCACAGCTGAGAACTGTCACACAATCACTATCACCCAATCACACACTCTTTATAAGCCTTGGACTATCTTCTCTGTGAGGCCGAGTATTGTATAGCGTATATCACTCTCCTAGCGATAGCTACTCTACGGAGCCCAGTTAGTTGTCTTAGCCTTGCCTTGCCTTGTGTATTTTCTAGTGTTTTGATTCTTGCCCTTGTTTCCTGGATTAACCCTTTGCCTTCCCATTCGGACTCTGTTTGTACCTCTCTCGGAGTATTGCTAGTATACCTGGATTATCTCTCTGCCTTGCCCTGTTGGATATTGTTCGCCGATCGTCGACCCACGCTTGCTCCCGGAATACTCTTTGTCTTGCCATTTATATACCTGTTTGCCATTGCATGAAGCTTGCTTGTTTTGTGACCACGTCTCTGAATAAAGCCCTGCAAATGGATCCGCACGTCTCATGTCTTGTTTGCCCCGTAACAGAATACTCGGCCACAAAAGGATCCAGCAGCTTTTCAAATGGACACTGGCCAGGTATGGACACAGCAAAACTGCTGTTAGCTCTCAAGCAGGACACTCGATCACTCGAGAGCTATATTCTAGAGTATTTGGAGATCATTAATTGTTCTGATTTGCCTGACTGTGTGCTCATAGATTTTTTTTGTGAGTGCATTAACCAGCCCCTCAAATCACAATTAACCCTTGAATGTCCCCGTTCATCTCTAAGTGATTTTATGGATTATGCTTTACTGACTGTTGGTTCAGCGTTCACTGTGGGTGTCGTGGAGGAACGCGACACCGCACTCAATTGTGTGATCGCAGCCACGCCAGAGCACACTCACAAAATGGCAGTGATAGCGGAGCCCGTTCACAAGATGGCGGCCACAACAACATCCCTTCATGTAATTGCTGCCATTAATGAGTCAAGTCAAACCATAGTTGATCTTCAGGAGTCAAGCCAAGTCACAATTGATCACCATGAGTCAAGCCAAGTCACAGTTGATCGTCGTGAGTCAAGCCAAGTCACAGTTGATCGTCGTGAGTCAAGCCAAATCACAGTTGATCGTCGTGAGTCAAGCCGAGTCACAGTTGATCGTCATGAGTCAAGCCGAGTCACAGTTGATCGTCACGAGTCTCTTCACGTCTCCGCTGATCTGCCAGAATCTCTTCACGTCTCCGCTGACCTTCCAGAGTCTCTTCACGTCACCGCTGACCATCCAGAACCACGTCACGTCACAGCTGATCAGCCAGAGTCTTGTCAAATCCTGTCTGCCACACCCAGATATTCAAGGTCAGTCCTTCAGTTTCCTAGTCTGGTATCCAGTGTGATCCACGCGCAGCTGGAATCACTAAATTCACTCACTCCAGCCCTTCTTTTCTTGAACTGATTTACCTGTCTGAAGTGCTTCCCATGATGGGGATCGCTTTATGTTGCGTTTGGGCTGCGTACACCAGCACAGAACTGATTGAGGTGGAAGCGCATGCTGCAGAATCTCCCGAAGCGGCGGTGCGCGCTTCAGCTCCTTGCATGGTGGTGGCGCCCAGCAATTCATGTCCAGCCCATCATATCACGGTCAAAGGAACCGTAGATGAGCACTGTACCTGTCCTGTTAATGATCTCTACCTGTTTCCTGATGTTACCACTGTAGAACCTCCAGAGGTGGCGGCGTTTGCTGCAGAACCTTCAGAGGTGTCAGTGGTAACCACCTATGAATCCTTGTCCTGCCCTGTCACGGCTATGGAGGCCGTCTGTGAATCCTCGTCCTGCCCTGTCACGGCGATGGAGGTCGTCTGAGAATCCTTGTCCTGCCCTGTCGCGGCTATGGAGGCCATCTATGAATCCTCGTCCTGCCCTGTCACGGCTATGGAGGCCGTCTGTGAATCCTCGTCCTGCCCTGTCACGGCTATGGAGGCCGTCTGTGAATCCTCGTCCTGCCCTGTCGCGGCTATGGAGGCCGTCTATGAGTCCTCGTCCTGCCCTGTCACGACTATGGAGGCCGTCTATGAATCCTCGTCCTGCCCTGTCACGACTATGGAGGCCGTCTATGAATCCTCGTCCTGCCCTGTCACGGCTAATGAGGCCGTCTATGAACTTCCTGGTTGTTCTGTCCCAGCCACAACGGCCACTCTTGAACCTTTTCCCTGTTCCGAACCGGCCGAGGAGGCCATCGCTGAACTATCACTCTGTTCTGAACTAGCCAAGGTAACTGATTGTGAACTGCCTGTCCGTCTCGTCTCTACTAATGTGTCTGAGTTCGAACTGTCTATCTTGCCTGTCACTGCTATGGAAACTTTAAATGAATTTTCTGTATGCCCTGTTAACTCTGTCATTAACAAAGATACCCCTAGTAAACAGTCTGTCTATCCAGTCTCAGGCAATGAGCTTGATTCTGAGCTATCTGGCTGTTCAGTTTCAATTTATAAGTCCGAGTGTGAATTGTCTATCTGTTTAATGTCACTTACTGAAAGGTCTACCAGTCCAGTTTCAGTCAATGCCCCCAGTTTTGGTCTGTCTGCCGGACCACTACCCCCAAGTGTGTTTAATTCAGAATTATCTGTATGTCCTGTTCCAGTCCATGAGTATAATATTGAACTTTCTGTCTGTCCAACCACTCTCAAGGATGCCAATACTGAGTTGGTTGCCCTGTCTGTCACAACCCAGAAACCCGCCATTGAACCCTTAAACCCGCCTGTCATGAGCCCAGAGACTATCAATGCATCTCATGTCTGTCATGTTAACTCTGTCACTGCCATAGAGACTATTTATGAACTGTCATCACATCCAGTTTCAGCCCATGAACCCGATTATGAACTGTCATTCTGTCCAGTTTCAGTCAGCGAGCCTATTGATGAGTTTGTGTTCCCTGCCACGGTCCCTGAGACCGTGAATGCACTGCCTGTGTTGTCTGTCTCTGCTCTCCCTAGATCTCGGTCTCTGCCATGGTTTCCTGCTCAGTCTGCTTCCCTGTGTTGGTCTTCCGTCCCGTCTGCTCCGCCATGGTGGTCTTCTGCTCAGGTCTGGTGGTCTTCTGCTCCAGTCTGGTGGTCCTCTGCTCCGCCGTGGTGGTCTTCTGCTCAGGTCTGGTGGTCTTCTGCTCCGCCCTGGTGGGCTCCAGTCCCGGCCGCTCCGCCCTGGTGGGCTCCAGTTCCGTTCGCTCTGCCCTGGTGGGCTCCAGTTCCATCGTCTCTGCCCTGGCTTCCCGCTCTGCCTCAATCCCCAGTCTCTCCATTTCCACATGGACCTGACCCTCCGTCCCTCCCCCTGTTCCGCCTCCGCTCCACCGCCCTCCTGGATTGTATTGTAGCTTCTGGAAGCCGCTCTTTGTGGGGGGGGCTCTGTCACGAATCCGGTCTGTGGCCTTCCGCCCGATAGCCACCAGAGGTCGCCTCTCCATCATATTGACTCTCACACTACACAGCACACTGGACTGCATTTCCCATCATCCATTGCACTGACGACACACACACACAGCTGATTACACTAATCACGCTCACAGCTTTCCTGAATTAACCCTTTGCCTTCCCATTCGGACTCTGTTTGTACCTCTCTCGGACTATTGCTAGTATACCTGGATTATCTCTCTGCCTTGCCCTGTTGGATATTGTTCGCCGATCGTCGACCCACGCTTGCTCCCGGAATACTCTGTCTTGCCATTTATATACCTGTTTGCCTTTGCATGAACCTTGCTTGTTTTGTGACCACGTCTCTGAATAAAGCCCTGCAAATGGATCCGCACGTCTCATGTCTTGTTTGCACAGTAACAGAATCGATCTGGGCTTTATGGCGATGTGGCAAGACTCAATCCTCTCTTCAGTGAAGACACATGAAAACAAGCACCTAAAGGACCCTGAGACTCTGAGAAACAAGATTATGTGGTCTGATGAACCTCAATTCTAAGCATCGTGTTTGAAGGAAACTAGGCACTGCTCATCAGCTGCAGAGTACCATCCCAAAAGTGAAGTGTACTGGTAGCAGCCTCATGCTGTGGGGCTGTTTTTCAGTGGCAAGGACTGGGGGACTCGTCAGAGTAGAAGAAAAGCTCAGTGCACCAAAATATTGAGAAAGCTTTAATGAAAACCTAGTCCAGAGCATTCAGAACCTCAGACTTGGCAGAATGTTCACCTTCCAACAGGACAATGAACCTAAGCACACAGAAAGAATGGCTTATAGACAACTCTGTGAATGTCCTTGAGTAGCCCAGCCACAGCCTGGGCTTGAACCCAATCAAATATTTCTGGAGAAACCTGAAAATGTGTGTCTGCCATCCAACCTGACAGAGCTTGAGAGGTGAAAAGGTGAGGAGAAGAATGGCAGATAATTGCCAAATGCTGATGAGAAAAGCTTGTCACATCAAACAAAAAAAGACTTGAGGCTGTAAAGGTGCTTCAGCTAAATATTTAGTTAAGGGTATGGATATTTATGCAATGTACTTATTTCAGTTTTTTTTATTTGTAATAAATTTACGAAGTTGTGACAATTCTGTTTTTGCTTTGTCAATATGGTGTATGGAGTGTAGATTGATGTGGGAAAAAAAAGTAATTTAAAGCAGTTTCACAAGGCACTGTAAGTACAGGTGCATCTCAATTAATTAGAATGTCGTGAAAAAGTTCATTTATTTCAGTAATTCAACTCAAATTGTGAAACTTGTGTATTAAATAAATGCAATGCACACAGACTGAAGTAGTTTAAGTCTTTGGTTCTTTTAATTATGATGATTTAGGCTCACATTTTACAAAAACCCACCAATTCACTATCTCAACAGATTAGAATACTTCATAAGACCAATAAAAAAAACATTGTTGGCCTTGTTGGCCTTCTGGAAAGTATGTTAATTTACTGTATATGTACTCAATACTTGGTAGGGGTGCCTTTTGCTTTAATTACTGCCTCAATTCGGCGTGGCATGGAGGTGATCAGTTTGTGGCACTGCTGAGGTGGTATGGAAGCCCAGGTTTCTATGACAGTGGCCTTCAGCTCATCTGCATCGTTGGGTCTGGTGCAGAGCATGTGAGCGGAGCGGAGTGTGCGAAATATAGTTGGAGCGCGGAGCGGGTTTTTATCCAATGGCCGGAGCGATCGCTCTGTCTCGCTCCTGTTCCGCTCCAATACCGCTCCAAACCGACAGGTCATACAGGTCCTGTATGACCTGTCGGTTTGCTTTTGGAAATATTTCACGAACTCCATCTCTCCTTCACAACGAACGATTTTTGAAGTGTAGGCTGACAGTTTTGTTAATTGTTGAAGGCACAGGTGAATTCTGGGTGGATTTGTGCATGCCCTAGGCTCGTGGTGTGAGCGGTATTGGAGCGGAACAGGAGCGAGACAGAGCGATCGCTCCGACCTTTGGATAAAAACCCGCTCCGACTATATTTCGCACGCTCCGCTCCCCGCTCGCTCCCCGCTCGGCTCCGCTCACATGCTCTGATAGGCTTCAGATCTCACCAGTGAAACATCACAAAATTAATAATACATTTTCAAAGACCTGTGTTTTTGTGTAAAATGGAAGATAGCGCATATTTTCATTGTATTTTTAACCGTTTTCATATTAAGGCATTCTGATTGGATGTTGTTCAATAAATTAATAACACATTGGGAATCTCTCTTGACTTTGATTGGGATTTTTTCATACAACACCTGGAGCTCTTCTAAGATTCAGTTGCTCAAAATTTTATTATTTACTGCCATACTACTGCAGTGGATTTCAAAATAAATAAATAAATAAATAAATAAACACTAAACAAAGACAATTTATTAAGACTGTTTTGGACATTATGCCATTTGAAGCCTTGAGTTTTTTAGAGTTAGTTCTACAAAACTTGGGATCCTTTTCTATCCTAAGTTCGAGTTGGACGTTGAAAAACGGTCTATGTGACATTACATGAACGGATCATACGATCCGCTTTGTTTCTGTTGTTGTTTGTTTGTTTTGTTGTTGTTGCTTGTCTTTTCTTAATATATATTTTTTTAATAGTACTGTCAAAAAATATTTAAGCAGTAAAACCGTTTTCATCGTCGTCAAGAAATGTCTCGAACAAAAAATAAAATCAGCATAGCTGAAAATTCAACTACATTTTAATATACATTACAATATGAAATCTCTATAAAATGGTGATAATTCTTCCCAATATTATTGTGTTTACCCTATCTTTGATCAAATATATGCAGCCTTGGTGAGCAAAAGAGACTTCGCTCTCTCTATCTCTCTATATATTATTTATTTATTTACAAAAACAGAGTTGAATGTGAAAGTGTTAATTATAATTGCTGGTGTATACATAAATTATAGGACTTCTGTTGTCTCACCTCAGTAACATAACTGACAGATATCAATCAATGTATTAGTGTATAAGTGTTCGTTCAAAAGCTAGTGAACACTCCACGAGTTTTGTTTCACTTTTAAAATATTCCACCACCTAAAACAAAGTTCTTCAACCACTGATCTACTGTACACACATCTCTGCAGTTTGTGCTTTGACCAGCAAATGTCAGCCTCACCTGCTCCCTCCGGCTCTCCCGGTGCTCTGTAGCGATGCATACGCAGCACATGCTCCGAGATCTCCCGATCGCTGTCTGGATCCATCTGATCCAGAACTATGAACAGCAGATCAAATCAGTAAAGCAAGGAATCCTGGAGCCCGATGTTCTCCATTGGGGTCTTATTCTGGTCATACTGGGTGAAGAATGCACTAGGATTAATAAAAATCAAAACATTGTCCATTCAACATTAGGGTAGAGTGGGGAAAACGCCCCCTTAAGGACTGTGTACATTTTTTTCATTATCACAAAGGTTAAATGTGTTCAGAAAAGTTATCATAGTTTTAGTGACACCGGCATAAATTATCAACCAAGTATGAAAAATGTCCAGAGTTTTTATGTTGTTAGATTTTTAACAAAAATTAAATTTGTACCAAGGGGGCGTTTTACCCCACCTACGGGGCAAAACACCCCCAAAGGTGGGGTAAAATGCCCCCCACCCCATTCAAACAAAGCAATTTGCTTTAAACATTTACAGCAAAATCAGAGTACATGCAGTTTTAGCTTAAAATAAAAAAAGAATATAATCAATAATTATGAATTACAAAATTATAATAGCCTATTTTTAAAAAAAATTAGCTGATGACTATGTTTGAGAAAAAATTATGTAATTCTGAAAATATAATTATATTTTTTATCAAATAAGACGTACTTCCTATCTACAGGCCCTACTGTTCTCATATCATATATACTGTAACTGTGATGTTCTACAAAACAACAAACTTTCAATCACTTTTTTTCTTACTGCTGAAAATTAGATAATTTACTGTGAAATCGGTTTTCTCTCTGGTACATCACCAGTGTAAGCTTCATGGTGAAAACTTCTACATCACTCTTGTCAACGTAGTCCATAGTTACAATAAAAATGTATCTTGACTTTATATTGTGGTTATTTTGGGAAAAACAGTAGGGGGGCGTTTTCCCCCACTCTACCCTAAAGTATAATTTGAGAGCTATCAGTTTTAACATTTATTAGACTTTTAAAAATAACAACTATGTGAACTTGGAACAATCTTCCCATAAACCCATTATAATAAACAGCAGCTGCGTTATTAGGTTTTTGGTTGCTATTACTTTAAGAGCTGCCGCTGCTGAACTTGACGTGGATCTGACACGCATCCTATTTTCTCACATTTCTTTACCTTTTTTTCTGGCATGCTTTAGGTCTTAAAGTCTCTACTAATGAACTGACGAGTTGAATCGTGTGTGTTAGATGAGTAAGACAGTGCTGGGCTGCTCCGAGACATTTTTGAAAGTCACTGCATTTCAGAGACATGTTCGTAAATGTGACTCAAACCTAACAAATACATGCATGCATACATTAAAGGCAGCTTTAACTGCCTTTTTGGTAACTTTATGACATAACTGACGGCATAACTACGGCATTGCATGCTCGCAGTTTCATTTGTCCTTTAATATAAAATTATATACAGTGCACGCCACTGTATTTGTGCGTGGAAATGAAGTGCATGTGCTACGAGCACAGTATATCGACTGACAGGACAGGAAGATTAATTTTTACTGACTTATGGCCTGACAACATCTCATCTGACAGCAGTTCACTGTTGTTCTGCTGAAGCTCCCTCGTCACCTGTACCGTTTCCACACTCGTTTGACTCGCTCTGAGGTGAAGTGTGGGTCTGAAAAGTCTCCTGTTTGATGTGGTCATATAAAGACGTTCTGCATCTAAATAAATGCAATACTTGTCAAGAAAAAAACCAGACAGAAGCAGCAGTTGTGAGTTTGGTGGCCAACCCTACACTCTTAATCATAGGGGAACCACTTTTGGTGCTGTACAGCACCAAATCTTGGTGCTTCAGTGGTTCTTTGGCATGACTGAGGGGCTATATAGCACCGCTACCATATACACAACCTGTTAAGCCCCTTTATGTCAGAGAGTCACAGTCTCAGTCACCGCCGCCAACTACAATCACCAGATCACAGTCACCTGAGTTCTAATCACCCGCACCTGCAACCCCTCATCAGCACTCCCTATAAGTACCACACGCTCTCTGACACTCATCGTCCGGTCTACGGTTCACTACCCTGAACAGTACCTGACTCCTTTCTATTCTTACTTGTGATTAACCTACCTTATTGTCTCCCAGAACCCCTCCAGTGATCCTCCAGTGTGTGTCTTGTTCTCCTGTGTTTCCCTGCTCCACGATTCCTGCAATAGAGACTCTGATCAGTTCACTGCCGTTTCACTAAGGATTGGATTACCAGACAAGTCACTCACCTGCTCCTCTCACCTCACGCAATTCTACCTGTCAATAAATCCTCTGTTTTGCTACTTACCTCTCCGTGCTCTGTTTGTGACACTTTAAAGGTTCTTTAAGAGCCAAAGAACCACTGTTGGTGCTGTTTAGCACCATTTTTGTTGAAGAAATACAATGCAATATGGCACCTCTTATGTTTCTACATAGCACCTTTAAAGATATGGTGCTATATAGCACCAAAAGTGGTTCCCCTATGATTACGAGCCAAGAACCACTTTTAGCACTATATAGCACCTTTTTTTTTTTTTTTTTTTTTTTTTTTTTTTTTAGAGTGTAGCCCCGCCCCAGCGTTAATTGCGTTAAATATTTTTAATGCCTATTATCGCTAATTTTGACAGTGCTGGTTTTAATACATTAATCTACATTAATCTAGTTTTAATACATTAATCTACATCAATCTAAATATAAAAATATAATTTTTCATCACAGACTGCAGAAAATGCGTGCAAGTAAAGAAATAGTTGATCCAAAAATGAAAATTTACTGAAAACTGACCCTCAGGCAAACCAAGATGTAGATTAGTTTTTTCTTCATCAGAACAGATTTGAAGAAATTTAGCATTACATCACTTGCTCACCAGTGGATTCACTATGGGGTGAATGGGTGCCATCAGAATGAGAGTCTAAACAGCTGATAAAAACATCATAATCCTGCCCATCAATTAACTTCTTGTGTGAAATGCTGTGTTTGTGAGAAACAAATCCATCAAAACATTCACTTCAAACTATTGCTTCTGGTTAAAATACTAAAATAAATTAAAATGTACTCTATCCACAACACCGCTTTCTCCAGTGAAACAGTCTTCTCGTCTGAATCAGGAGAGAAATATGCACAGATCAAGCACTCTTTACAGTTTACAAGCGAAAGCAGCCGAAAACAGTTCTAAACAAAAATTATTTGTTTTTATCAGCTGTTTGGACTCTCATTCTGACAGCACACATTCACTGCAAAGGATCCATTGGTGAGCGAGTGATGTAATGCTAAATTTATCCGAATCTGTTCCTATGAAGAAATAAACTCATCCATATCTTGGATGGCTTGAGGGTGAGTATATCTTCAGCAAATTTTCATGTTGGGTGAAGTATTCCTTTAAACTCTTTCTAAGGCTTAGCCAAATCATTATCAGTAATTACTTTTATCGTGTCTAATAATATCACGTTGACCATTAGTGTAATAAATCATATACTATCAGGTACAGGCTCTTATCATTGCAGACTAAGCTCTTTTGTTATATAAATTGGTTAATACACAATGCACTGATGTTCTGAAGAGTCTGGCTCTGAGTGAAGTTCTCATGGCGTCTCTCCATACATTGCTGATTCTGTGCGTCTGTGCCACAGCCCTGTGTTTGGTGAGTGTAGAATTCAGATGTTATAGAAACAACAATTTTGTGATCATGTGTTGATTAATATTGTGCTAAACAAAAGCAAATGATCATATGTTGTAGCAAAACGAACACAGCTGTTGTTATAGTAAAATGTAATTGCCTTTTTCAAGACTGAATCAGTTTTATGATGAAATAGTTTGTAGTTATTTCATGATAGCAGGTTATACAATATCATAGCTTGCACTGTAATAGTTTGTTGATGTGAATGTGCACCTTTGACACTTAACTTTCAAATGTTGTTTTTTTTCAAAGCCAACATCTTCACTCACAGGTGAGTCATACCAATCACATCATTTTAATAACGATGTATTCATATGATGTAATGATTTTATATACTATGCTCTGAATTTGACTTTTTTTTTTTGATAGGCAATACAGAGATTGATGTGGATAATGGAAAAGACCAGGATATATTTGATATAAATGAAGGTTTGTGGAAACATTAATATCATATCTTAAATCTTAATTTCTATTACAGTTTTGCATTAACTGCTGTTTTGTTCAATAGCGGCAGGACTTGACCTGTTGGAAGGAGACATTCTGATAAAGGAGGTCAGTGCTTTCTTTAAGCAAATTCTCATGCCAATTTCCACAAACAGTAAAATGTATATATATATATATATATTTTTTTTTTTTTTTAGGGCATTCTTAACCTTCAGAAAATGTAAACAGTAACATCAAACTAATATGTAAATACAGTTAAACAGTAAATATTCAAGTGCTAAACATCAGAAACAACACACTTTTATTTCAAACAAAACAAAACAGTTGCAAGTTACAGGGTTGCAAATAAGCTAAATCAAAGTTTGGTTTATATTTAACAGGGAGAAGACAGAAACACTATTCTGGGTGAAGAGTATCGCTGGCCGACCACTGTGCCATATGTCCTAGACAGCAGCCTTGGTCTGTGAATATATAATAATTGATTCCATTTAGTTGTTCAATTCAGTTATTCAAATTCTAGCTTAATATCTCTCTCTCCCTCTCTTTAATAGAAATCAATGCCAAAGGTGTGATACTGAAATCATTTGAGCAATACAGACTCAAAACCTGTATTGACTTTAAACCCTGGGGTAGAGAGCCAAACTACATTTTTGTATTTAAAGGCAGTGGGTAAGAAAACTTCAAAAACATTATTTTATTTTAAACATTATTTTAATATTGCCATGCTAATGGATTTTTTTTAAGTTATTGAAAATGTAATAATTTAAATTTATTTTAAAATAGACTAATAACAACATATTAGATCTTTTCAGACATGTGCAAACATTGGGCCTTTCTTGCATTGACTGTCAGGATGTTTTTATGTTCAATCAGATGTTACTCAAAGGTGGGGAATCGAAAGATGGGGAAACAAGAGTTGTCAATTGGTGCAAACTGTGACCGTTTAGGAACAGTGGAGCACGAGTTTCTGCATGCGCTGGGTTTATGGCACGAGCAGTCCAGATCTGACAGAGACGACTATGTCACCATCGTGTGGGACCAGATTCAAGAGGGTAACTATTGAATTCTTAAGTACATGCATCAAAAATAACATCATTCTGTCTTGCCAAACTCCTAAAATCTAGATATTCTAATATTAAATACACACACGGTTATTAACCGTTTTGCCATTTGTTTCTCACTTAGGTAAAGAGCACAACTTTAATTCATATGATGAAAAGGTGTCAAGCTCTCTCGGTGTGCCCTATGATTACGGTTCAGTCATGCACTACAGTAAGACATCCTTCAGCAAAGTTAGTGAGCCAACCATTGTTACCAAAATACCAGAATTCTTGGATGTGATTGGTCAACGCATGGAGTTTAGTGACAGTGACCTGCTCAAGCTGAACCGGCTATACAATTGTAGTAAGTTTATGATTAACCACTTTCTGTGGAAGACTCGACTGAATAATCCTCCATTATTTTTGTATAAATATACTGACATTAGTTTGACTTATAAGATAAAGACTGCTTGCTCAACTAATACTTTGCTTCTCTCACTCACCCTCACCTAAACATTTTTCATAATTCGTCCAGCTACTGCCTCAACTTTTCTGGACTCTTGCCACTTCGAGGAGCCGAATATCTGTGGTATGATCCAGGGTGATGGTGGAAATGCCAAGTGGGATCGTGTACAAATGGTAGAGGGTGGTCCACAGACTGACTACACCAACCTGGGTCAATGTCAAGGTACCTGTATAAACACCCCTAATCACTAAAGCAGGATTCATCCTAGTTTTGCATTTATTTACAATGAAAATGCCATTTTTGAGCCACATAATCGCTAGAAATAAAACTTAATGCAATTGAGATAATTGAACTTCGCAATCGTGTTTCCATTTATGCAACTTCATGCAGGGTGGCCCTGCCTATTGTGAAATCTCATTGGCCCAAAATCCACATAACCGCAAATATATTTGGTTGTGATGCATCCAAAACAATTGCACACTGTTTAGTATTTATTTATTAGTTTATTTAACAGGGACAATGCAGTATAACATTGCTACAATTTCAAGCAGCCGATGCTCCATATATAGGCTTCTAGCCAAAGGCTAATTTGCAGCCCCAGTATGTAAAACATTTGACTGGAAACTTACTGGAAACTGTTAAGAAATTATTTTCTTATTTTTAGTGTTGTGTGCAATATTGAACTTTTTCACAGCAAATATTTTAGCAAAATTTACACCAACTGCAAAAGAAAAAAAATCTGCTATTGCATTTCTATTACTTGAGGAAACCATTACAATGAGGAAACCAAATACAGAGAGATAAGTATACAGAGAAATGTCAAACTTATAGTCACTTTCTCAGCACCGTATTAGAAACTCCCTCATAAATCACAGAGTTGACTATTATTTGTATTTGTTTGCCAAGGTAATTGAACTCAAATATAGTGTTATGAATGTACATTATTATGTTTTTTTGTCTTCAATTGATTTTATTTAACTATTTTGACCCTATTGTGAAAATGTGTCATTGCAGACTTACTGCATCATACCAAGTTAGGCCAAAGACTCTCTTAAAGGGATAGTTTCACCCAAAAATGAAAATCATGTCATTGATTACTCACCCTCATGTCGTTCTAAACCCGTAAGGCCTTTGTTCATCGTTGTAACACAAATTAAGATATTTTTGATGAAATCCAAGAGTTTTCTGACCCTGTATAGATAGCAACTGAATAACAATGTTCAGGCCCAGAAATATAGTAAGGACATTGTTAAAATAGTCCATGTGACATCAGTGGTTCAACCTTAATTTTATGAAGCTACAAGAAAAAAAAAAAAACTTGTGCGAAGAAAAAAATACTTACTTAAATCAACTTTCTTCTCTTCCATGTCAGTCTTCGACGTGTGTTCACGAGGCATGAGTGTAGTGCTCCTGATGCAGGAGCCGGCGTTCTGACATAGAACATCCATTTCTCTTAGTTCATAGTCTGTATATTCTGATTCAAATAAGTAATGGTGGGCAAAAAATTGCAAGTCATCCTCTCTGTCGAAATCATCAGACAATCTGGCAATATACCTGTATGTGAAGTTGTAACATTACCAGTAAATTGCCGGAATGATGCTGTGTGTGAACGCAGAATGAAGACTACCGTTATGAGCATGTACGAGTTCAGAACGCACTGATCTGGGCCAATCTAAAGCCATTGAAATTCAATGGCTCTAGGCCAATCATAACATTCTGACGCAAATGATGCATTTACTCCATGCTGTGTAGTTCAGTTTGAAGTCATCTAATTTGATGTCTCTGGACCAAAATGCTGCATGAATGTGAACATTTGACACAAAAATGAAAACATCATCAAAAACACTGATTCCATATACCCTTCCATGTTTACACACAACACCGGGAGGCGCTCATTTCTGGTTAATGATGTCACAATTTACCGGTAATTTGAAACCGATGTGTGAATGGTGCTTTACTGGTAAAAACAAGGAATATCATTGCCCAGGCAATGCCCATGCATCATAGTACTCTCGTGAACGTGCGTTGAGGACTGACACGAAAGAGAAGAAATTGTAAAAAAACAAAAAAAAAAACATTATTTTTGTTTCGTTTGTGCACAAAAAGTATTCTTGTATCTTCATAAAATTAAAGTTGAACCACTGATGTCACATGGACTATTTTAACGATGTCCATACTACCTTTCTGGGACTTGAACGTGTATGTTACTTAGCTGTCTACGGAGGGTCAGAAAGCTCTCGGATTTCATCAAAAATATCTTAATTTGTGTTCCGACGATGAACGAAGGTCTTACAGGTTTGGAACGACATGAGGGTGAGTATTAATGACAGAAATAAAATTTTTGTGTGAACTATTTCTTTAAATAGGGTGGTGTCACATGGGAGACCATTTGTTTAATTTTGTCTGCTCATTGTTATATCACCTCTGTGTAAAAAGTTGAATAATTCATAGTCCATAATCCTGCATTGATAACTGTTTTATGATATTATGGTGGCACTTTGGTCTTCATGATAAAGGAAATATTATTTGACCTTCTCTAGACAATTCTTATCAAGGATTGTTATGACATGCAAAATGATCTTTAAACTCCATAAGATCCAAAGAGAAAGCGAGAAGACTGGCTTAATACCTGATCATCTAATAAAGTTTATACTTTCACAGGGGTTGGGTTCTTCATGCATTTCAGCACAGCCACAGGAACCCAGGATGACACAGCTTACCTGGAAAGTCGCCTCTTTTACCCCAAAAGACGCTCCCAATGCCTGCAGTTCTATCACTACAACAGCGGGGGAGTCGATGACCAGCTAAACATCTGGGTGCGTGAATACACCACTGAAAACCCCAAAGGAGCCCTGAGACTCATTCAGAAGATCAGTGGTAATAATTATTTATATTTAAAACACCAATAGATAAATCATTTTAGCCTATGGGTAACTTATACTTGTACAACCTAGGTGGACGTCAAGGCTCCTGGGAACTATACCATGTTACGCTAGATGTCTCTGATAAATTCAGAGTAGTGTTTGAAGGGGTTAAAGGAAGAGACACATCAAAGGGTGGTCTGTCTCTGGATGACATCAACCTCTCAGAGACCCAGTGTCCTCAATTCACTTGGCGCATTCGTGATTTTACCAGGCTTCTCGCTACAACCCCTGCCGGTTCCAAAACCTACAGCCCCCGCTTCCTATCCCCAGATGGTTACTCATTTCAGATTGGTTTGTACATTAATGGCTTGAAGGATAGTCCAGATAAAATGGCAATCTACTTCCACCTGATCTCTGGACCCAACGATGACAATCTCCAATGGCCATGTCCGTGGCGTCAGGCATCCATGGAGATGATGGACCAGAATCCAGACATCCAACATCGCATGAACAACATTAGAATGATCACTACAGATCCAACCAAGACCTCTTCTGACTGTAAGACACAAACAAAGAGTTAGGGAGGCATTTTTATGAGCCATTAATGCTGATATGCTAAGCACAGATACTTGGACTTAGTTCACACTGCAGGTCTTAATGCTCAGATCGGATTTTTTACTGAAATTCACATTGTCATTTAAATGCGACTGCCATCAGTCTCATGTGTGACCCGCATGTGCAGAAGACGACGTGACGTCAGACGCAGCGCACTGTGTTTGCGGAAATAAAAATGGATGCTGCTCGTGTTAGCGTGTGTTTAGCAATTTTTAAGCTAATGTGCAATCGGAGCCTAAATAACGAAGTGATAGTATTGTCTATATATTGTCTGCCATTGTGATTTTAATCTTCCCGCCTCCTCCAGCGCAGAATTGTGATGTCTATCACATTTCAATGATGTAAAAATCGCATGAAATGCGACATGGCCGTTCAGACTGAAGTCGCATTGCAAAACATCGGATATGTATCCGATTTAGGACCACATATGAAAGTGGCCTGGGCCTGATTTGAAAAAATCAGATTTGTGCTGTTCAGACTGTCATAAGAAAATCAGATATGGGTCACATTTGGGCAAAAAATCGGATTTGGGCCACTTTAGCCTGCAGTGTGAACTAAGCCTGAGTTACAGATTCTGTAGAGATTAAAGTCAATAAAATGTGTTTTATAAATAGTATCTTCTCTTTTTGTGCAGCCATGGGTAATGTTGAGTATTTCTGGGACGACCCACGAAAAGTAGGCAGTCTAGTCACTGACACAGATGGCAGTAAATTCTACCGGGGGCCGGGTTCTGGTACCAGCAATTACATCACACATGATCGTCTGACGAGTCGAAGCTTCATTAAAGGAGATGATGTCATCTTCCTCCTCTCCCTTGAAGGTTTGCCATTTTTATTCCATACAATTCTTATGAAATATTACAAGAGTTTTAACTTTCAACTTCATCAATGATAGATGTGACTGGACTTTTGGAGACTCAGACCATGAGAACAGAAATCCGAGACCTGCGATTAGAGATTGATGACGCCATTGGAAGCTCTACAGCAACAGTGGCAATAAGTGTCTTTGTGGCGGCTGCCATGTTCCTAGGTCTTGCTGTAGGTGCAATGTTCTACATGCGGAGGAGAAGGAGACTGATAGAAAGAGACGGAGAGGTTGAGCCAGAGAGGACAGATGGTTGTATGTTTCCATATACCACTTTTCTCCTTCCACACTAGATAATTGTATCATTATTAAACAGAACAGTAACACCCATTAAACTGAATTTTCTCTTACAGAACCCCAAATGTCCATTTAAAAGGACAGTGGACTAGAAGATTCCCATGACATCATGCAGGATACATAATGAAGCCCTTAAATGGAGAAAAAAAATCTTTCCAGAATTTGTCAGATTGTGTCTTCATTACTGTGCTGAACTACTGAATCATAACTTGCCTTTCTCTGGCCCCAAAATGAACGTAAAAAAGTAAAAAAAAAAAAAAGAAAGAAAAAGATACAGCTGAGAAAACTGCTGTGCTATTCTCAAGAAACTACTATTACTAGATTACTAGCACTTCTTGTGTTCTTTGCCTTAAGATGAATTGCTTTGTGTATTCCTCAGTTGCTTTGGATAGAAGCTTCGGTTAAATGATTAAACGTAAAAAATAAAAGCACTTGATCAAAATAAGTACTCAACCATTATTGCTCACACAGTTTATTAGTGGTATGTTGTAGTCTGTAACAAAGTGTTATAAATAATTGCAATGTAATTTACATTCCTGAATTTTCAAAGGATGCAGCGGTCCATTGGCACTGCTCTAGATGAGAAACACCACATTCTCAGAGACCATGACCTGGTTGTCATCCTGCATGCGCTCCAACAGAAGGTTAATCTCGTTCTGGTCAAACTCCTCGTCCTGGCCTTTGCTAAAGTGAGTTAGAAGATCAGGCACCGCCACAGACTGAGACCGGGTCACCTTAAAGGCCTTCAGTAGAGCTGCCTTGAAGACTTTCAATCTAAACATGTCAAGTCAAAAGGGTCACACTGTTAAAAAAAAAAAAATCAGTCTCCATATCTAATGTGTGGTTAGATTGTGGAATTGACTCAAAGAAACATGACAGAAAAAATTCCAGACCAGTCCATCATTGTAGCACAACATCTAAGCAAGTATTGGAGGAATAATGCAGGAACATTCACAGTATTGCCACAGGCCAGAATCTATTATCTGACAATGAAGAGGACTGTGTTGTACCTGTCCTGACTAATGTCAGCCTTCTTCCTTTGACTGCTTCTCTGAGATGCTGGCCTGCTCTTCTGACTTGGCTGAGCTGTCAACAACATCACCACATATAAGACAACATCATATTATAATGGCACTTAGTATATTAAAAATATTAAAATTCAAAATAGAGGAAAAAAAAAAAAAAAGCTACTAAACTGGTTAAATTGACTTTAGTATTAAGATTTGATTAAGCATAGCTCACTGAGAAATCAAAGTGAGTGAGTTGACCTACTGCTTTCATCTTCTGTGAAATCGTAAGGGTCAGAGTCCTCTCCTTCTTGGGTCATTTCCACATCATCAACATCTTTAGAGATGCGAGAACGCTTCCTGTAGACAAAGTCAGCTCACATCTGCCACTTCAAACACTTGATTTAACTGTAGGGTTAACCTCCCTTACACACTCACCTTAGGTTCCTTTGACTCTCTGTATCTTGGCTCTGAGAGACATCCATCTCAGGGTCCTCAGGCACTTTCCTCTTCTTATCTTTCTCCAGAATCTACAGAGTCATGCCAAATTACATTAGACAAAAGACATAAGTGAATAACAGTATCAGTTCTGGATGTGAATGATTACATGCCTTTTTGAAATAAGCAAACTGCATGAGTTCAAGTGCAGCTTCTGCATCTCCCAGATCGATGGTTTTACTCATGCGGGCCTTGGCATGAGCTGTAGACAATCGAATCATGGTCTCCAGAGCTCGAGCGGTCACAGGCATCGTCTGTGGGAATGGTTACAGTCAGTCTAAATCAAACCAAGCAATTCAAGAGTAACAATATCATGAAATGCACCCAAGATTTTACACTTTAAATGGGCTCTACAGACCCTGGCGGAGTCACTGTTGACTTGGTCATGGCTCCGGAGTATGGAATACTCCTCTGCTATGTAGTCTGATGCCTCCTGTGTCAGGACTGGCTTCACCAGCTTAGCGACGTGGATGTACTTCCTGATGAACTCCATGGTAACAATCTTCTCCCTTTAAAATGTTTCACAGAAGGGTAGTCATAGAAACCGACTGGATTATGGTAGGCTGGCTTTCTAAGAAACAAAAGTAGATTTTAAATCAAAGTGAAGAAACACCTTTTGTTCCTGTGGCCATGCAGGACATTGTCTTTTTTCTCATAGATCTGTAGCTCCTGCTCAGCTGCTTCTGTGATGTTCGGGTCCTCAGTGGCAAACACATCTACTGTACTCCCCAGTGGCATTGCTATTGATACAGACATGACAGAATGAGAGCAACAGCTGACTAAAGCTTCTGAAGCTGAAAACTGAATAACATGGAAATGGTCTACATCAGCGGGTCTCAAACATTCCAAATTGTCAGATTTAGTAAAATATTTCTTATAAAAATTTACATTTGGAAAAAAAAAAGTTTTGCTTCTTAAATATTAAATGTGGAGACAGGTGATAATTTTTCTCAGGATACTTTGAACAGAAAATTCAAAAGACCAGCATTTATTTTAAATATTTTGTAACAACAACATAAATGGTTTTACTGATCAATTCAGTGTGTCCTTGTTGAATAAAAGTGTTCATTTCTTTTAAACTTTTGAATGGTAATGTCAAAAAAAGCAGCAGTTAAAACTGTTTAAAGTGCCCCTATTATGGATTTTTGAAAATTACTTTTCATGCAGTGTGTAACAGCTCTAAGTGAATGAAAACATCCTGCAAAGTTTTAAATCTGAAAGTGCACTGTGTATAAAGTTAGTCTCTCAAAAGAAAGAGTCGACTCTGAATTATTGAAACAAGTCGTTTTTAAAATGAATCCCAAGCCGTTTCATGTTGAAGTCAACATGAAACATTAGCATATTGCCCGCCCACTTGTTGCGCGCGCAGACCTGGGAAAACTTGATTTCCGCGTTGGTCTGAATGAACATGCAAATTCATTCTTTGCCACTAGGTGCCGCTTTTGGAGTGTTAAAAGCTCACAAACACGGCTTTAAATGAAATCGACCAATCACCCGCAGATTAGCGTCACGCACAGGAGGAGTTTGGAAAAATTAATCGTTGAACGACTCGTTTGGGAGTCATTGAGCAAATAAGGTAAAAACAAATGCATTTTATAAGAATATGAAAGTGTTTTTTGAGCTTGAATGCATGTCAACCTGTTGTTGGGGATTTCTGAAGGATCGTGTGTCACAGATGACTGGAGTAATGATGCTTAAAATTCAACTTTGCATCACAGAAAAGCAACTTTTGCATTCATCAACCACTAATCTACTGTACAAACAATTTGTGCTTTGACCAGCAGATGTCAGCCTCACCTGCTCCCTCCGGCTCTCCCGGTGCTCTGTAGCGATGCATACGCAGCACATGCTCCGAGATCTCCCGATCGCTGTCTGGATCCATCTGATCCAGAACTATGAACAGCAGATCAAATCGGGAAAGCAGGGAATCCTGGAGCCCGATGTTCTCCATTGGGGTCTTATACTGGTCATACTGGGTGAAGAATACACTAGGGTTAATAATAATAATAATAATAATAATAAAGATAAAAAAAAATGAAGCAAGCAAATTATCCCTACATTTTACCAGTCAAGCCAATAACCAATATTTACCCTTCCATACACTGGGTTGGCAGCAGCTAACACACTGCAGCGAGCGTTAAGCCGTGCCTGAATCCCAGCTTTGGAAATGGTGACTCTACCCTGCTCCATCACCTCATGGATGGCTGTTCGGTCAATGTCAGACATCTTATCAAATTCATCAATGCACACCACACCTCTGTCAGCGAGCACCATGGCTCCTGCCTCCAAACGACGCTCACCTGGATCAGCAAGAGGTTAAAATGTACTAACAACTTATCGTGCTAAATTAAGATAACGTTGTCAATTTTTGTTTTGACAAAAAAAATATCCTGAAAAATAGGATAAAAAAAAATAGGGTTGCATAAGTTGAATACTTGTATGAATATAAATAACTACCCAGGGGTATTTCCAGCATAGACACGAGTGAAATGACTTGTCAAACAGACTTTGTGTTATAAATGTCTGCATTTTTGGGTGTATACTTGTCATCACATGTTAAAAGCGTTACCCGTCTCCTGATCAGTCGTGACCGCAGCTGTCAGACCAACCCCAGATGAGCCTCGTCCAGTGGTGGGAATTGCTCTTGGTGCAGTGAACAAAACATACCGCAACAACTGAGACTTCGCTACTGAAGGATCACCTGAAATCAGTCAAATGTGCAGTGTTTGTTTCCATAGGTCCAAAACTTACTTGTAAAAAGATTACATTTGTAAGAATAAAAAAATTAGAAAATTTAATTTAGATTAAATGTATATAAATAAAGTATAAATTAACCATAACACAAGGATTTATATATTCACACAATTATACATAACTATATAGATTAACCTTAAATAGGATTACATTTCTATAAATGGAGATTACATTTAATGGATTAAATGCATCAAGCCTCAACATTTAAGATAGGTAGACATATAGATACTGATATAGGACAAGAAATATGTACATTTATAACCCATAAATAAATAGTTACCTAAAATGGCACCAGAGAACAAGTCCAGACTTTAGATAAATTATATTTTATACATTTTTACAAAACCATGACATGTTTATAACCTCACCTATAAGCAGAATATTTATGTCTCCTCTGATGCGTGTTCCATTCTCCAGGTTGGTCTCATTGCCTCCCAACAGCAGACACAGAATAGCCTTCTTTATGTACTCATGGCCATGAATACTGGGAGCCAAAGAATTACTCAGTTGCTCAAAGACGTCCTAAAACATAGCATAGCAAAGATGAAACAGATCAGAGCTGCATTTCCCAAAATCATCATACACCTTAATACCTTGTAGAAACCATTGGGACCAGTTTATCATTAGTTTATCAAGAATTGCAGCCAAGTTTAGAATAAATGACTCATTAAATAAACAAAGATGTTTGCGCCTCTTCTTACTTTAGCATGAGCTTTGCAAAACTTCTTTATCTTGGCAACATCATCTGCAGAGAACGTCGGCACAATCTCCTTACTCATAAGCTTCACATTGTTAGCCAACAGGATTGTTCTGCAGAGAATCACAGATTCATCTGAGGACATTCAGGAGATGCCAGAGAATCTGACATTCTGACAGAGGACATGACATTCCAGTCCTGATCTCAGGATAGTTCAAATATACACACCTGAAGGTCCCAGAGGTGAAGCCGCCCTGTTTCGCAGGCAAACAACGGTAGACCCCTACAATCTGCACACGGTCACCTGGTTTCACCCGGTCGACGAGGTCATCGTTTGCAATGATGTCGACAGAACGTGGCAGCTGTCCAGCAGGGGCTTTCTCTGGCATCTCCTGAATGGTCAGTGTTTGGTGGTCCTTATAGCAGCACAGCCCAAACTCTGTCTCCAGAGGATTGTTTTCTTCATCCTACACATGCAAAATTTATTTCATGATTCTTAACATTCTTAATACTAAATCAGTGGTCAACAAGGTATGGTTATTGGGATTTTTCCCAAGTAGAACATTCTCCTGGATCAACATCCATATTTCTGTGACAGGAATGTTACAGGACCAGCAAAAGAGGATGATATAGGAATGTCTTCACACACACAAATAAATTAATTTTTAAATTGAAATTTAATTAAATATTTACTCTAAATCATTTACTTTGTTCGATAAATACAATTAATAGTTTAATAAATTAAATACATAAATGTAATTACATACATTTAAATTGTTAGATTAATAAACAAGAAAAATAATAAATAGTTATAAACAATTAAATTAAAATTGTTAAATTAACATTTTAATGAATACATTGTTACATAAATGTTTGTAGCTAAAATGAAATTTAATTAAATTAAATTGGTAAATAACATTTTACATTACATTTTATAAAGAAAGTTTAAATAAAAAAAAAATTGAAAATAAAAACATTAAATATATGACCAGTACAAAATATAACTCACTTTAGTTGGATAGATGGCACTGGAAGGAAAAGCGTCCAATGAGGTAAGATCAGTGTATTTTCGTTCCAGGGTTTTCTTGGTGGCTGGACAATAGTGGACACTACGCATAATTTTTGGCCTGACCAAGGAACCTACAGATCACATCAAAATTACAAGTCAGAAATGACGACGCATAATGCTTATGATAATTAGGGTGGAGTAAACATCACATTACAAATGTGCATATCAACAGCTCCGACTTAAATATATTAATCTAAAAATCAGGGCCTGAAATTCTGAACAAAATTTTATTATTTTTAACTATGTGAAATTACAAGCCTTAAAAACTTGAGCAATTATAATTTGTAAAAAAAAAAAAAAAAAAAAAAAAAAAAAGAAGTAACTCCTTCTCACTTTTGGTCACAATGCCTTCCACACACAAAAGGCTTCCCAGAAAGCGTGCGCTTAGAGTACGTGGAGAGACATGTTTGCTCCCAAAGCTGCCCTCAAAACCAACATGAAACTCTTCAAACTGCTTAGCGTAAGTGGTGTCTATTGAAGCCACAAGATCCTTTAGGGCTTTCTGGAACGCCACCAACTCAGCAAAAGCATTATTCAATAATCTATTGAAAAGAGACCATTAATCAGATGAGCTTCAAGGACAAACTCATAGACAAAGTACTTCATGATACAAAACAATTGTGGGAAGGCTCAAAATAAAATAATAAAATACTTACTCTTTAGCTCTTTTTTCACTTTTTCTTCTCAGGTCATTAATGTTTACAATAAGACGACACTGGCCGTCAGACACCATACTCCTGACCTTTTCATGATAAATGCCTTGGTCTTGCTGTAAACGACAAAAAGATAAATGACATTCAATACAGAGATTGCAAGAGTGTTTACACAAACCAATTGACCTACATAAAATCAAGAACAAAAACAAAAAGAAAAGAATTCACATCATCATCCAGAAAGTCCAGGTATTCCCTCTGAGACTCTCTCAGCTCAAGGTCCTCTAACCCAGTATCCATTTCCACTACAGCAGTGTCAGCTTGTGCTCATTTGCAGTTAAACATTACAAATCAAAGACGCAGACATGAATGACAACCAAACGTCTGTCTTTGAAAACCATGTGGACGCATGCCTACAAATCAATTATGTTAATTAGACTCATTAAGCTATTTGGAGCCTGTGATTATCAGTTATACAGCCACAGGGACCTGCATCCAACGATGTACTGTTGAAAATAAAGATGAATTTAATATAAATGTCTTCTCTTCCTGGACACAATAACTAAAAGCTATTTATCTCCTTAAAGTGAACTGCTTTCTTGAACAAAAAGGACAATGAAAGAGAGGAATGTGACCCTTGTAAAATGTCAAGTCGCATGCAGTAGTGTATCTTTTTTCTAATGAAACAACCCCCGCAGTATTAATTTATTCTGTATTTGACAAAAGAGACATCTGAGACATTTACATGCTATCATAATATGAACCCATAAATAAAGATGTTTGTGTCTTCGTCTGACAATGACTTATTCAGTGAACTATAGAGTTTCGTGCTTCGGGATATTTACAGTTGACAGTGTTGCATAATCCGCATATAAATTACCTAATTTTCTTTTATTAGCACATTCCAGGAGGTAGGAGCCTCGGGAGACAGCCCATTTCAAGTGTTTCGTTTGTAAGCGATTAAGCCAGCGTTTTGAACAAATGAATCTTCCTTCGTTCTGGTTCACAGTTCAGTGAATGACTATAGCAAGAGCAAATAGCATTCAAGTGCGAGCTGTGAAGACACATTTTATTGGTTGGACCTGCTACGAACACGCCCTCTTGAAGCAAAGCAACATGTCTCGTCCATGTAAATATTTGGGATGCCGTTCGTTGTTTATATTATATATTGATGGCATTGTGGAGAAACGTTTATGGTGGCTTAACTTGTGTCGGACTTGTGTTTAGAAACACTGCATCATAAACATTGTTCGAATCAGTTATTCGGAGCTTGCGTCAAACTCGCCAAATAACGTGATTCACTTCAAAATCCCGATGCTTCGCCGCTAGATTTGCTTTGCTGAAAGCGTTTACATTCATTTTATTCAGTTTCGAAAAGGTTCGATTCTCCCATCACTTCTCTCTCAGTACTTTTTAAACTTGTTTCAGTTAGTTTATAAGGAATCGTTTGTGTCAATGATAATGACTCGAGTCATTCATAAAAAAAGACACCCATCGCCATCTACTGGCGCAATGAAGTACTCAGAGATTCACAGAACAAATCAGCGAATGAATCTTTTTAGTGAACTGATTCAAAAGAAGCGAGTCGCTGGAATGACTCAAACGCTATGCTCTCCTCACTGACGTAAAGTTTTGAGCCAAAACAGAGCCACTTCTGTTGCGGACACAAGTCTGTGATCTCAGACTGCAATCTGCCGTGACCCTTGCTCCCGTTATCACGGATTGGATCGTTTAGTACAGCGAATAAGCGACCAAATAACGCGGTTTGACTGCATTTGGTTGCCGTGTCTGTCACCTGCTTATCACAGGTCCTCAACCCCACCCATTCTGTAGGTAATCATCGCGAGATTTCACTGACGGGGTTCGGTCAAAATCTCATGTCTGCGGAAAAAAAGCGGAGTTTTGATTAGGAAAAACAAAACAAATGTGATCGACGTCTATTAAGCAGGTACGCTGTGTTTGTTCAGTGTGTTTAGAAACATTATTTGATATATGTGTGAAGAAAAAACGAAAGCTTAATGTTTGGGCTGAAGTCAACTGAAACAAGAGACAAGTGAAACTTATTTAACGTAACCGATACTAGGCGCAGGTTGCTTTGCGTTAATGTGATTGTGGATTGTGATTATGATATAATTGACAGATTTGCTTTTTTAAAATACAAACTTAGTTACTGAAAAATGTTTGCTGTATTGTTAATGATGGATAATTATAGAGATTTTACTCTATAAATCCAGAGTCTACGGAACTCTGGATGTTACGGTGAGTTCACACAGATAAATCAAACTTATAAGCTATAATGTATATAGTTAATATATTCATAAAATGTATGTACATAAATGTCATTAATGAAAAGTATTACATCCCTTTTTATATTGGGGTCTCTGGGTTGCCTCAAAGTCAGGGTCCCTGATTCTGTAAAATGTAAAAACTTATTCTATAAACACATAATACACCAAAGCATATTTCCCTCATGAAGCAATGAGCCAGCCGTCCAGAAACCATCGTCCACAGAGAGAGAGAAATGGGGGACACTATAGTGAGAGGCGAGACCGAGAGCCCCGCAGCCGTCGAGACGATCCTATTGACCGTTCAAGTAGTGAGAGGTGAAACGACATTCTGCCTGTTCAAATAAACAACAACATACACATTTAAACCAGAATTTGTTTTTCATCTTTTATAATTGTATCTGACCCAGGTCGTCTGGCCAGCCGCCGTACAACCCCAGAGGTTCTCAGAGACATGTGAGGAGCACTGCTCGAGAGCACCGGGAGTCAAAGTGCTCTTACATCTGTTCCAGGAGAGGTAGGCATTCACAGACGGACATAACTATGGGTGGGAGATGAATGTTGTTAGACTGAAAGACAAACGCTGCTGTATGTACAGGTGCATCTCAATAAATAAGAATGTCGTGAAAAAGTTCATTTTTTCTTGTAACTTATTTCAAAAAGTGAAACTTTAATATATTTTAGATTCATTACATGTAAAGTAAAACATTTCAAAAGTTTTTTTTGTTTTAATTTTGATGATTAGAGCTTACAGCTCATGAAAGTCAAAAATCAGTATCTCAAAATATTAGAATATTTACATTTAAGTTTCAATAAATGACCATCCCTACAGTATACATTCTGGATATCTCTTGTTCTTTGAAACCACAATAATGGGGAAGACTGCTGACTTGGCAATGATCCAGAAGACGAACGTTGACACCCTCCACAAAGAGGGTAAGTCACAGAAGGTCATTACTGAAAGGTGTGGCTGTTTACTGCTGTAAACAGTTTAGTGCTGTATCAAAGCATATTAAATGCAAAGTTGACCGGAAGGAAGAATTTGGGTAGGAAAAGGTGCACAAGCAACAGGGATGACCGCAAGCTTGAGAATACAGTCAAGCAAAGCTGATTCAAACACTTGGGAGTGCTTCACAAGGAGTGGACTGAAGCTGGAGTCAGTGCATCAAGAGTCACCACGCTCAGACGTCTTCAGGAAAAGGGCTACAAGCCACTTCTGAACCAGAGACAACATCAGAAGCGTCTTACCTGGGCTGTGGAGAAAAAGAACTGGACTGTTGCTCAGTGGTCCAAAATCCTCTTTTCAGATGAAAGTAAATTTTGCATTTCATTTGGAAATCAAGGTCCCAGAGTCTGGAGGAAGAGTGGAGAGGCACATAATCCATGTTGCTTGAAGTCCAGTGTGAAGTTTCCACAGTCAGTGATGATTTGGGCTGCCATGTCATCTGCTGGTGTTGGTCTACTTTGTTTTCTGAAGTCTACAGTCAATGGAGCCATCTACCAGGAAATCTTAGAGCACTTCATGCTTCCTTCTGCTGACAAGCTTTATGGAGATGCTGATTTCATTTTCCAGCAGGACTTGGCACCTGCCCACACTGCCAAAGATACCAAAAGCTGGTTCAATGACCATGGTGTTACTGTGCTTGATTGGCCAGCAGACTCGCCTGACCTGAACCCCATAGAGAATCTATGGGGTATTGTTAAGAGGAAGATGAGAGACACCAGACCCAACAATGCAGATGAGCTGAAGGCCACTGTCAAAGAAACCTGGGCTTCCATACCACCTCAGCAGTGCCACAAACTGATCACCTCCATGCCACGCCGAATTGAGGCAGTAATTAAAGCAAAAGGAGCCCCTACCAAGTATTGAGTACATATACAGTAAATGAACATACTTTCCAGAAGGCCAACAATTCACTAAAAAAAAATTTTTTATTGGTCTTATGAAGTATTCTAATTTGTTGAGATAGTGAATTGGTGGGTTTTTGTTAAATGTGAGCCTAAATCATCACAATTAAAAGAACCAAAGACTTAAACTACAGTGCACAGCATAAATGAGTACACCCCCTCTGAATAAATATAAAATATGTATTTTCTTAATGATCACTAATATAATTCATGGAAAGATGGCAAAATTGAAATGTATTAAACATATACTTAATAAAAACAACAAAATATATGCCAATATTTTCTGTAAGATAAGTAAATTAGCCAATTTTGTTTAAATGAATGATTGCAGAAATGAGTACACCCTAGATTTAATTCAGCAAATGTATAATATTCTAGTACTTAGTATGTCCTCCAGAACTTTGAGTACACTGCTCTGACCCTTCTTGGCACTGAGTGTACAAGTTCATGACAAATTTTCACATCTGTCCTGTTTAACTCCTGGAGGACGACCTCCTTAAATGCTCTGGTCTTTAATGGCAAGTTTTGCTCAGCTCGTCTCTACAGAATCCCCCACAGCTGCTCAAGAGCGTTAAGACTGAGTGAAATACATGTCCACTGAAGGATTTTCACCTTGGGAGAATGAATATCTTCATTGTCATGCTGAAAAAATGCCCAATAATGCAGGGAATGAGGGGAGGGTAGCATCTTCTGTTTCAAGTTTTTGTATTCCATCACACAGTAGTGTGTGAATTCATGACAGCGTTGATAAAGCACAACTCCCTCACACCTTCAGCACTCATTCATCCCTATACAAGAGCTTTACTACCACTGAATGTCACTGTGGGTACCAAGCACTTCTCACTGTACTCCTCCTCTAGCAACACCAGAACATTTTGGATGCTTTTGGATCCGAAATGATTGACTTGGTCTCTTGAGACCAGAGTATGGATTCCCAGAAGTCTCTATTTTGTAAATATGGGCCTTGGAAGAGGTTAAATGAGTTTATTGTGCTTTGGCTACAGTAGGTAATTCTAGTGGTGACAACAACCATGCATGTCACTTCTGCAGGCTGCGTCATACTCTGTGAGATAAAGTGTCACTCTTTTCATAGCTTTTGCCGGCTCTGAGACATTTGCATGCTATTTCTCCTGCGCTTTTTCTAGCAAAATTTCACTCATCACTAAATGAAAACTTAAAGTGAAGACCTGATTATTTCAGGAGCCTTGTCACAAGTCCAGTGTTTTTGAATGTTGGTGCTACTTCTGCTATATTTTCACACTTAAAACAATAATTTGGTATTCCTCTTGTAACATTGTCCTCTTTTATGCTAAGAAATAAGTCACCTGGCAGTTCTCTCCCAAGTGGTTCCACTGCTGCCAGCATTAAGTCTGAGTATGATTCAGTGGGCTATATAACACTGTTAATTGTCAGGAAATTACTTGTCTTTAAAAGGTTTGGTTCAATATACTTACTGTTGATCAAGAATAGCCTTAAACCTATACACATTTTTTTTTTGTAACTTTCAGGAGGGTGTACTCATTTTTGCAACACATCATTTTATCACTTTGATAAGAAAATCTTATTTTGCTGAATAACTTTGACATTCATCTTTGGTAATTAATCAAGCAGGCATGTTGGAACATTATATCTCCAAAGAACCCTAACATGTCATCTAAGTAAAGAGTAATTGCTGAATTTGTTAAGTTTTAGAGGGGGGTGTACTCTTTTATGCTGTGCACTGTACTTCAGTCTGTGTGCATTTAATTTATTTAATACACAAGTTTCACAATTTGAGTTGAATTACTGAAATAAATTAACTTTTCCTTGACATTCTAATTTATTGAGATGCACCTGTATGTTGGAATTATGTATCCAAACAACTACGTCAAAATGTCTGAAACCAGTTTCAGGTAATTCTCTGAATTTGGGTGTCAGTACTGGGATCATGCATCAAACATGCCCTCACACAGGTCTAGTTTCAGTCTAGCTCAAGTCACACCTTCTGACACGACATAATGTATTTTACCCCCCTTCCTCCTTTCTGCTGGTCTAACCGGTTTAGCTTTTTTAAGCTTGTTGATACCAATCATTCGTTTACAAACCATGAGAGATATGTAACATTTTTCTCATTCTTGCAACACATGGACCAGGCATAGCATATGCAGTGTATTACTGTTTATGTGTATTACCGTATATGTTACAAGACAAATTTTATTTTAATATATTAAAAATATTTTTCACTTGCTGTTATGTTAGCAGGTGACCAGTATTTGCATGCTTGTATAAACACAAGTTCATAAAATGGTGCACACGCATGACAGTTTGTTTTTCTTTCACACACTTAAAAACATGCTCAGTTGTACACAATACAATTTTAATTTAAAGGCACTTACAGATATACTGATTGTCTTTTTAGGAGTAAGGGGGTTTTATATAGTGGTTCTCATCCCTTTTGACTTAAAGTCCCAACATTTTCCAACAATATTTGAAGGCCCCCATATTTCTTCTACTTGTTTTATTAGCAGAATCTGGGGTGTTTGTATATTAAATTAATCAAACAAGGTTAATTATGTGATTCTGTGAGGTTTAAGATTATGATTCTGTATGTATTTTATTTGAGAAATAAATACTTATTGAGGAATAAAAATGTTAATTTTACATAAACAAATACATAAATAAAAAAATGTAAATTTTAAGTAATCCTTTTTTAAGTCAAATAAATATTTTTTTAGTTTTTTTTTGAGTAAGATATATAATTTTGCAACAACAGCAAAAATTCTCCTTCCTTGCAACTTTTATATGATAGAATAGTTTTACCAAATTCACTTTTAGCTTGCTTAAAAATGTTGAATGATTTTCTGTTTTTGAGTAATTATTTTGAAAACAACTACCCCCCCCAATAAAAATTGAAAAGATTATATATCATAATATTGGATAGAAACCCTACCCTTACAGCTTAATACAGAGTAAATATTAAAAATGTTTATTTGATAGCTTAGAATTTTTTACGATGGCCATTCCTCACATGACTGATCATCATATTTGGAAGATATAGGCATTAAAAAGTTAAGAAACCCCCTGTTCTAAACAAGTTTGTTGTTTCTTAGTTGCATGTGTTTCTGTGTTTGTTTCAGGTATTGTGTTAATATGCGCCATCCTGACCAATGTGTTGGTGCTCATCTGCGTGGTGTCCGCTCACATGTCGCAGCTGGGCATGTCTGCGATGGGTATGGGCGGAACGAGCTTCATTGATGCCATGATTCCTTTTGAGGGGGTGGAGCTACAGCAGGTGCGTGAGCTTGACATGCAGTACGGACAGATGAGAGCACCAGGAGTCTATGGTGGTGTGGCCTTCAGCCTCACCTTTGGTGCACTTTCACTCCTATTCATAGTGTCCAGCACCAAACCCCCCCACGTGCTTCCACGGAAGCTCCTGATTGGACAGTTTGCTTTCCAGATCATTGGTGCAGTGGCTTACGTGGTTGCGGTTGGTTTGTATCTGCACTTCGTGATCTCGGTGAATTCAACCGAGGTGTGTGTTCGGCGTGAACGACTGTATGCTCGTAATGGATATACCTGGATGAACTGTGATGTGAATGGGGGTGATGCAGCTGTCGCACTGTTTGGAATTATAACCGCAATTCTGTATGCTGTTGGGACCTTTTTAACGGGACAAACAATCCAGGATGTCAATCGTTACTTTAAGGAGCGTGACCGCTATGAAGCTGAATGCAGAGAACAACCCATAGGTCCTCTGAAAATACCTGTAAATCCTGACACTTATGTCTGAGTTGTGCAGGAAAAATATGGACTCTGGAATGGATGTACATGAACTGGTTTTGTTTTTTACTTTTTAAAAAAATATTTTTATTATGCATATTTTTTTAATGGTTTTCAGGCTTCAGTTCAGTATAGTTTTGATGAAGTTTTTTAATTAATAAACACCAAATAATTCATTGGGGTATGAACACTTGTTTTCCCTTTGGATTAAATTGATTTCTCTGAGCCCATTGGCAGATATTTACAATGTGTAAATATCTACAAATATGTTAACAAATATGTACAAATGTTATAAATTCACTTCATTTAGATGGATTTTCCAGAAAACAAGACTTCTTATCATTTTTGGATTTTTGATTTAAGAATCTTTAGACATTTGCAGTGAAAAATCTTGTTTCCATAGTTGTTTCCATATTCTAGTCAAGCAGTTTATTTTGTAAAATTAATTAAATGATGGAGATTGGTTTGGAAGTCGTGCTGCTAATGCGACTCATTGTGTTCTCCTTAAACATTTACGATTAGAGAACATTTTAATGTGCAGTGTTCATCTTTAATGTATTCCTTAAATTTTCTTTAAATGATATGTGAAAGTCTTAAATTTACTTTCATAAACTTTGAAGATTTGCGTTCTAGTATGGGAGTGTGTCATTTACTTTATGGATCAAAATGTCAAAGTATCATTCATTTATATTTACTACAGACCTTGTTTTACTCGTAAACTGAAATACCTTATTATAAAAACCCATAGGAAAATCTTGATGGAACCCATGGCCCACGTAGTCTTCGTCACAGAATTTGGCTTTGAATATTTAATCATGCTGAAAATTTAGTTCAGACAAAAATAAAAACTTCCATCTACTCACCATTAAACCCGACTTTCTAACATTTACATATTTAGCAGACACTTTTATCCAAAGCGACTTGCAGTGTATTCAGGCAATGCATTTTTTATCAGTATGTGTGTTCCCTGGGAATTGAACCCACGACCTTTTGCGCTGCTAACGCAATGCTCTACCACTGAGCCACAGATAACATTTTGAGATCTCTTTTTTTCTTTTTTCTCTTTTTTTTTTTCTGTGTATACAAAGGTCACTAAAGTGATTTGGTTCCCAACAGTATTTAAAATATCTCCCTTTGCGTTCTGCAAAAGAAAGTAAGTCATACAGGTTTGGAATGACATGAGAGTGAGGAAATGATGGCAGATTTGTTTTCCTATGACTGATTGTCCAGCAGGGGGCAGCAGATACACATGCATTTTCGGCCCCTCATTCTGACCTCACATTTACTATGATGCATGACCTTAAATAGCCTTACTGCCTAATGTGACTTTACCATTCATTATACACATTTTTTATGTAATCTTTTTCTAGACATTATTGAAAATGATTTTAAAGATTCCTTATGGATACAGCATTGTTTGGATTTTACTAGCAGGTGCATTAAATAGCACTAACTGGACATACCTCACATTTTTCAGACAACTAAAAATAACACTGTGTTTACTTAACACTAAAAATAAATGAATGTTTCCACTGTTTGGTGAAGCTTCAGCTGTCACACTCCTTCAGAGCTGTTTTTCAGTTTGTGATTGTCAGGCATAATCTCGCTACTCTAGATACAGCAGGAATCTCGAAAGCACATGCTGGTAATATTTAACCATTATGACCCAGTTACAGTCTATGGATGGAAAAAACGTACGTGAGCGCACACAGTTTCGTTAACTATTTAGAAATCAATGGATTACTGATAATTGCGTGTATTCTAATGATACAATCCATTCTATATCAGGTCTGGCCTTTCTAATACGCAAAGAAAAAATCCAGACATTACTACATCATATGTCCATTGTGTGACTCAGGGCTTTTTCTTTTGTAATAGGGAGGTGTGTTCCCCTGGTACTGTTTCTTTACTCATGCTTACCACACAACAAGTGCTGACAACGGGTGAGCACACGCACATACACCACAACGGCCAAAGTACATGTGAGCTCAGACAAAGCCTTGTGCTGCATTTCTTTTCTCTTTTCGTGTTCGCAGGCGTTCAGAAGACTATTGAGAGGAGATTTCAGCCAGACAGAAGGGTGAGTTCTTTCAGCTGTTTCTATATTGTTCGGTGAAGACAGCGCTCAGGTGAGCCATCGGTACGTAATTTGTGTTTTTGTGTCTTTTTTAATGGATCTAGTTGGAGGTTGAAGGTTAATGACAGGTTAAGGATTAAACATAGTGTAGATAAGTGACCAGACGCACATACACTGACACATGAAGCACATGGGGTAGGTGTGCAATGCTGAAAGTGAAGGTGGGTGAATCTTATCTGGTGTGAAATAAGAGTGAGCAGATCGATTGTGTTTGACAGCACCTCTATATGAAGTATTATTTTGCAATAAATGGACAATAAAGCTTTGCTTGAAGTGGGGAATTGGTAGGTTCGGAAGCAGGTATTTATACTGAGACATAAGTAGAAACGAGAAGCAAAGTCCTCTCTGTCTCTTTATGTGTTGTCAATAGGTGTGTCCACTTATTTCAGGTCAGTTCACAAAAGAAACAGTCTGATTGGTCTAATATTAAGTTTTACTTCAGTTCAATGGATCTGTTTTGTCTTTCCACTATCACATGGCAAGGGTCAGACAATGTCACTTAAGAGCCCCATAGGCTGTCATGTGTTTTTGTATTGGAAGCTATGTGGTCTTGCGCATTATGTTACGTGTTCAATTTCTGACTACATGTCAGAAATAAAGTAGGGGACTGAGGCAAAAATGGCTGTAATTTGATTGAAATTTGTAAAGCATTATTTTTGACTCTGGTTACATGTATTGTGAACTGTTTTTAAATTCTCAGAGGAAAAGACATACTGAATAAAAAGAATAGAGGAAGTGTCCTCGGTGTGAAAGAGAATGTGTCAGCAAAAGCAGATTTATATCTTGTGACTCTGAGTCCTTGATGAAGGAACTGTTGCTGCTTAATCAGGCTGTGGTTTCAGTTTCCTTTATGCATGGATTTTTAAATGTGGCTAATAATGTTTGGTTTCTTTATGAGACCTTGTTTGTGTTCTTTCTGATTCCCTGAAGTCACTTTGTAAAGTATCTTCTTTTTTATTTATTTTCTTTTTTTCTACTTTTCAAATGTCCGTTATACTCTCCCACAAAACTCTTTTCAGCAAGGATGCGTTCAATTCATTAAAAAGGGACAGATGTTCAGAAAAAAAGGACATTTATTTTGTTAGACATAATTTTATTTATTTTAATAAAAGAATACTAAAAATATTTATCATTGTTTCCACAAAAATATTAATTAGCACAACTGTTTTCAACACTGATAATAATAAGAAATGTTTCTTGAGCATCAAATCAGCATATTAGAATAATGTTTGAAGGATCATGTGACACTGAAGACTGGAGTAATGATGCTGGAAATTCAGCTTTGCCATCACAGGAATAAATTATATTTTAAAATGTATTTAAATAGAAAACAGAAATTTTAAATTGCAATAATATTTCTCAATTTTACTTAATGTATTTTTGATTTGAATTCTGCTTTTTTTTATCATAAGAATTGTTTTTATCAAAAACTTTTTAATCTTAGTTTATAGATTGTATTGTTTTACCCTTTAAACTTCATCATACAACTATCATAAATATTAGCAGTAACATTTTAAAAATTATGAACTAATAATAAATAAGTTTGATATTTATTTTATGAACATGGTTTACATATTTGTGTTGTTGTGGCACGCTTGAGATTGAATACGAGACTTGGGGCCTGTTTCATAAAACAAGTTTACCAAATAAGCCAGGCTTATTTCAGTTAGTCTGATTTATTTTGAACCAGATCAACTGGCAATACGTCAGACTAAAATAAGCCTGGCTTATTTGGTAAACTTGTTTTATGAAACAGGCCCTTGATGTGTGAAGAAAAATCAAGTTAACTGTTTTTTAGCTCATCATTTCCAGTCAAGCTGTAATTTTGTCAAATGATGCAAAAAAAAAAGTTGACCTCTTAACAAAGGAGATGACTATTTTATTACAGACGTTATGAAAATATAATTTCCACCATCAGCATTTCCACTACAGAACACTACTACACACATGGCTTTCATAAAATGACTGAAGTGTCAGATTTCTCTTGTAATGTATTTATGTTCACTGCATGCATGTGCAGTGTTACTATAATATTTTACATGCATTAAAACTAGTGAGTGAGAAATGTGTGTATTAAGAGTGTATTCAAGACTAATGCTTTTGATATAAATGATGTGTTAGAGAACCTACAGATTATTTCATATATTAAAGTCACATTTTAACTTAAAGATGTATATGCAAAAAGTTCTGCATGTCTAATTGTAAGTGTCCAAGTGATAGACAAAGCCCTACTGTTACTGTCTGTTGGCTGTAATTTCAACCAGTGCAGATCTTTCATGGATCCTTGCAGATTTGCTCATCTTTACATGCCAAAACAAATGCTTTCAAAGAGCCTGCACATTACTGAACTGAAGCCAGTCTCATCCTCTCTGCAGATCTCCTCCCATGAGGGAACACTATCGTGATGGCGGAGGGATCTGAATTTGACCTGGACTACATTACGGAGTGTATCATTGGCATCACCTTCCACCAGTCCTGCACAGAGCAGAGGTACCAGCACAACCTGCGCAGCATCACGCAGATGCTGCAGTCCAAACATGCGGATCGATACATGGTGAGCAGACAAGAAAAACAGACAAATCAGCTGTCATTGTGTGTGTTTGTTGACTGATAGTAGACTGTTGCTATTGGAGTCACATGGAACAAAACCTTTATTTTCCTGCATGCAGGTCATTAACTTATCCGAACACAGTGATGATCTCAGCAGGATGAAGCACAGGGTAAAGTTAAACTGTGTGTCATGTGACTGTTAAAGATGTGTAATGGTATGCATACTTCCATTCAAAAGTTTGGGGTTGGTAAGATTTGTAATGGTTTTGAAATAAGTCACTTATGTTCACCGATTCTGCATTCATTTGATAAAAAAAAAGTAATATTGAGAATTATTATTATTAAAATATTATGTTAATAATAGTATTTTAAAATAATGGTTATTATTATTAAAATAATAATAATATATTTTAAAATGTAATTTTTTTCCAGTGATGGAAAAGCTGATGATTTGCTGCTTAAGAAACATTTCTTATTATGAATCTTGAAAACTGCTTAATATTATTTTGTGGCAACCATGTTAAATTTTTTATGGATTCTTTCACGAATATAGGTTTAAAAGAACAGCATTTATTTGAAATAGAATTATTTTGTAAAATTAGAAATGTCTTTACTGACACATTTGACACTGACACATAAATGCAACCTTGCTGAATAAAATTATTAATTTATTTAAAAAAAAAATTTGACCACAAGCTTTTGAATGGAAGTATATGTTTAACTGTTACCTCACATTTCTGACTGTTAGGTGGTGGATTTGGGATGGCCGGAACAACAAGCTCCATCGCTCCATCTGCTGTGTTCAGTGTGTAAAAACATGGAAAACTGGCTCAGGGCACACTCTGAAAACATGCTGCTGCTACACTGCAAAGTGAGATTTAAAGATATTTGCTGTTCACTCTCAGGTTTAAAGTCCATTATTTGTCTCTGGGACTTTGACTCTGTCCTGTAGGAATGTCACGGTTGGTTAACTTCCTCCTGTGTCTTTCATAGGGCAGCAAAGACAGAGTGGGTGTGGTAATATCCTCTTACATCCAGCTATCTAATGTTTCCTCCAGGTACTACTCAACATTTCATATCCATTGTTAATAAGTCAAAAAAATCTTTTAAAAGACAATTGCCATCTCAGACAAGCTGCTTAATGTGTTCATCTCAAAATGACTATATTTACTCATCTCTATTTACTCCCCCTCATGCCATTCTAAACCTTTGTGAGCTTCTGTGTGATTACAATAAATGGCCACTGGTGCTTTCAAGCTTCGAAATAGACCATAAAAATAGTCCTTTTGATTATGCACTATATTTACAGTCTTCGGAATTCATATGTTAGCTATATGTGAGGAACAGATTCAAATTTAAGTAATTAATTTCTGAAAATATTGATGCAGTCATGAGAGTTCATAAGCAATGTTCAGTTTTTGAACAAATAATTTTTTGATTTGGATCTTTTCAGTCAATTGATTGAACTAGTTCACAAATCCAGTCTGAATGATTTGTTCAGTGATCCGGTTGCAGAGCTTCTCGAGTTAAAAACTCACTGGACCATATTATAAGAGCAATTGCTTGTCGTAATTACTCATTTGGAGGAAAGAAAGTCATATGCATTTGGAACAATATGACAGAACATTGATTTTTTTGGGTGAACTGTTCCTTTAAGACCTTTAAAGGGATTGTTCACTAAAATGAGAATTTTTTCATCATTTGCTCACCCTCATGTTGTTCCAAACCTGCAAGTTTCTACTGTAACATGATAATGTCTGATATTAATCTTAATAGCTTCATCTGTCATAATTTAAAAAAATCTGTATTTAAATATATAAAAAACATTGTGAATTGGTAGTGCGGATGTAATGGCTGCATGTTGTGGCATGTACTGTATGTTAAATGATTGCATAATTGACCAAACAAAAATATTTGTTTATTCTTTCATTTGTGTCCTGTCTGTCTTTCAGTGAGGAACACGCATTAGATCTGTACTCCATGAAGAAGTTCTGCAGTGATAAAATGGTTAAACTTATGACTCCATCTCAGAAAAGGCAAGGCTCATTTGTTTATGCATTAACTTTCTTTTCCCCTTGTTCCTGTTGCTTTTCACCTTGAAGCATACTGAGGTGTTGGTGCTGTCATTGCTGTCGGTCACTCAGCAGTCTGTCATGAGTGAAGGATACACACAGGGACACACATGAGAGGAAATCCCCCTATGCAGTCTGGACGTCCTGATATTATTCCAACTTCCTTTTTTGTGAAATAACTTCATTTTACACTTTGGTATTTTCTTTTTTACATCATACTGAAAGACACCGCCTGTCACCCCTCATGCACGTGCAAAAAGTTTTCATTTTTTCCCATGATGTTTAGTGCACTATCATTTTCCTTCCCTTATGTTCTCCCATCTCTATTGACTCTAGAAACACTTTTTGGAAGATGAGTTATTGTAAAGCTTTGAAAATGGCAACATAAATATTCTGCTCTGATCTGTTGCTGGAACAACACAAAGAAGCTGTTTTTGGCAACACTATAAAGAAGCTATTTATTCTCTTTGATAGTGAGGCGCACCCAGAATAGCACTAAATCAATGGAGAAATGTAAAAAAAATTAGATTTTAGAAGTTTTCAGCTTTTAGAATCAGTAACACTTTTCTTTGGGAGCTTGCTTTCACAACAGACTTTTTTTCCCTTGCAGTTCTAAGTTTACAGTATATTTTGCAATTTTTTTTTTTAAATCTAGCAATTCTTTTTTTCAGAATTGTGAGATATAAACATACAATTGCTAGATATAAATTTAGAATTGCAAGATTAAAGTCAGAATTGCGAGATGTTAACTTTGTCCCAATTGACCCTTCGCAAAGACCCGCCCCCTTAGTTACTATTGTTACGTCCAACATGCCATGGCACCACACGAAGATCCATATTTTCGCATCATGTTCACACAGTGTAAAAGACTGCGTTATGATTGGTCAGATTGCCATTGTCATTCAAACTCCTGGCGAAGGGTTAAAGGGTTACTCCACCTCAAAATTAAAATTTTGTCATTAATCACTTACCCCCATGTCGTTCCAAACCCGTGAAAGCTTCGTTTGTCTTCGGAACACAATTTAAGATATTTTGGATGAAAATCGGGAGGTTTGTGACTGTCCCATTGACTGCCAAGTAAATGACACTCAATGCCCAGAAAAGTATGCGGCTGACACAGAACAGCGTACACTGCTTGCGTCCAGCAGATATTCTCCAAAATGGCACTACGCTGAAGCAGAGGAGACGAATTGATGAATAAAGTCGTTGTTTTTGTTTAATTTGAGCAGAAAAAAGTGTTCTCGTCGCTTTATTAAATTCAGATTGAACCACTGATGGCAGATGAACTATTCTGACGATGCTTTTCATACTTTTCTGGACCTTGACTGTGGTAATTACTTGCCAGTCAATGGGACAGTCACAAACCTTCCGGTTTTCATCCAAAATATCTTAAATTGTGTTCTGAAGATGAATTAAGCTTTTATGGGTTTGGAACGACATGGGGGTAAGTGATTAATGACTAAATTTTCATTTTGGGGTGGAGTAACCCTTTAATTGCTTGTTAACTCGCAATTATGAGAAGAACTGTAAGAAAAAAAATCAGAATTATAAGATAAAAAGTCAGACTTACCTTTTTTTTCTTCTGTGGCGGAAACAAAAAACAGAATTGCGAAATGTAAACTTGGGGGATATAAACTCAAAATTCTGAGAAAAAAAGTCAGAATTGTGAAATGTTAACTCGTAATTATGAGTTTATAAAGTTTATAAAAAGTCAGAATTATAAGAGGTAAACTCAGAATTGCAAGAAAAAAGTAAGACTTTATACCGCAATTCTGACTTTTTAATAATTCTGAGTTTGTTTAGCAGTTCTGAGAATTTTGAGAAAACAAGACAGAATTTTGGGATAAAAAGTTGGAATTGCCTTTTTAATTAATTAATTTATTTTAAATCTTGTGGTGGAAACGGGCTTCCGCATAGTTTTCACACCTTTGGCTAGTTTATTTGGAAATATGCATGCATTCTTTCTTCCCCCTAAATCCTTTTGTTTTGAAATGCTGATAATTGCCAAATAAAACCAGGTTGATGCATCGTTATGCTGTTTTATTATTGACATCATCTGAAGTTGTGCTGGTGTTATGAGGCCTGATTTATTATTTCTTGTGTCAGTATGAGTGACTGAGGTGTTTGTGGATGTTTTAGGTATGTGCAGGTGTTTGGCAGACTCCTTACCCATCAGATCCGCATGAACTCTTCCCCGCTCTTCATCCATGGCATTAATATCCATCCTATTCCAGACTTCCACCCTACAGGTACTGAAAACACCCATATGTCATACATTCAGTCTTTTAACTTTTAAGAGAAATAGTGTTTTTAGTTTCCAAATAATTGTATAGTTTGTCATCCCATTTAATATCTCAATTATTTCTCTTTTACATTAATAGATAACAGATCTTTCTCAGAATCTCTCAGTTCTTAAATTGTTCTCCTGAGAAAAATACTTCAGTAATCTTACTTAAAAAATTAGTTCACCCAAAAATTAAAGTTCTGTCATCTTACTCTCATTTCTTTCTTCTGTGGAACACAAATGAAGGTATTTTGAGGAATGTTGATAATCAAAATGACTTCCAAAAGTTGTAAATGTAAATTGTATATGTAGACATTAACATTAACCTAATTTATAAATTCTGTAAAAAGTATTTCTGTATCAAATTCTTTCAAAGCCGTTTTATCTAAGCTATGACCTCCATGTTAAATTTACAGTTCTCAATTTACAACATACCATCTGTATTTAGTTTAATTATTTTCTACTATTATTTCTACAAATGTCTTTTCAACTCCTGCAAGTTGAAAAGAAACATCTGAGGCAAAGTTGATACTTAATGAAACTTTACTGAGATCTCAATTATGTGAACTATAAAAAAGGTAATACAATTTTCCACTGGGTTTGTTTGTTTTCAGTGTGTCAGCTGTTTATCAGAGTGTATCAAGACACACAGACAGTTTACACATCAGGAGTGCAGTAAGTCACCAGATATTATATGAATAGAATATAAAAGTGCTTTTGTAAAATGCTGGACATATTATGTGTATCATGTTTCTCCATGCATTTATAATATGTGTATATTTAGTGCTTGTGTATAACTCTCAGTCAGGTTGCCGTAGGTCAGACAGACAGAGTGTGTTTTGTTCTAGAACCCCCACATATGCTCAAAGGAGATTTCATGGTGAGACGTCTCTCTGTCTCTTATACACACACACACACACACACACACACACACACACACACACACACACACACACAGACAGACTGCACTAATCTTACAAAAACTGCACACTGTATCATCTTCATTTCTTCTTTCTCTGCAGATTGCGTGTTATCATAAAAATGATTCCATGAGGACCCACGAGACAGTGTTTGGTGTGCAGTTCCACACCGGCACTCTGTGTGGAGACCAACTTTCCTTGCAGAAAGAAGACCTTGATCATGCAAACAAAGGTACACAAAGTGTTTTTGGTCAAATCTTTGCACTCAGTGTCCCAAAGGTTTTTGAAGATAAGAATCTAAAAGGTATTTCCATTTGCAAAATAACAAACCAAATAATGTTTATTTTGTGTCCAGAACAAACTCTTTTATTTTTTCAGATAAATCAATAGATATATTGTTCGAAATGTTGGCTTAAAGTATTAGAACCGTAAATCTGGTTGACGAATGTTATTGGAAAATGTTCATAGTTAATGTGATGAACTATGCCTGTGATTTATTCTGCTAGGACACCGGTGTGAATATGAGAAACTGACTTGATTTTCTTTAAATATGGAGCAAATGGACCAGGGTTATTATAGCTAGCTTTAATTTCAGCTAGTTGCCAAGGTGGTATTTCTCATTTTCAAAAATAAATAAATATTTATTCATAATAAATATGAATAATAAAACCGAAAATTACAAAAACATAGCAATTACTGAAACTTTTAACTAAAATAAAAATAAAAAACAAAGTATAAAAATGAATAAAAAATATTAATAAAAACAGTAATAGTATGTCAGTGATACTAAAATAACACTGAAATGGAATGAATATACGATCAGATTTTTTTAACTGTAAATAGTCTGCAAGGTAATTATTTTAATTTTAATTTAGTTATATAACTCCCCATGTTATATTGTATATAGTTAACTAATGGGAAAAATACAAAGCATCTGTGAAATTAAAGAATTTTGTTTCCTGGAATGATGGCAGATATATGTGAACAATTTTGTGTCCATATTAATGTTTTTGTTTTATTGTAGAAATAATACCTGTCTTTGTTGTTATATGTGTTTTCCTTCTTTAATGGAAAGAAAGTGAATTTATACATCCACTAAAAAGCAGTTGTTTTCAGATGCTGTTTGATATTTGTATGTAATGTGAAATTCATTTTTTGGAGGCCAATATTCTTCATTATTTTTAGTACAGGTTTGTTTTTCCTAGTGTATGAGCATGTGAGCAAGTGCCGAGTGTTTTTGGTAAATAATGACAGACAAGACGCATGGTGACCCAAGCAGATCTGAGAAAGAGACAGACAACTTAACTCTTTACACAAACACTTCATTCTGCTCCTTACGCCATGGGAAGCCTTACTCAACTGTAAGTTTGGATGGACAGAAGAGAAAACAGTCACATTGCTGTGGCGAATGTGCTTACAAGTCACGGATACATCAGCTGTCATTGAACTTGTGTGTGTTGATGTTCCCACATTGCTGTGCAGCGTCGTTTTTTCCATCCCTTTCAGTCATCATTTGCTCTTGTCTCCATTCAAGACCCAAGATTCCCAGAGGACGGTGTGGTTGAGCTGCTCTTTTCAGAAATTGCCAACAGAGACCTATCCCTTGCTTCAGGTATCCTCACATTTCTCTGGAAAGAAAGGTGTTTTATGGATCTTTGTGAATGTGGATTATTCAATATGGCTGGTTCAGGTAGAGATTAATTTAGTAATAAATTAACACTCTGTGTTTCTCTATTTCAAGGTTGTGGCCACTGGAGGACCAGTTCAGCAGTTGTCATTGAAAATGACCCTCTGGATTCACTACAGGCTCAGTGGGACTTCACTGAAAATCTTACAGCAGCAGGTAAGACTGGACTTCTCAAGCTCTTCATAATGTCTCAAATACTGGTCTTGAATAGAACTAGAATATATTTTTTTACACTGTAATTTTGGAAGAAATACATTTTTATTCAGCAAGGGCACATTAAATCATTCAAAAGCAAAAGTAAAGGCATTTATAATGCAACAGAATATTTCTATTTCAAGTAATCCTGCTCTTTTTAAACCAGGGGTGCCCAAACTCGGTCCTGGAGGGCCGGTGTCCTGCAGAGTTTAGCTCCAACTTGCCTCAACGCACCTGCCGGGAAGTTTCTAGTATGCCTAGTAAGAGCTTGATTAGCTGCTTCAGGTGTGTCTAATTGGGGTTGGATCTAAACTCTGCAGGACACTGGCCCTCCAGGACCGAGTTTGGGCAACTGTTTTAAACTATTCATTAAAAAAAACCTGAAAAAATGTATATTAGTTTCCTTTAACAGTGACACTAATAAGAAATGTTTCTTGAGCACCAAATCAGCATATTAGATATACAATTACATTTTAAAATATATAAAAATAGAAGACAGTTCTTTTTAATTGTAATAAAATTCCATAATAATACTGTATATTTGATTAAATAAATACAGCCTTAAAAGTCTTATTTCAAAAACATTAAAGAGTCTTACTGATCCCAAACTTTTGAATGATACTGTAATTCAAAAACAACAAAAAAAAAAATATTGAAATATGTAATGTTTTATAAAGTTGTGTCATGGCAATTTAATTGCTGATTATGAAGAACAAAACGATATATGAAACTGCAAAAATGAAAAACATACTGTACAAAAGGATCAAATTATTGTTGTAGCCAACAGAACTTTTAAAATGTGACAATCATCACTTAATAAATCACTTTGTTATTTATTATATTGTTTTACTTTGAAAATGTGTACAACTGTTATGATATTAGAATTTTAGATTGAAGTACAGAATTCACTCAAAATTGTTCTAATTTTAAAAAGTCTTTTATGTTTAAAACAAAAAAGCATTTATGCAATAAGACCATTAACTAAAATCATTTGATTAGATTTTTACTGAGATTTAGCCCTTGTGATAATGTCTCATGACACAATTAATCTCAGTCTACACTATATATGATATATAGCAAATGAGATGTGAGCTAAATAATTTTCACAATATTTACCTACAATTCACATGTGTTGGTCCGTTTTAGAATATCACAAGGGAAAAGGTCTGCTAATTGGCAATGTGATTATAAATATTAGTCAATTACAGATTTAAAAAAAAAAAAGTCTTATTATTACTAGATTATCGCTAGTCAACAATAAATGTATTTTTTTAAACCACCACATAATTTATACAGAAACATGTTTCTCTTTTTTGCTTTCTCATTATTTCCTTAATTAATGAATCACATTTAGTTTTATATTGCATACACTTTACTATATCTTTATGAACATACAGCAAACACACTAAATCTGGCTTTGCATTCACTAACTAATTCGGGACATGTTTTTATGGTACTTCATAGGCCTCTGGTGGGACTTGAGTGGTGAAACCATGGGATTGTCGGATTTATTTTAGGATAGAAAACAAAAGCATGAATGCACATGTAAGCAGTGTTTACTTCAGGATGCAACGAATAGTTTTCTGAGACATGAAGGCTCGTAATGGTCTAGTAATTGTCAAGTTATGGTCTGCTACAGGAAACGCGCTTTACCTCTAATACTGTTATTAAGTCTGGGCACTGTTTGCTGAGGTTAATTGGAACATATGAGACCGTGCGGTGACTGTTCAGAATGAATGAATGGAAAACTTAACCTCCTACAATAATAGTCAAGTTCTTGTATTTTACCCTAATCTAATCTTGTTTGGCCTTAGGCCTCCAGACCATAATGAGCTCCAAACCAGGCCTGCCAGTTACCATAGTATCACCACAGTACTCAGCGCTGTTGCCCTGGCTGTTTTCCTTGAGGATTTGTAATTACTGTAAATGTTAAGGTTGCTGCACTAAATGAACTGTAGTAAGACAGAGCTGCTCAAACTACATGATGTTTTGTCGAGGAGAGCGAGTCAGGATATAAAAGGAGTGCGATGGAGCTCAGACATAACAGACCCAAATGACTCATTTGTTATTCAAAGCCGAGACTAACGAGTGGACTAACATTTAGTAGCAGTTTGAGTTGTCTTCTAGGCAAGGAGAAGTAAGACAGAGGTGAAAAAAATGTGCTGATTGGTGATGGCAACCATAATACTATTTTAGTATTTGGATTGTTTGTAATGTATCCATTTTCCAGTCTAATAAGGTTATATGTAAAGCAATCTTCATTAAGATATAATTATGCCTTCTGAAAAGTAACATGTTTAACAGTAACAGGGTTGACCGTTGTACAATTCAGTTTGATTTTACAAGTTTTGTGCCCAAGATTTTGAAACTACAGTGTGCTTTCAATGATGATATCTTTACAAATATCCACTTTTCAGTCATCAGATTTTTACTATTTTAAATCAAGGTAGCAGAGACATTGGCTCTGTAATTAACCCATCCAAAGTGTACACACATAGCAGTGAACACACACACACCCGGAGCAGTGGGCAGCCATTTATGCTGCGGTGCCCGGGGAGCAGTTGGGGGTTCGATGACCTCAGTCGTGGTATTGAGGGTGGAGAGAGCGCTGTACATTCACTCCCCCACCTACAATTCCTGCCGGACCTGAGACTCGAACTCGCAACCTTTGGATTACGAGTCCAACTCTCTAACCATTAGGCCACGACTTCCGTACAATTTTAAGATTGTATTGCAAAAAATCATTGTCTTAATGTCTTGCAGGGATGATTTTATTGACAATTTAATTTTATGCCATTATAACAAAGTTTTGGCTATTTTGGCAGTAGTTTGTCATTTGAAAGGGGGGGAAATTTGATGATAACAAGGTTGACACAATTGTAAGCATTTATTTCAGTATAAATCATTTACATTGCAAGACACCAGTGTCTTTGATATTTAATAGGTACATTTTATAAAAACATGAACACAATTTTACCAGTCATGTAAAATTAATTTTCTACATGAATAAAAAAAAAAAACTAAAATATAAAATAATTAAAATGCATTTAGAATGTAAAAATCTTTTTTTATATTAAAAAAATATGGATATGGTAAACTACTTTTTGAAAGTTGTGGGGTCTCTAAAATGTTTTAATGTTTTTTTTCTTTTTTCTTTTACAAATCCTAACCAAGGCTGCATTCATTTATTTGATCAAAAGTACATTTAAAAAAGTTGTTATGTGAAATATTATTATTATTTTTTTTAATTATTCTAATTTTCTAATTATTCTAATTTTCATTTTGAATGTAGTTTAAAAGGTCTTTTATTCCTGTGATGGCACAGCTGAATTTTCAGCAGCCATTACTCCAGTCTTCAATGTCACGTGATCCTTCAGAAATCATGGTTGTGAAAAAACTGTTGTGCTGCTTAAAGGTGCAGTAGGAGATCTCAGAAAATGCTAACTTTAGCCTGATAGCACTAAAAGCGAACGTCCCACCCTCCCTGCAATCACCGTCCAAAGCCACACCCCCTGAATGCACATACGCTCACAGACCATTATACCAGAGACAACATTACTACAATAGGCAACATCAGCAGTTCCCAGTTCCAGTCCGTAAATATTCCTTATATGACCGTAAGTCATATAAGTGCCCTGCGAAGTGGACATCACCGGAAATTCCGCCATGATTCCAGTTTGAAGCGAGCGTATATGTTCCATACAAAGGGCATTAAAGTGTGCGAGACAGAAATTTAAATAGTATTTGTTTACAGAGGTATATTATGTCACGCTGCGCAGCGCAAATCAGTGAATGAATGTTCCGAAGTGAAGTAAACTTCAACGGATTTCCCCTGCTCAGGGAGTAGGGAGCAAAGAACACTGTGTAGGGAGCATATCAATCGGAACACAGTTCATGCACGTAGCTCTCTTCTAACGAGCTGGTTATCTAAATCGGGTGTGTTAACTAAGAGATACATGCAAAATATGCAGAGACGGGGGCGCGAGGACTGGAATTGGGAACCGCTGGGCTTACAGTTAGTAAAAGTGCTACAATACCAGGATGGTTGTTGATGTTTGCCTGCCGTTCTCGCTCTGTCTGCACAGCGTGCGTGATCGCGCTGATGACGTAACCTGTCTGCGCGAACCGGGGGCGCAGAGGTATGCAAATATATACGTTGACAGGCAGGTAGGAAAGTCAATTAAAACGGATCGAGCGTTTTGATTGGACGAACATTTCTTGGTCCTACGCCTTCCACAGAATATATAAATACAGATAAATACATTTAGACCACTTAACTTAATGATTGCTATAGGGATGTGAAGAGACTTTCAACCAGAATAACAAAAAATGTTTCTGAAGATAATCACCTGTTGCACCTATAATATTTTTGTGGAAACTGTGATACATTTTTTTCCCCTCAGTATTCGTTGATGAATAAAAAAAAAAAAATATTTGAAATATTTTGCAACATTATATGGTAAATGTATTTATTATCATTCTTTCTTAAAATAAAATCTTACTGACCCCAAACTTTTGAACAGTTGGCTATTTTGATACCAAACTTCAGGGTGGCACAACTTACCCACTGGCACATCTTACCCCACCTTCACCTAAACACAAAATTATGCAGAAGTAAATTGCTTCAAGGAGTGGAACATTGTGAGTTGGAATTGAACTTTGTTCTCCTTGTCCAGTTAAAGTTCAGTGATCAGGGAACAAATAAGTTGCACTTGTTTTGTTTACCCTTCGCTTCTGCACATAGTTTAGTATTTTAGGGCAATGCACAAGAATTGGAAATTCCAGGGCCGGATATTTAAAGGTTGGGAGTTACTGAGCACAACTGCAAAAATCAATCCCAACAGCTTAATGTGTGTGTGTGTGTGTGTGTGTGTGTCGTATGGGACTGAGGCTTGATGCACATCTGGTTGTGTGATTCCATCTCGAGCAGCCGTGTAATTTAGAGATACCTCATGGTTGGAGCATAAACAGCCTTTACAATTTACAATACATAAACTCAAATATAGAATTACACACGCTCACAAACACACACTGTATGTCTGTAATTATTGCCAGTCGTAGCGACAAAAAGTCTGAAGGAATTCTGCTGCCAAATGACTAAAAGTTGCATGCTTTTTTTTCTCTCACTCTCGTTATCTTTCTTTTGCTTTCTTTCAATCTCTTTCATCATTGTGTGTTTCTTTTTACCTGCTACTCTTGTTCTTTACTACACCAATACCTCCCTTATCTCGCTCTCCGTCTCTTTTGCGCTCCGTCTCTCCACCCACACATAACTCCGCCTTTGTGTTTACATTCCCCGCTCCATATTTGGAGGGCTCAAGGTCCTCCGAGCGTCCGTTCGCACTCTACAACAAGCATATGTGTGTGTGTACAGCTGTATTCCGAGGAGCATTGGCTGGCTCGAGCGGAATAATGCTTCCCAAGCCAGGATTTTCCCGTAAACCCAGGAGGGGCACCTGAAAGGGGTTACCTGTGTGTGGAGGTGGAGAGAGAGAGAGAGTACTAGTAAGAGGAAAAGGGGGAGGGAAAACAGTGGAAAGGGAGGAAAGAGATTGACGGAGAGAAAGAAAAAGAAGAAGAGGAAAGAAAGAGTCCCAGGGGAGCTGTTATCACCTTATGGGAAAGAATGCAAGCTGCCTGTCTGTTTAAAACTGCAGGAGGAGAGAATGAGAGAAAGAGAGAGCAGGACAAAATGGGCACAGACGCCTGCAGGATAAACACGGTCAGGACTGCTTGCCTCTTTCCTTCCTTTTTTCACCTCTTTCTGTATTCATTCAAGAAATGTTGTTTGTTTTTTCTTTTTCTTCTGTATTGTAGAGGCTCTCTTTCTCACTTGTGACTCTCTTAGATGTTTTTTTGCTCTTCATCATAGTTTCCATGGTCAAAGTCGTCTCAGATACCTTTGGGGTCTGATTCGAGAGGATGTTTCTGGAAAGCATTAGGTTTGTGACGCTACATGCATTTTTGAAGCGGTGCAGGTTGGTGGGATATGCTTTCAGCAGCAACACGGTTGATTTATTTTGTGAGTTGTTGAAAGCTCTTGTGATAAACGAATGCAGTTGTGCTTCATTTATCAAGAAAAGTTGCAGCATAGGTCATTTTATAGTACTTTTGAGGGTAACAAGAAGTTTCAGGTTTTGCATTTGATGTTTTATGCAGTCTTAAGGCACTTGGCTAAAACATATTTGGGCAGAATATGAAGAAATATTAGTATGTTGCTCTTTTACTCATTTATAATGTGGACTTTTTGTTAGTTGCAAAGTCAAAGTCAAGTTTGTTGTCAATGCTGAACGATGCATTGAACTAGTTGGTTTTGATCAAGTGGTCTATTAAATATTTATTTTAGATTATGATAAAGTTTGTTTGACAGTATGACGACTGTAGAATCTCAGTTGTTGGGTGTGTGTTTGTATGCCTGTGTGTGTGAGTGTGTGAGAGAGTTGCCAGCTGTGGCGTTTTATCATGCATGCCTGGTATTTGGATTTCAGCCTCTTGAGACTAGGGAAGCTTTACTGGTTTAGTTAAAAAGGTCTGTGTTTTTCACCAGTTGACATACTAACCAGTTTTGCCATTGTGATCGATCCCAGTTTATATTAGGTGTCTTTACTTACCATGTACTTGCATCAAAAATATATACAATGTATTTAATGTGTTCATATTGTATTGCATAACACATTTATTGCTATTGAGGTGACACGGTTAAGGTTAGCGACAGGTTTTGTGGTGTGGTTAGTGCTAAGGGTGGTTTAAGGGGTAGGATAAACAGTTTAGTTACATAAATTAATTGCAGTCAGATGTAATTACATAAGGTGTTTTTAAAATGTAAAAAGCATGTATGTACACAGTTGTATCAAGTTATATGTTAGTACATAGTAGTTAAAGACAGTATAAAGTGAGTATGTGTGATAGGATTATTTCTGGTTGACAAAACACCATTTTTACATAACATATATCTTGTCTATAGAGTGCTGCAGTGATGACGTATTTTCACCCTGGTTTTCTTAACAAAAACCCAATAGGATTTTTCCATTGGATTTTGGATTATTGCAGAAAGCAAAAGTTTATGATTCATAGTTTTATTCATGTTAATCTTCACAAATAAACACAACTTGAATGCATTTTGAAGCCTAAATACCAGAAGGTAACATAGGCTAGAACTAGAAACATATAGAACTAGTACTAGAACTCTTTCAATGTTTGTTTAAAAATATTTTTCCTGAAAGTTTGAGTTAGAATGGTTTGTAAGAGCATGATTAACACAACAAGATGTAGGATGTTGTGTTATGTGAAAATATCTTGAGATTGTGTTAACCAAAACCTTTATTTTCAGCAAAATCTTTATTTCGATATCCATTGAGAAAAACTCAAACCCATTGGTAAAACTAGAAGTGTTAAAATGCCTACTCGTTTTTGAGGTTTTACCTAAAAAAACACATAATCCCTGCTGGACCCTATTGCCAAAATGATCATAGAGTGTGGCGTGATGTTAAATATCAGTGTTTGCGTGTGTTTGTACACACCTGCATGTGTGATGCTGCCTTCTGGCTTCATGCTGAACAGTAGATATGTGTTATCAGTCATGATCAGTGCTGCGAGACTCTGAGTGTGTCATGACACATGACGCTATCTGCTGTGATCTGTGTTCAGCTGCTGCTGGCTGACTGATGTGTCTTTGCTAGAACACACACAACGGCCACACAAAGACATATCTAGGTCCGTGTACCTGTGTGTTTGTGTGATGACTAAGGTGTCTGCAACTCGTTAGAGACATGTTAACATTTCCACTGGACCCCAGACTATGACACACACTACTGAATGTAGGAGGAGTGGGTGAAGATAAGGGGCCACAGGTGTGACTTTGTTTTCAACACCTATGTGTTACCATGGTAACTTTTTACACTTTAAATTTGTTATACATAAAGAAATGAGTAGTGATTTTGACAAACTTTATATAAAAGTACTTTCATATATCAGAGGTCATGGATGCCAAATACGACTGGGAAAATCTCTAAAATGATGCTTCATCCACACCAATAGGTGTCAGTATAAATTATATAGGCTAGACAGAGATATATTTGAAAAGTTTGTATCTACAAAAACTGATAAATGTCAGCGCAATATCATAAAAACAGTAAAAGTTTGGGGCATGTCAGTGAGAAAACATGGTGGACACTGTAAATTCATGATCTGTTTTGATGGTAAATTTGCTTAAATGTATGAAATTACTATTTTATTTACAATAAAATGTCAAAAAATGGCATTATACAATAGTAGAAAATGTTGATGGTTTTGTACATTTGTGATAAATATATAACTATTTAGTTTACAGCACATTCACAAATTCAGTAAGAACATAAAAAAGCAAAAGCACACCTAATACATATTCTTTATTTATGATTTTATAGAAGTAAAGTAAAAAGACAAAAAAAACTTTGCTATATATTCTTGCTTCATTTTGCTCCTTTCAAAGTGATTTGAACATACCAGGCATAATAATTCCAGCTTCCCAACTCATAAATATTAGGGGTGGGAGAAAAAATAGATTCTCCGATGCATCGCGATTCTCTCTTCAACGAATCTGAATCGATTCTAAACATTTCAGAATCGATTCTGTGCTTGTTTTTTCCCCGCATATGGCATGTGTGCACGCTAGAGACAATCGCGGCAGCTTCAGTGCATAGGATATGCGCCGTGAGACGCGTGCGCATTGCTGGACAGTGTGTGCTTCCACCCGCTGTTATTTCAGCGTTTTACTTTAGATATGCTTTCATTTGTGCCGTTTGGAATGCAGTACATATTAGATACACGAAACTCACGTACTGACAGACTTTCACGTGCACTTTATGTATTGTCCTGAAGCTCGCGGCTGCGGTTAAATGCACTTGCATCTCCGAATACTTTTATAGGAAATTGATGTAAACACAGTCAGTTATGTTTTCAGAGCAGGACAAAACATTTGATATGTTGAATTAAATCTGTGCATTACTGTGAATGCAGGCTATTAAAGCTGCCACTGTCTATGATCTCATCAGTAATAATCAAATGGCAATAATGCTGAAGGAAAAAGAAAAACCCACAACTATGATTGTCGGTAAACTTTCGGATACTTAAAGAACACTTATTTTAAATAAGTAATTATTTTTAAAAGTAGCCTGCTTATGTAATTTAATTAAAAAATAAAATAAATATTGCACAAAATAAATTTGATATAAAATTTCTATGAAAATGTGCAGTAATATTGAAAAATGAGGATGTGATGCATTGTGAGATCGAATTGAATCAAATCGTTGACATGATAATCTTAACCGAAACGAATCGTGAACCCAGTGCCAATTCACACCCCTACTTTTAAGATGGCAGTACTGTCACAGAGATTCCAACTATAATCAAAAAGCATAGAAACTCCAATTTTGGTTAAAATGTAAAGTTGTAAAGATGTATTTGCACAGTAGAATAATTAATTAGGAAAAAATGTAGATCAAGAATCGTTTTGGAATCGGATCGTGAAGTGCCTAAAGATTCCCACCCCTAATAAATATGAACTTTTTAGGAGCACTGGAATGCACCATAAGTCCTAAATGAGTTCCAAATTACAGAGGTCAACTAATTATCTACTGATTGTACTAACTTTTCGTTCTTTCTTCCACAGCCAAACAAAAAGAAGGCGCACACTCTCTGAGCAGTGACTCTGGACACTCTAGCTCCTCCCAGTGGACTGGAGGACAAACCTCTGGGCTCCCAATCAGCTACGGCTCTGAGGAGCATCCCCAGCTCCCCAGAGTGATCCCTGGGCTCAGAATGGAGGAGGAACAACCTTCTCCAGGCATCCCGAGACGTGGCCTTAAAGCCAATCAAGCTACATTTGATCATTCCAGTCATTTAAATGGTGAAACAATGTTCATAGAACGAGAGACGGATATTATAGATGATGACAATGACATCATCGCGCCGAATGCTGCTGTTTCAGACTCTAAAGACATACTGTCTTCAAAGGAAATGTCTGGGTTGTCTTCAGGTGAATGTCAGAACTCTGTCCAATCAGATGATTGTCAATATAAAGCTCCTCTTGCCATATTTAGAGACGTGAATTCCTCAAACACACTCTCACACACTTCAGTACCTTCTGGATATCAGACACATATATGGGTAAAACAGCAACAGTCCACATCTTACGTGCACACTCCATCAGACAGACTGGAACACAGAGAGGAGATGGAGCTCCAAAAAGGTGCAAGCAAACCTTCATTACCAGACAATGGCTTTCCGGAGACGCAGTCTGAGACAGACAAGGATGATGAGTTTGCGACGCTGGCTTTGGATGTTGATCAGTCAATCGAACAGCTCAATCAGCTGATCCTGGACCTTGACCCTGACTTTGAACCAATCCCCACACAGGCAAGGAGTCACATGACCCGCTCGGCCTCCCTTCAGTCCAATGGAAAGACGCATTCGGTTGGACAGGCCAAATCCCTCAAGTCAGGTAAGAGGAAATCCTGATACATTCATCAGTACTGAATCAATTTATTGATTCCAACTGGCCAGCAATCCACCAGAAATATTCTAGTTATGTTTTTGGACAAAATACTATGATATTCTTTGAAATACCCTGGTGTATCATATAAAAGCCACAGTATATGAAAATAGCAAGCATTGTGTAACATAGTAAATATTAAAAGTACCATGGTATTACTATCTGAGACCATCAAAATACCATGGTAGTGTCAACGTACATTTTGTAAGAGTTCACAAACTTGATAGATTCACAATTTCTGCACAAATTAACCTTTTTATTAAGAGGCAATATTTTTACATTTTTGATTTTGTAACTTATATTCTGTATATTTGTTTTTCTAAACATAAAATGCACAGGATGCTGTCAATTTATATCAAATACTTTTTGAAATTTGAATTGGAATATATGCTCATCGTTCCATTATTATGACTGTAAAATCAAATGTATATCAAATACGAAGGTAACTGTAAATAGATATCATAAGGCAACCAACATTTTTTTATATATATATATATATATATATATATTAGGGGTGTAACGATACGCATATTCGTATTGAACCGTTCGGTACGAGGCTTTCGGTTCCATGCGCATTACAAACCGACCGATTCATTGGACTAATCCTATTAGTTTGGAAAATAAAAGAGCTTAAAGTGTGTGAAATATCAGTGCCACTGCGCTCAACAATGCAGCCCAAATGATGTAACAGGCAACGTGCTGTCTGCCCCGTGATAACCTCCCCTTGCTGGGGAGAATCTTCACTTCAACTGAATTGCTAAAATATTTAATTATAACTGCAATACGCTGTTATACAGCAGTGAATTATATTATTTTATATGGAGCACAAACGTCCGTCTGTGTAACAAACTATGTGTATATTTACAGACGAACTACACCCATGTTCATATGCCCAGACAGTCAACAGTGATAGGTTTTTGGAAATGCTATTTTGTATTCGTTCATTCACAAGTCTGCTGCGGTTCGGTTCTTTGAATGCGCTGCTAACTCTGCTGGTGGAGAAAGACTGCGTCGGGAAGGTGAAACCTCGCGCTCACGGGGCGAAACCGGTGACATTATTCTACTGAATGAAAGTTTAAGGTTTATCCAAAATGTAGCTAGTTGCTATGCGCTTTGTCTTACAAAAGAGTAAACACTGCAACACTGGTTCATGCGCCCGCGTGCGTGTGTGTGTGTGTCACGCACGGAGTGATAGAGTGCGCTTGAAATACGCAGTCGAGGCGGGTCCGGATTTAATTCCCTCCCGGTCCAGAGTCCAGACTTTGAGAAGCGCTGGGCTATACCGTTATCAGCATGTTGAAGTAGATTCGTCTCTCGTCGTCTCTGCGATAATAAGCGGTGTCAGATGCCGAAAGCTCCGTCATTACTCTGTCATTCCGTTTTTACTTTCACTTTCTGTTTATAATGAATTGACTGCGATTCATGCATAACTTTAATGATCAATATAATAATTACTATTAATACTAAATTTGTATTCATTTACAAAGTATGGTTCAGTACTGTTACTGCTTTTTTAAAAATAGCAAAGCTCTATTTTAGTTTTCGTTCAGTATCCATTTTAAAAACTATCGGTTGATTAATCGGTATCGGCCAGTGTGGTCCAACCTAGCTATCGGTATTGGTAAATCCAATATCGGTCGACCTCTACCCGCCCTCCCGTATCGAAAACATACCGAGCCGTGACACCACTGTGTCGTATCGAACCGAACCGTGAATTTTGTGAACGTTACACCCCTAATATATATACAGTGGGTACGGAAAGTATTCAGACCCCCTTAAATTTTTCACTCTTTGTTATATTATTTGCTAAAATCATTTATGTTCACATTAATGTACACACAGCACCCCAATTGACAGAAAAACACAGAATTGTTGACATTTTTGCAGATTTATTAAAAAAGAAAAACTGAAATATCACATGGTCCTAAGTATTCAGAGTAACTCAGGTGCTGTCCAGATCATCCTTGAGATGGTGAGTCCAGCTGTGTTTGATTATACTGATTGGACTTGATTACCTGTCTATATAAGACCTTACAGCTCACAGTGCATGTCAGAGCAAATGAGAATCATTCAAAGGAACTGCCTGAAGAGCTCAGAGACAGAATTGTGGCAAGGCACAGATCTGGCCAAGTATGCTGCACTTAAGGTTTAAGAGCACAGTGGCCTCCATAATCCGGTTTGGGACGACCAGAATTAGATCTGAGCTATCGGAGGAGAAGAGCCGAAGCAAGATCACTGTGGTGAGCTCCAGAGATGCATTCCAAATCACTGCAGCTATCGGTATGGCAGAGTGCCTCTCCTCAGTGCAAGACACATCATGGAGTTTGCAATGAAGGATTCTCTGGTCTGATCAAGATAGAACCTTAATTCTAAGCCCAGGCACTGCTCTCACCCGTCCAATACAGTCGCAAGCATCACAGCTGCAGGGACAGGACGACTGGTTGCAATCGAATGCGGCCAGGGATATCCTGGACGAAAACCAGAGTGCTGTCAGTCGAAGGTATCTAAGCACACAGCTAAAATAACGAAGGAGTGGAACCTTGAATGAATTTTGAGTGAATGTTTACCATCCAACCTGACAGAACTGGAGAGGATCTGCAAGGAGGAATATATATGAAAAATATATATATACGTATATATATTAGGACCATGTGATATTTCACAGTTCAAAATTTTGCAGCAATATATTTTTTATCATTTAGATTGAGTTCAAAATTTTGCAGCAATATTTTTTTCATTGTAAAGACATGTATACTCTATTGTATACTCTATGTATACTCTAGATTTCTATTTTAAACAAATGTTGTTCTTTTAAACTTTCAAATAATCATGATAAATTATTTTAAAACATTTTAAAAAAATTTACCGAGCCAAAATCTTAGAATGGTAGTGTGTGTATGTATAGATAAATATTACATTCACATTTCAAATACATGTGGCATTTTTGCTTTGTTCACGGGTGACTTTTTAAATTAATGTTTGAGGTTTCTATTGGCAGGGGCCTAATTTATGTTAATAAATGCACACAAGTAACATACAATGGTCCTCTATGTGCTGCTCCTGACAGGTTTGCTAAAGAAAATAAAGTCCTGCCTTTCATTTCTCTCTCTATGTGTGTGTGTGTGTGTGTGTGTTTAAGTGTGACTGTGCTTGAATATGTAAACATCCAGGTCTAGTATGGAGTGCTTGCATAGTGTAAATGTGACCTCTAAGCTGCCTTTAGTTTAAAAATTAAAATAATCATATTTCTAGCAGTGTAATAACAATTCCCTTGACAGTTTACTCCTTAATAATGCTATATTGACTGCTGCTTTTACCAAACACGTCTGTGATGCAGTCTGCATGAACTCAACACTCTGTCTCCTTTGACCTCGGCATACTGAGAGGGTCTTTTTGCTTTTGAAGTGTGTCCCCTGCCTTGCATATGTCCCCTGTCTATTCTGTTATAAGATCCCAAGAACCTTTCTTACTGGATCAGCCCGTGTCAGAGCAACTCTGACACCTAGAATGAAGAGTCTTTGAGTAGAGCAGAGAATTCATCCTGCTGAACAGAAATCTATGCAGAGTGTTATTATTACTGTAGTATGTCACCAGATATATGCCCTGTGGTGTGTGTGTGTGTGTTTGAATACATATGGTGTAAGGGCTGAGGAATGCCTTTGAAGTGAGCGTCTACTGACACACAAAACATGTTGTCTTTCCCCATCGTCGAGTCTCAAGGATTTTGTTTATCTGTACAGTGATGAGTTTGTACTGTTTGCCCATTTGTAATGAATTATTACCATGTTTTTATACTCATTATGAAAAATCGGGATTCAAAATTCCGAGACCACACTGATAATATGGGATTTTTTTTTTAAATTTAAACCCAGAAATAATCAAATAAATAAAACAAAGAAATGTAAAATTAAGATTATTTTCAGAATCTACACTTTTTTTTAGGTCTCTAATCAAATAAGAACATTTGTGTCATTGATCATGTGATTTATTGTATAGCGGGTCAGATGTTTTTGAAGCTCATTGAGGCTCAAAATGATTTGGGGAATCTTTGGACTTTGGAGAATCATGCTGTAGAATATGTTTTCATGTATCTTGAGTGGTGCTGTCATTTAAGCAAAAGACATAAACTAAATAATAACATATTTTGAAATTAAACTTTTTAGTCAAACTGTTATAATATAATTTGTAATGGATAAAATAGTTTAAAATAGAAATATGCAAAGCAGAAGGTCTCAGAAAATGTGAGCCAATTTATCAAAATTCTCAAGATCAAAAATCTTGTGAATGTATGTATTTATTCAATTTATAAAAAATTGATTTATACAATTTTATAAAATGTATTACATTTTATTTATATTTCTATCATTTATATTTTTTTTGTTGTTTACTACTACTATTATTATTATTATTATTTATCTTTGTTGTTGTTGTTATTTATTTTAATGTTTTTGTGGAATGTAATCTTACACAGCCCCGAAGTCAATGGCTCTTGTTTATGTAAGGTCATAAACTTCTCCTCTTGGATCTCATCTAAACAAGTGTTGTTTGAGAGCATGCTATTTTAGTTCCTGTTGTTTGTTTGATGTTGTTAGAAAATTATAAATAAGAGTGAGATCCTCCTATTTCAAATCTGAATGACCAGTCACAGTTAAATGTGATCTGTCATGCATTGAATATCAACAGTGAATTCAATGTCTCTGTCTGTACAGGTTGGAGGCAGAAACAGCTCAGTGATGTCTCTGAATACTCTGTGCTGCAAAAGGTGGGTGATGATCGAATGCAGAACAACCAGAGATTCGTCTGTGGAATGCCACCGGTACAAATTCACAAATAGCCTCATAACTATATAGCCTCAAAACCTAAACATTAAATATTTAACTGGAGACTAGTGCGATAAAATCGCTTCCTAACCCTGTGTAAATTTTTGCCCAATGTAAAATACAAGTTTAACTTGTATTGAACCCGGAACATTGCTACAACAATGCCTCGTATGTTTTTGTCTGTTTCAGCGAGGTCTATATCGCACTGACGCTGTTGACATTGGTGACCTTCCTACAGAGGTTGACAGTCCACCGTGGATGGGTCTTAATCAAGTTCCGCCCACACCGGCATTTCCTGTGACACCCCCCACTCCATATGGTAAGACTGACACTGTACTTGATATTTGTTATGTGAGTAAGCCTTTCACTGTCTTACTAAGCTCTGTTACTATTATAGTGCCCTTGTGTGGTCATTTATAAAAATACAGTGGTGGCCAAAATTTTTAGAACACTAGTATTTTCACCAGCAAAAAAATGGTTTTAATTTAGTTGTTTCTATCGTTTGCTGTAGTGTGTCAGTAGGAAATATCAGTTTACATTTCCAAACATTCATGTTGCCATTAATTGTAATAATCCAGTGAGACTTTTGTTTGCACAAGGAATCTGACAACAGCCAGTGCTCCACACAGAGATCTGATCTCAACATCATCCAGTCTGTCTGGAATGACGTGAAGAAACTGAACAAACTGAGACTAAATCCAGAAGAACTGTGGCAATGTCTCCAAGATGCTTCAAAAGACCAACCTGCAAAGCTACAGTACTGTTTAAAGTTTTAGGCACTTGTGTAAAAATGCTTTAAAATGAGGATGCTGTCAAAAATAATGTCATGAATAGAATTTCTTTATCAATTAACTTCTATTAACTAAATTAAATCAACATTTGGTCATTTGGTGTGACCATCCTTTGCGGTTAAAGCAGCTTTTGCCCTTGGTGCACTTGTGCCTAGTTTTTCAGGTAGCTTTGCAGGTAGGTCTCTTGAAGCATCTTGAAGATGTTCCCACAGTTCTTCTGGATTTAGTCGGTCTTAGTTTGTTCTGTTTCTTCATGTCATTCCAGACAGACTGGATGATGATCAGATCAGATCTCTGTGTGGAGCACTGGCTTTTGTCAGACTCCTTGTGCAAACTAAAATCTCCCTAGATTATTACAATTAATGGCAAAATGAATATTTGGAAATGCAAACTGTTATTTCCTATTGACACACTACAGCAAAAGATAGAAATAACTGACTTAAACCCATTTTTTAGCTGGTGAAAATACTAGTGTTCTAATAATTTTGGCCACCACTGTATATTTCTTTCAGTAGCACATTTACAAAATACATGCATTGCCCAAAGTGCTTTTCTGCAGATAATCTAAACAGTATGAACATTTACATACTCATAGACACATTAAAACCTGGTAATGTTTAATTTTAAAATGTCTTTAATCTTAAATTAAACACATCCTCTGTCAGAAAAAAAAATGCATAGTTGGGAAGTAGAAGACAGAGAAGGCCCTAATATTTTTTGATCTTAAAGAATCTTAAACGGAATCCTAAAATAAAAAGGCAACCAAAGTAAAGACGCTAAAACTGGAGTAATGCTATTGCTTTTCATTGTATGGGTCAGAAGCCTGGCAAAACAACAAACAACAACACGCTCAGCCTTATTAGTGATACGATTCAGAAATGTACTGGCCAACGAGGCTTTAACCTTGCCTAAGTAATGTACTAGTGAACAAAACAATTAAGACTTGGAGTGCAATATATACAATAGTTTTTTATCATCATCAGCATATAAATGATAAAAGTTTTTGAAAGTATTTATGAAATTTTTTGTCTAATGGACACATATACAATGAAAATAAAAATGGTCCAAGAATAGAACCCCGTGGCACACCACTGCTGGTGATAACATGCACCAGGACGCCGGCGCACTGAATGCTCTTTGTTTGCACATGTCATTGTTTACGAATAGATTAAATGAAACGGGACAAAATTAATCTTGACAAACTATATATCATTCTGAAGGTCTAAGCCTCAAGAATCAATGATAGATCGCTGTTTTTCGATGGAAAGCTTATAAGGAATGTATTTGCTAAATTTGTGTAAGCAGTACACATCAAAACATGTATAATAAAAACGCAGTACATACCAGCTTCGTCGTAATAATGCGTCACAAACGCATCCACTGCTGTAAATCCCGGTTTAGTTAGAGAGGTAAGGGTCCACTAAACAACATCTCATAGAGCACTTTTAGTCCAACGAAACAATAACGTTGTAATATGGATGGATATTCCTTTGTTTACGTCTCATTTCTTCAGGGAGAGTTATTGTTTGTGTCCGTTATGAAATAACTCGCGCTCAAAAAACTGTGTCTTGGTAGTAAAAAACAACATGGTTTTGTAGCATACAGTGTTACACACAGAATGAGACCATCCGCAGAAAAAATGTGAAAGATACGCGGAATATTGTTTATTTGAATTATGGCGCTCTCTCGTGATGGCTCGTGACGCACCTGTCATCTGATGGGGGCGTAACTTAGCGATCAGCTTTTTGGACAAATAATCATTTTATTTTTCTTCAACATTTTTCATAAATGTTTGCGTGTTTTGTGGGGAATGTGGCTGTATTTGTATGATTGCCATCTGTATGAACGCACATCAGCGTGTGATTACCGACTGTATGACAGCTATCATTGTGAATGCGGTCTATATAAAAGGCCATTATAATGTGATTATTGACTATATGGGCTGTCATCTGTATGATTACCATCTGTATGAATGATCGTCAGCATGTGATTACTGACTGTATGAGCAGCTATCTGTATGTCTGGCAATCTGAGTATGTACTTGACATACAAAGCTAATTCTTTTTTTATCTTTTTTTTTTTCTTTGTTGGAAGTCGTGGCCTAATGGTTAGAGAGTCGGACTCATAACCTAAAGGTTGCGAGTTCGAGTCTCAGGTCCGGCAGGGATTGTAGGTGAGGGGAGTGAATGTATAGCACTCTCTCCACCCTCAATACCACGACTGAGGTGCCCTTGAGCAAGGCACCGAAACCCCAACTGCTCCCTGGGCGCCGCAGCATAAATGGCTGCCCACTGTTCCGGGTGTGTGTTCATGGTGTGTGTGTGTTCACTGCTGTGTGTGTGCACTTTGGATGGGTTAATTGCAGAGCACAACTGTCTGCAGACTAGACATTGTCTCAGAAAAATGGTTGCAGGAATCTCATTTTTATGGTATTTTTTTTTTCAGATTTGAAATATAAACTCATGAGACATGTGACTTTCAACCCATTACTTTTCTGGATTGCTCCAGGAATGATTTCATGTATTTTTATATGAAATAAAAAAAAAATCAGTGTGGTACAATTTATTTCAAGTCACTTCAATGTCTATAACTTTTTATTTTTATTAGCATTATCAACTCTGGTGGATAGTAAAGCCCAAAGGGTCTTCTTTGCAAATACAACACAATTGTGTGTGTAGCACACTGAAGTCAGCAACTGTTATAATTTTAAGTTAGGTAGGTCATTTTCAATGTGAGTCCCAAAATGGGGGGTGCTGGCTAACAGGTTAATGTATTTAATTGTCTCTTTCTCCTCATAGTGAAGAGTGGACATGACATCATCCCTTCAAGACCTGGTTCTCAACCACAGTAGAAACTACATGAGCTCTCCAATATGGCAAGGTAATCAACTGCCACAGTGGTTACATCCTTATGCTACTTCCTTTTATACTACAGGTGCATCTCAATAAATTAGAATGTCGTGAAAAAGTTCATTTTTTCTTGTAAGTTATTTCAAAAAGTGAAACTTTCATATATTTTAGATTCATTGCATGTAAAGTAAAACATTTCAAAAGTTTTTTGTTTTAATTTTGATGATTAGAGCTTACAGCTCATGAAAGTCAAAAGTCAGTATCTCAAAATATTAGAATATTTACATTTGAGTTTCAATAAATGACCATCCCTACAGTATAAATTCCGGGTATCTCTTGTTCTTTGAAACCACAATAATGGAGAAGACTGCTGACTTGGAAATGATCCAGAAGACGAACATTGACGCTCTCCATAAAGAGGGTAAGTCACAGAGGGTCGTTACTGAAAGGTGTGGCTGTTTACAGAGTGCTGTATCAAAGCATATTAAATGCAAAGTTGACTGGAAGGAAGAATTTGGGTAGGAAAAGGTGCACAAGCAACAGGGATGACCGCAAGCTTGAGAATACTGTCAAGCAAAGCTGATTCAAACACTTGTGAGAGCTTCACAAGGAGTGGACTGAAGTCAGTGCATCAAGAGTCACCACGCTCAGACGTCTTCAGGAAAAGAGCTACCAAGCCACTTCTGAACCAGAGGCAACATCAGAAGCATCTTACCTGGGCTGTGGAGAAAAATAACTGGACTGTTGCTCAGTGGTCCAAAGTCCTCTTTTCAGAGTAAGTACATTTTGCATTTAATTTGGAAATCAAGGTCCCAGAGTCTGGAGGAAGAGTGGAGAGGCACATAATCCATGTTGCTTGAAGTCCAGTGTGAAGTTTCCACAGTCAGTGATGATTTGGGCTGCCATGTCATCTGCTGGTGTTTGGTCCACTGTGTTTTCTGAAGTCCACAGTCAACGCAGCCATCTACCAGGAAATTTTAGAGCACTTCATGCTTCCTTCTGCTGACAAGCTTTATGGAGATGCTGATTTAATTTTCCAGCAGGACTTGGCACCTGCCCACACTGCCAAATGTACCAAAAGCTGGTTCAATGACCATGGTGTTACTGTGCTTGATTGGCCAGCAAACTCGCCTGACCTGAACCCCATAGAGAATCTATGGGGTATTGTCAAGAGGAAGATGAGAGACACCAGACCCAACAATGCAGATGACCTGAAGGCTGCTATCAAAGAAACCTGGGCTTCCATACCACCTCAGCAGTGCCACAAACTGATCATCTCCATGCCACGCCAAATTGAGGCAGTAATTAAAGTAAAAGGAGCCCCTACCAAGTATTGAGTACATATACAGTAAATTAACATACTTTCCAGAAGGCCAACAATTCACAAATTTTTTTTTTTTTTATTGGTCTGAATATGAAGTATTCTAATTTGTTGAGATAGTGAATTGGTGGGTTTTTGTTAAATGTGAGCCTAAATCATCACAATTAAAAGAACCAAAGACTTAAACTACTTCAGTCTTTGTGCATTGAATTTATTTAATACACGAGTTTCACAATTTGAGTTGAATTATTTAAATAAATGAACTTTTCCACGACATTCTAATTTATTGAGATGCACCTGTATATCTACAGTAGCAAAATCATGATTATAACTACATGAGGACAAGAATGTGTGTGGATATCAATTTGTGTGTGTCTTTGGTTGATCTAGTCAGGAAAATATCCAACCGTATCTCACACAAATGTGACCTTTAAAAACGGTCCCCTGTAGCAAAGTCTGTCTTGCTGCTGTCGCAAATTCTGTGCTGCTCAAAATAACTCTGCTACAGGATGTGGCCCTCTGGGTCAGGATGCATACTTCCTGTAACCTGGTCAGTCAGTGCTTTGGGAACTAGAGATGTGCTTAGAATTAAGCCCAAAGTGTACTTCGGTTTGTCTTCCTGTATGTGTACAGCTGAACACATAGCCTTCCAAAGTGTGCACTACAAAGCGCACACATGTGCATTAGAAAGTTTCATCCTTGTCCAGCTTTTTCTCTCTAGATGTTATAAGCAAAGAAAACGTTTTTGTACTTGTTTAAACTAGAGTTGTATGCATTTTTTAACCCCCTCACACAAGTCCTTGTCAATGCTAGCATCTGTTATTATTTCAGTCTTGTAACTTTACAAATGCTATTCTAGCAGTCATTTCTTGATTTCCTTATTTAGTAGTCAAATTCATATTTGTTAAAGCTATGCAAACAAAAACGGATCAAAGTCATTAGTCAAAATCATCAGCACATTTGCAAAAACCCAAAGATTTATTTTGCACTCATAAAAAAATCATTCCATTGGTCAGTTATGTAACTTTTATGGGGAAATACTATTGCCTGATTACATCTTAATGAGGAGGCACAGGAAAACATGGGAATAATAATATATTGGAAGACCATGTTATATCACATTATATTACAGCACAATTCACAGATCCAAAATATATTTTACTTTTTACTGAATAAATACATTGATAGATATAAAAATATTCTCAAACAACTACAAACTGCAGTCATCGCATTAAATGTCTTATAGTCCAATTTCCAGCATTACATGATTTTAAATGGAAAACAATAAACAAAGTGACAATGAAAAAGATTTGTTTCTTTATACAACGTTTAACACATCCGGCCTCCAGCAAGTTTGGCTCAGAGGAGGGGAGGATGTCTTGTATATTTTAATTTTCTGATGTGGGAAGATTTGGAGGTTATGTAACGTCAGTCCATCTATGTTTTAGTGTCAGGAGAAAATAAAAGGTCTCACAGCCAAACTCTTACTGACAGACAAATGCAAATATTTAAACAGACATTTGAGGGGGAAGGAAGGGTAAAGCACGCCCCCTTTAAATGAATTTATGTGCTGCAGTGGCTGAAGTCATGTCAGGGACGTTACAGTCTGAAATATTTTTTTCATAACAATCTTTATATGAATATTTTTTTATGTAATTGAACTTAGTTATAGAGTTAAAATTAGTTGTGAAGTTCGTCCATTATTTTATTTATCAACTAATTTATTTATTTTTATATACACTAAAATGTTTGGGGTCGGTAAGGTTTTCTTAAATGTTTTTGAAAAAAGTGTCTTATTCTTACCAAAGCTGCATTTATTTGATCAAAATTACAGTAATGTTGTAAAATATTATTACAATTTAAAGTTTTCTATTTTAATATAACTTAAAATGTAATTTATTTATGGCAAGGCTAAATTTTCAGCAGCCATTACTCCAGTCTTCAGCAGTGATGGGAATAACGGCGTTATAAATAAACGGCGTTACTAACGGCGTTATTGTTTTCAGTAACGAGTAATCAAACTAATTACTGTTTCCCCCGTTACAACGCCGTTACCGTTACTGACAATAAAATGCGGCGTTACTATAATATTATTATCATTTTATTTTTCAGTTCATCTGAATGGATGCGCAGTGTAGCTGTATTTGACGTATAGTGTGAAGCGCACGGCTCGCCGTGGCTTTGTCTCTCTCACACACACACACACACGCGCGCGCAAAGATACAGAGCGAGAGAGTCTTTACAGAGCGAGAAATATATATAAAAAAATACAGAGCGAGAGAGTCTTTCATAACATGCAGAATTGACGCACTACATGTAAACAATATTCTTTGTTGTGTTTTCCTGTCAAAATAACGGAGTTCCTTTGGAATTCTTCAGCTTTTAAGAACTTTAAGGGTTCTCTGCTAGTGGGCGGAACTAATGTGCAAACGACAATCTCATTGGCCGGCGCTCACCTATTATCATCCCTGTTTTGATTTCAGCGAATCAATTCGAGCGAACCCATACAACGTGATTAATATTCATGAACCCAGCAGCTCCTTTATCCTTAGTGCGTTTTATATTGTTATTACTGGTATAATCCGTAGTAGTTTTGTTATCTTATCAATTTTTCCCCCTTTTTTTATAGAAACACTAAATGACAAACAATATCTTAAGCACCACCACCAGTCCTAAGTTCAGTCAACATGACAAATATGAATTCATACTTGGTTATTCTAATTACTAAAGTTCTATCATCATATAATGCTAAATTATCATAATATCATATTATAATGCTTGACTAACTTATGCTAAGTGTCAGTAGATAAATAGTGTCGATTAATGTACAATGTTTTATAATAATAATTTATTCTATGTAGTGTCCATTTGATTCATTTAACATATTTAATATTGGGGCATCCAAGTTATTTGACATTTTAATTTTTTTTTTTTTTTAAAGTAACGCAATAGTTACTTTCCCTGGTAATTAGTTACTTTTATAATGATGTAACTCAGTTTCTAACTCAATTACTATTTGTGAGAAGTAACTAGTAACTATAACTAATTACTTTTTTAAAGTAACGTGCCCAACACTGTTCTTCAGTGTCACATGATCCTATAGAAATTATTCTAATTATTCTATATGTTAATTTGGTGCTCAAGAAACGTTTCTCATTATTATCAATGCTGGAAACAGTTGTGTTGCTTAATAGCTTTGTGGAAACCATGATACATTTTTCAGGATTCTGTGATGAATAGAAAGTTTTAGAGTTTAGATTGTTTAAAGATTTAGAATTTGTGTAACAGTGTATAAATCTTTAGGGTGACTTTTGATCAATTTAATGCATCCTTGCAAAAATCTTATTGACCCCGAATGTTTGAACGGTATTGTAAAAAAATGTGTGAACTTTTTTTTAAACAAGATAAATAAAAGTCTGGGACCACCAGTATTTTAGTTTAGTTTAGTTTAGTTTAATTTTAGTTAGTTAGTTAGCTTGTTTTTTTTTCAAGCTGATTTAGTTAATTTCTTTTAATAAAATAAAACAATTATAAACTTACATAAGTATTTAAGTGAAATAATCTGTCAAAATCAAATATCAAAATCAACTAAGTCAAAATACACATATTTAAGATACTTTCTCTGAAAAAAGGTATCTTGTGAATGTTGCTTCTCAGGCTAAGAGAATGATGACCAGAATACTACTTAAGAAATACTGCTTAAGAAAATGACTGTTTTTGCATAGAAGCAGATGTTTTGAGCAGCAGCACATGGTGGAGAGCATAATGGTGTCCATAAAAGGCCATCCTCACCCCTGACCCCAGTGCTGCCGTTTGGTTAGGTGAAACAGACTGTGAGTGTCTGCGGAGAACAATGCTTGAATGGCCTATCAAAGGCAGAAGAGCACTCATGAACTCATATGGTAATGAAGCCATGGGGGTCTTTCACTGCTTTTCTGCCTCATGCCAGTTGGGGGCAGTCGTCCTCCCTCCCTCTTCCTTTTCCTTCAGCCCTCCCCCTTCCCTCCCTCTCTCCCTCCTCAAAGCTGGAGTCAGTCAACCAGTGGCACAGTCCTGCTGGAAGAATGAAGTAGTTTTCCATCTGGGGTTTAACAGAATCACAAAAACTCAATGACTTCATTCAGGCTAGACACAAATGAGTATAGAGAGAGAGAGGAAGGGACAGAGTTGGACAGAACAGCAACTGTGTGACGTGCCGCCCGTGGTCAGTGTTTGTGCCGGGAAGCAGACAGCACAATAGAGAGTGAGAGAGATAGAAAATGTGAGGTGGAATAAGTGACAAAGTAGACGTTACAGACTGGGGCCATGAAAGACTGACACTGGGAGACAAAGTAAGCGTGCAGGAGCGTCAGAACACAGCAGTGGCCAGCAAGTCCAGCTTATCTTCTGTGGATGAGTCTCTGTTGAGGAATACTTCAGCATGACTGCTTCTCTAGGTATGCGGGAAAAGATTTTGTGTCATTTTGACCCAACTTTTTGAATTGTGCTTGTGTTTTTGCATGTGTGTGAGCATTTGCCTGTGTGTTTGTATGCTAATATATCAGCCATTTGCTCTAGCCGTCTCTGGAAGACTTGAATTGTCTTCTTGTCAGCATGAAGTCTGTGTGAACACCCCCCTCACCATGGACAAGACTTTCTCTTCTCTTCTCTTCTCTTCTCTTCTCTTCTCTTCTCTTCTCTTCTCTTCTCTTCTCTTCTCTTCTCTTCTCTTCTCTTCTCTTCTCTTCTCTTCTCTTCTCTTCTCTTCTCTTCTCTTCTCTTCTCTTCTCTTCTCTTCTCTTCTCTTCTCTTTAGTAGACTGCAAATTATTAATCATCAGTCTTGTTTTCCAGTAAAAACATGTAAACATCTTCTGTACCTAAATGGACAATTTCTTATGACATAAAGACTTGTTTTCGAGAAAGCATCCTTAATGCATTTCTCTTGTTTTAAGCATATATTAAATTTAATTACATGCTTAACATAAATAAAATAAAACTGCCAATACCCAGCACCTGGGTAAAAATAATAAAAAATGTCCCATTTGGGGTTAAAAACATAACCCAGATTTTTATTTTTAATTTAATTATTTTTGAGTGTAGGTCATTCTTGTTTTTTTTCTGCTACATAATAAAAAAAAATATCAAAAAGTAATTGCTATTTTTTTTATCTTAGATTTTTTTTTTTCTCTGAGTTTTTTTCTCACAATTGTGTTTATAATCTCACAGTTTAGACTTTTTCTCAGATTGCAAGTTTATATATTGCAATTCTGAGTTTTTTTCTCAACATTTTGAATTAACATCTCACATTTTGCGTGCAGTCATTATCAAAACAAAACCAAACAAAAAAACATAACATTGAGACAAATAATTCCATGTAAACTCACATTTTTCAGAAAAAATGTTAGTGAAAATAAGCTTACTTATCAAAGTAAATTGATATTTTGACAAATTTTATTTTATATTTTATTTTATATTTTATTTTGTTTTATTTATACATTCTATACGTATTTATTACATTCTTTGAAATTAAGTCTTATACAACTTATACAATTGTGGAAGTTACTTTTAAAAATGAATTTTATCTTGTTTTGAGGATGTTTAGATAGTTTTATTGGGTAACAAGACATAAATACTGATTAAAAATATTTTTTATAGTGTAATGTGTTCACAAGTACATGCTTGATTTGCTGAGATGGCAAAAAGGCCAGGGTCTGTGGTTTGGAGAGGACGTTTATTTATATATGCGATCTGAGTATGTGGTAGGCTCTTTTGGTTTGTTTATATGTGAACTGTTTCCTGTTTCAGCTGGCTCTTAGACTTGGGCACTTTGTCTGAAGATCTGAATGAGTTATTTGCATTGCCAGAACTTCACTGATAAAGACAAACACATTTAAAAGCCCCCGTGTTTGTGCTTAAACTGCTCTATATTTTGTTGGTTCTGTCAGTGTTTGGCATTCCTTGTGTGCTTTCTCACACACTCAGCAGATCACTACTTCACCAGTGGGGTGTTTTGTGGAAAACATCTTGCTTTCACTCTTTTCTAAAGCTCATTTACACTTGATTTGTCCCGTAATTTCACCTCAGATTGGTGATTTAGGCTTTGGCACTTTCTCATCTGGCCAGGCAGATTTATCAAGCAACCATGGGAGGTACTAAAACAAAAAGAGATGGATGTGGTGCTCTTGTTGTGAGTGGATGTGTGAGCTCTCTGATGGAGTGGAGAATCTGATGGAGGTGGAGTGGAGACAGTGGACACCATTCTTCTCTCTGTCTCTGGACAAAAGACAGTTTTGTTTGGGCCTGTGTCCAAATGAATGTGGATGGGGAAAGAATGTGTTATGTAATCGTAGTATGAATCTCGGGTCAGTTTGAACTGAAATTCCATCTTATTTGAGCTTAAGATTGAACAACACACATCCAAATTATCCAAAACAAACAATTTGGCTTGTTTATTACTGTTCTTTTGCCAGGGTAGGACTCACTTTGACGAAAAATAGGAGCAAGGGCAACATTGATTGGAGCAACAAAACACTGAATAAACTGCAACATATTTAGTAAATGTGCTATAGATTACAAAAATATAAATGTGTGCAAAGGAAAGTGACTTCTGCTCTACATGCATAGAAAATCCTGCCATTGGCTTTGTAAGCAAAACTTAATAAGAGCCTTTTCAGTTATACATGAGAACTAAAAGCAACATATGCAAATACATATAATATTTGTTAATTAAAGAAAAAAAATAATTATTTATCCAGTTATAGCATATACATTTTAACACATTGACTATATAATTGAAAAAATAGTCCAGCATCTAAAAATGTAAGTTTCCCTTAAATAATTACAGTAATAAAATAATAACATTTTAAAATACAACCCGAATTACGGAAATGTTGGGACGTTTTTTAAATTTGAATAAAATGAAAACTAAAAGACTTTCAAATCACATGAGCCAATATTTTATTTACAATAAAACATAGATAACATAACAAATGTTTAAACAGAGAAATTTTACACTTTTATCCACTAAATGAGCTCATTTCTAATTTGATGCCTGCTACAGGTCTAAAAAAAGTTGGCACGGGGCCAACAAAGGGCTGAAAAAGCAAGACATTTTGAAAAGATTCAGCTGGGAGAACATCTAGCAACTAATTAAGTTAATTGACATCAGATCTGTAACATGATTAGCTATAAAAGGGATGTCTTAGAGAGGCAGAGTCTCTCAGAAGTAAAGATGGGCAGATGCTCTCCAATCTGTGAAAGAGTGTGTAAAAAGATTGTGGAATACTTTAAAAACAATGTTCCTCAACGTCAAATTGCAAAGGCTTTACAAATCTCATCATCTACAGTGCATAACATCATCAAAAGATTCAGAGAAACTGGAGAAATCTCTGTGCGTAAGGGACAAGGCCGAAGACCATTGCTGGATGCCCGTGGTCTGCGGACCCTCAGACGACACTGAATCACTCATTCGGCATGATTCTGTTAGTGACATTACTAAATGGGCCCAGGAATACTTCCAGAAACCACTGTCGGTAAACACAATCCGCCGTGCCATCTGCAGATGCCAACTAAAGCTCTATCATGCAAAAAGGAAGCCATATGTGAACATGGTCCAGAAGCTCCGTCGTGTCCTGTAGGCCAAGGCTCATTTAAAATGGACTTTTTCAAAGTGTAAAAGTGTTCTATGGTCAGACAAGTCCAAATTTGACATTCTTGTTGGAATTCATGGACGCTGTGTCCTCCGTGCTAAAGAGGAGGGAGACCTTCCAGCGTGTCATCAGCGTTCAGTTCAAAAGCCAGCATCTCTGATGGTATGGGGGTGCATAAGTGCATACAGTATGGGCAGCTTGCATGTTTTGGAAGGCACTATGAATGCTGAAAGGTATATAAAGGTTTTAGAGCAACATATGCTCCCCTCCAGACGATGTGTATTTCAGCAGGACAATGCAAAACCACATACTGCAGCTATTACAACAGCATGGCTTCGTAGTAGAAGAGTCCGGGTGCTGAATTGGCCTGCCTGCTGTCCAGATCTTTCACCTATAGAGAACATTTGGCACATCATTAAACTAAAAATACGTCAAAGACAACCACAAACTCTTCAGCAGCTGGAAACCTATATCTGGCAAGAATGGGACCAAATTCCAACACCAAAACTCCAGAAACTCATAACCTCGATGCCCAGACGTCTTCAAACTGTTTTGAAAAGAAGAGGAGATGCTACACCATGGTAAACATGCCCCCGTCCCAACTATTCTGAGACCTGTAGCAGGCATCAAATTTGAAATGAGCTCATTTTGTGCATAAAATTTTAAAATTTCTCAGTTTAAACATTTGTTATGTTATCTATGTTCTATTGTGAATAAAATATTGGCTCATGTGATTTGAAAGTCTTTTAGCTTTCATTTTATTCAAATTTAAAATAAAATGACATTTCCGGAATTCGGATTGTAATAAACATCTAATATTAAATTAAATTACATTTTCCCCTGAAATAATGACATTATAAAATAATAAATGTAAAAACAAAATACAGATAATACAGTGCCTAATATTAAATACTTGGTAAATCCTCTAAATAATTAAATTTAAAAAATTGCAATAAAAAAATTCTTAAAAAATAAACATCTAATAAAAAATATGTGTGTTGCCGAAATAATTAGATTATAAAGATAAGCTTAAAATATGTAAAATAATAGTTTAAAAATCCCAATAAAGAATAAACAAAAATAAACAAAAGATGAATAAACAAAAATTGAAATAACAAAAAATATATTTTTATTAATATAATAAAAATTATGTGTGTATACATATATATATATATATATATATATATATATATATATATATATATATATTCTCATAACATTTAACATAAATGTATGTTGTTGGAAAAGAAAATATTAATTTCATGCCCAAAGCATATTATAGTCCAATAATATGATTATGGTATGATCATTTTCATGTTCTTGGTATGTTCATGTTTGTCACGTTTATTTCTGTTTCCTTAAATCACAAATGAATGGCTGGTTTGTTAGTTCAGTCCATTAGATGTTTGACTGATTACATGTGTTGAGTGTGTATATTGCCTTATAAAGACCAAAAACAGGTTCCATAGCTATTTTAGTGTGCTGAATACCTACGCAATGAAAAAGTGTTATTTTTGGTATGTGTTTTGTCGCTAAAAGGATATGTGAACAGGTTGTTCTAGATATTTAGTCTAGTGGACGGGTCTAGGGTCTAGAATGTCTAGTGGACAGGTCTTTAATACAGAAAAGAAGTTGTGTGTATTTGGTCATGAATGAAGCTGATGTCTGAGAGGAAGCCCAGGTGTCAGATATATAACTCAAACAAGAGCTAAATATTATTGCAGACATATTTTAGACCATGTATCATAGCCTTGGAGTAATGCCTTTGACTGGAAAGTATTTAATTCTCCTTTGTTGAATTCTCTCTTTTTATTTTCCCCTCCACACATTCTCTATGCTGCTCAGCTTTGCAGCTTTGATCACAACAGCTGGACATTTTTCAACTTGGCTCACTGTGTGTGTGTGTGTGTGTGTGTGTGTGAGTTGTGTGCGTGCATTCCTCCTTTGAATGGCGAATTTGTTAAGTCCGTAAAACTGAAGTCGTCCTTTGTCTCGCTGGCATGCGGGAGATTTAATCCTGAAAGACCTGGTCTGAGCAGACATGCACACAAACACGCTTACACACACTTTCATCATCCTCCTTTTTCATTTGCCAGCCAAATTCCAAACTCTGTAAGATGTTAATATGACATGCAAAATTGCAAATATTGATAAAGGTTATACTGTATTTTTGGCATGACTGCATTTAATGTTAAACAGTCTGATACACATACACACCTGTCTGTTTTACACTTCTTCTTTTTTTAAGTTATGACCTCATAACTATTTTCAATTACTAAAACTGTTTTTATTTGAATAATAAATAAAATAAAATAGTAATAAAACTAGACATAAAAAAAATTTAAAATAACAAAAAAAAATATATATATATATATATATATATATATATAGTTTTTTTTTTTTTTTTAAAGTACAAAAATGTTTTTATGGTTTTAGTTAATGATGATAAACCTGGTACATTATTAAGTGGACTGCAAAAAAAGCTAAAAGTAATTTAAAATAGTGGAAAAACCTAAAAGAAGGGGGTCGCCCCCTTCTAATGAACAGGTTTGGTGTTTGGTGATGAGTTTTTGGCTCAAGGTCTGCATTTACAGTCACACCAGAGGTGTTAAACTGGGATTAGGACTTGGTTTTATGCAGACCAGTCAAGTTGTTCCACACTGACTCAATCAATCATTTTCTTTTTGAACCTTGCCTTATACACAGAGGCATTGTCATGTTAGAATAGAAAAGGGTCCTGTCCAAACTGTTGCTATAATATTAGAAGCACACAATTTCCTAGAATATCATTATATGCTTTAACATTAAGATTTGTGCTCATAGAAATTACTAAAGTAGTCAAACCTGTTCATTAGAAGGAGGCGACCCAATACTTTTGGCAATATAGGGCAATATACTCTATAGTATTGTCCCTTGAAAATATACTAAATTGATTGCTGAAATGTGAGGGGTGTACTCACTTTTGTGAGATACTGTATATATATATACATTTGTGCTGTTAATCGATTAAAAACAATTAAGTAATTAATCGCACATTTTTCTGAAATTAATCGTGATTAATCCCGCCTAACATTAAAGTTTTTAAATATACTTTTATATTGCAATAGTTTCACATTCAATCTTCAAATTAATGTACAAACAACATAAAGACAGTATATTTTTAATATTTGTTTAATGTAATCTTTTTTATGACTGAAGGCCATATCACTGATACCAATTAATACTGATTTCCCTATAAACATGTTTCCCCCTAATATTTAACCATTGACTATAGCCATTCAACTTTACATTATGATTAAGAGCTATCAATTTTAACATTTATTAGACTTTAAAAATAACTTCTAATTTAAGTGAACTTAAAACAATCTTCACATAAACCCATTAAAATAAATGTCATATTACCTGTGCCCCTCAGCAGAAATATAAAGAAATTGAATAAAGTTATCAAACACTAAATTCTAAACTAAATACAGATGAATACTTGAAGCTATAAAAGTTATTGATTTCCTCCTTTTTTCTTTGATTAACAGACATCACAGAAGCTGAGTTATGTTGTTTTGGCTTCTATTTATTTAAGAGCTGTTTCTGCTGAACATGACGTGGGTCTGACACGCATCTATTTTCTCTCAACTCTCTTTACCTTTTCTGGCCCATTTCAGTCTCTACTATTGAGCTGATGAGTTGAATCGGGTGTGAGGGAGACAGTGCTGGGCTGCTCCGGGACAGTTTTGAAAACCATTTCAGAGACATGTTCTTAAATGTGACTCATATAACATATTACATGCATGCACAGTTTTGAGGCAGCTTTAATCGCCTTTTTGGTAACTTCATGTCTTAACTGACCACGACATTGCATGCACGTAGTTTATTTTGCGCTTTGATATGAAATGATAAAGGCTACATTTGTGCTTGCAAGTCAAGAGCACGCGCTACGAGCACAGGACCGTTTCCGCGTTCGTTTGTCTCGCGCCTGGCGCTGAAGTGAAATGGAAGCGCGTGGCGCGCGTCTGAAACGTCTCCAGTTTTATATATATATATATATTAGTGCTGTCAAAATTAGCGCGTTAACGCAAGCGATTAATTTGTTCAGTTTAACGCTTTAAAATTATTTAACGCCGGTAACGCAGGGGCGGGGCTAGGGTTGGTCTCTTTTTTCTTGACAAGGAGTGCATTTATTCATTTTTATATATATATATATATATATATATATATATATATATATATATATATATATATATATATATATATATAAATATATAGTGTATTTATTATATATATATATATATATATATATATATATATATATATATATATATATATATATATATATATATACTGTGTTCTTATGGTTTTAGTTAATGATGAAAATCCTGGTTAAATTAATATGTCATTATGTTAAATTGCATAACTATTTAAGTGAACTGCAGTTGAGTTATTTAAAATTGTGGAAAAACCTAAAAGAAATGATGACCAGTTTATAGCATCGAGTATGAAACACCTCTCTTAGATAGCTGAATTAAAACAATATTAAAAATGATACTGCATCTAATATTACATACTTTCCCTTAAATATTAAAAAATATATATTTTTAAAAATTACAAAAATAAAAAAGGATTGAATATTACATACTTAAGTATGTCCTTAATTATTTAATTAAGCCCTTAAATAATTACATTAGAAATAGTAACACGTAATAAAATATATGAAAAATAATACATCATCTTATATTAAATTAGACACTTTTATTTTGAGTGAGAGGCATGTGAGGTCATATTTAAGTAGTTTAGCTGTTTAAAACAATGTTTTGTGACATTGTACCTTCTCCATTTCATCCCAGAGTTGGTCTCCAGCTTGGGTTTTGAAAGGCATATGCATTCATATTTTGCTGTGTTTTGAGACATAAAGTGTAAGTTTCAAAACAGAGCTGGGGCATCTGATGTCTTCAGTTCAGAGCTGCTTCATTTTTGGCATGTAATACATTTCTTGTTAGACCCTCAGACCTCTTTCTTCTGTCTTGAAGTGTCATCCAGATCTTCTTTTCTCTTTGAAGGGCCAGTATAGTTCAACAGATCATTGACCTCTCTGCTGCAATCCTCATGTGACCCTGACATCTGTTGATGCCGTTGGTTTCAGGAGAATTATGTTTGGATGCCTTTCTGCTTCATTTAAATCCATTTATTGACTTAAATGAACTTCCGTGCAAGTTCAGGCTGGTTTATGCTGTTTTTTTTGCTGATTTAGCTGGTGGATCAGTGAAGCTGTGTTTTTCAGTAGCAGTGTGAGGCTGATGAACCAGCATGGGTCTTTCAGCAGAAGCTGATTGAAAAAGGAAGCCTTGCTGGTTAAGCTAGTTAAGAAGCCTGGTGGGACACCAGCAAACCAGCATCCCATGCTGACCACCTGCATACAACTCACAACATGTGCTGGTGAGCAGCTGTGTTGCCGTTTTGATCAGAGAGAAGCAGACCAGATGAATCTCTGGGAAGCAGTTTTGGGATTCCTGTGTCTTGGGAATGAGTTTTTTTTTTTTTTTTTCTGGCGTGGGTCACAAGATCTATTTTTGGGAACACTTTAGACTCTTCTGCCTCCAGATGTTGTTTATGTGTTTATGTTTTTAAGTATTACATTTTCAAAGACAACATCTCCTTGGCAACCTATCACATTATGTGGTTAGGGGTGAGGTCATGGCTGAAGATGAAGCAACTATCATGCTATGGTATATGTTTGATTAGTAAATGTCTTCTGAAGGAAAACATTCATGGGGAATCCAGCATTAAGGTCTGTAGTTAATTGCATCTTCTATAATTATGGAATGGATGGTTACTTGGGACTGTTGGTTATATTTGCAATACTCAAAACATCAGCCTTGTTTCTCTCTTGGAGCTATACGACTTAAAATTACAAACATGTGAGTCTCTTTCATCATGAGGGACAAATTTGCCTCAAGGGCCAAGAAGTTTCGTCATATTTGTTTATGATAAATAATAAATGGTAGGTTTTTAATTTTCAAAAGAGTACAAAATTGTACTGCTATACTAATTATACTGTTTGAATAATGAATGAATAAATCATTTATTGTCATTGTTTGTTTGTTTGTTTATTTATTTTGCCAGTATATATCATTAATTGTTTTTTTTGCAACAACAAAAAAAGTTGTTTTGTTTGGTTTGGTTTAAAAAAAAAAAATACATTAAAAGATAATGAAAACTGTAATGTAATTCCATGATAGCTGGAAATATACACTTTTGCTGGAAAAATGATCCAGGGAATTGTTCATAAATTTCTAATTGATTTTATAAGACTATCAATTTCACTAAAACAGTTATTATTATACAAAAATGACTGAGTTTGTGTGTTGTGGTTTAGGATTTTGAACATATATGTGCAGAATATAGAAATTGTTCTGGGAGCAATGGGTAAGAAATATGAATGGACAGGTATTAGTGGCAATATATGACAGTCAACTACTAGATATTTCAACTTCTTTTTTACAGTCGCTTCATTATGCTTCTGCTAAATGCTGCTTAAAGCTATAGATTTTTGTTCTCACATTTAATTGCAAGCAAGATTTCAAAGGTCATAGAGGATAGACCACAAAATTAATTTGATTATATCCATCCAGTTTCCAGACAGGGAAGGGGGGAGGGAGTGGGAGACATTCCTCCAGTGTCCCTCCCCTGTGGTTTGTTATGTGCACAATCTGAAGAATGCGTGTGTATGGGCTCCTTCCAAACCCACAAGCCCAACTCCCTTACAATGGTCTATCCAATAATACCACTTGATTTATTACCTGGATTTGGCAACTAGTAGCAGGTTGCACAGCGCAGGTCTTCAAATATTTTGTGGGCGTGTAATAAGACATTGCTCATACTGAATGGAATCTTCCAGAGAAATTGGTAGTGTGTGTGTGTGTGTGTGTGTGTTCAGGGCTAAACAATCCTGTTGTGTATTTCCTTTCAGAGTCACGAAGATACGTGGACAGCATGACGCACACATCTATGTCATCCGACGGAGAGCTCTTCCACTCTGATGTCACAGGAAGTCCCGCCTCCTGTCAGAGGATGTTTGGATCTATGCACTCTATGTCCAACCCCAGCCCATTGGTCAACACAGACAGGTACTGCCTGTCAATCAACTACAGCAATCAATAGGGATGCACAATATATCCGTACCATATCAGTTATCAGTCAATATTGGGTATTTAATTGTGCATGTTAATTTTTCCCAATTTCATATTTAGATTACATTTGCTGTCTAACGCTCATTAAATCTTAATGCTCATTAAATATATATGAAGAGTTTATTTGCAAAAACAGATAACTCCGTAATTTTCAAAAATCATGTTTTTTATTATGTTATCATGTTTTTATTGTGTTAGTTAGCTGTATTTTTTTATTTTGTAACCTAATCAAACTAACCCAACTGCAGTTTAATTTAGATTAATTGGAATGCACAATGAAAAAACATGATTTTTGAAAAATTATTATATATATATATATATATATATATATTAGTGCTGTCAATCGATTAAAAATTTGTGATTAATCATGATTAATCACAAATTTAAAATACTAGGATTTACCTGTAAATGTGTTGAAATAAACAAATGCATGACAAACTAGTTTAAGGAAACATAACCTTTCACACTTCCGCCAGGTATGAGACATAATCCTTATTATTCTTTTATCATTATTCATTTGTTTTTATGCAGCCATTATCAGTCTTTATACTGGCAATAAAACGTTTACCAAGCCACATCACTTCAATCCCAGTATACATTTACCCAACTATTATCAAAAGTATTTCTAAATAAATACAACAAAACATTTTCTTATGACCTTACGTGAAGTATTATGACAAAATGCATTATGAAGAAGAATTGGACCTGTTCTGCAGGTGCATTAGAGCTAACATTAGCATCATGCTTCATAAGACAATTTATGAGATTAATAGTACACTTTTACTCAGAACTCACTTCAAACCACCATCGAGTGTTTGTAATAACTTCCTTTTGCGATCACATGTGCAATTTGGTTGTTTACTGTTGTTACAATATGCTTTTTATAGCCTTTTATATGCTGCAAAAATGAGCATTTCAGTTATAAGTTACACATTCATCTGAAGAAAATCACATAGAAACCATATCCTATCGTAATCGTGTGTTTATTATTTTATATAATCTATAGTGGCTGTTGTCATGTTTATTTCTGCTGTGTTGTATGCTGTGGCTGAAACTCACGTTGTTTGTGATGTTACAAGCGCCTCTCCGTTCTGAAGTTGACAGGTGTACATTCCAAGTATGATACACATTAGCAAAAGGATTTATTTTAACTTTTATTTGTCTATATACACTTTGGGCGGCCGCGGTAGATTATAAAAGTAGCCCAAAAAACTCAACCCTCGGCTCTGTAATTTTTCCCGCGACTGTATTTTCAAAATAGCCCACGCCCACTTGTGCCACAGCCGCTACCCTGGCAACACTGGTTCACTCTACGCTCATCACACACTAGCTACGTTTACATGGACACTTTTTGCTTCCATCCGAATTAATTCATTCCGATTGTCAAATCTGAACGTAGTGTTTACATGAACGCCAAATAAAGTGATCGGGTTGATGTGAGCGTTTATATGTCACAACTCTATCGCTCATCACACACTTGATATTTATTTAGTCCTAATTATCGACGACCAACATTAACTGTCAGTGCGCTTAGCTTTGCAGAGTGTCCCTTCCCGTGAGTCGTCTGTGAATGAGAGTCTTAAACAAGGTCTGGTGGGACGTTGCCCTGCTCTACTTCACATATGCTGAGTGAAAGCTGCATTTTAGGACTGGACACCAGAGCATGTGAGCTAAGCAGAGCGGCGTGACACTCCGCTCAATATTCCGCTCTGTGGGCGTGCGCTCCGCTCAGTCGCTCACGGTCAAAGCACGCTCCGCTAATGTTCCGCTTACGCTCACCGGTAAAAAATCCCACTCAGATCACGCTCTGACATAACATTTCTCTGGTAGGCCTAAGTTTATAATGAAATTCGTCAAAATTCATTGCAAATATAGTTATGTTTCTGGGTGACGTTCAGCTTGCACTTTTTCAAATTAATTTTAGTAATTTAAATGTAATGTATGTCTTGTTTTTGAAGCCACTTGGCAAACCTTCCTAAAAAATTAAATAACTAATCATTAGGCCTACTTTATTTCCATAGCTTCAATTATTGTGCAACAGAACATTCAAAACACGCACACATGATTAAATAAATACACATAGAAATTCACAAAATACACCTTGCTTATCAGGCCCATGAAAAGCACACACAAGATGAAATGCACTAAAGAATTATTTAGTGGCGTATAAAAGAAACACTTTCTAAAAGACCAAAACTGCGGGGAAATCTGTGTCTGTCAATCTTTACAGGATTTTAGAATTTACTTTTAGAAACATTAGTCAAACTATTGCTTATTCCACAGATTCTCGAACTAGCAAATTACCAAAGAGCAGGTGCTGAGGGGGTGCTAGATCAATGACAGGGGAGCTGGGCAATTAATAGTAAATATGACCAAAACAGGTTGTTATTATTATTATTTTTATAGGAATAATAAAATCACTATATAGGCGCATTTCAAATGTTTATGAAAAATGTGGGAGTATATCGCGCTTAGCCTACTGTATGACATGGGGGCGCATCACGCATCAGTGCGGAAAGAATTCTCCCGTCATTTTTGGATGTGCTTTCTGTCGTCTCATGCAGTCTCCGTGAATAGCGCGTCACAATAATGAACCAGCTCACAGAGATAAGAAATAAATCTGCAGAAAGCTTGAAAACCAAAAAAAGTAGTCCGTATAGGTGCATTTCTCTATTAAAGGCACGTCCACTTTGGAGATGGCGAGTCTGAGAAAGCACTAGTTTATTAATAAATAATTAAAATTTCTTCTTTTTCCCTTTCATAATCTTTATTATGCATTCATAATCATTACTTTAACCGGTGCTTTGCGGCAAGATTTGTGTGCAGAGACCTTTAAGCGTGCGTTTGAGCGTGGAATAATACGCCTAAATGCCTATATTAACGGATGGTTTAGTAGGTTATTATACTAATCAATTTAATATAAACGTGCGACTAGTTCTAGACTAATCTTTAGTCGGGGGCAGGCCTACTTGGCATAAGGAACCGATCCATTTTTTAAATAAAATGCTGACATTAGGTGTGACTGCAAATCACGTTGTATTGCATTGCAGTATTTATGCATGTGTAATGAGTCAAATGTTTTTATTTTATTTCAACGTGCATAGCGCCTCCCTAGCGCCGCCCATGCCAAAGGGCATTTTGGGTTGAGAGAGCGGTGCTGAGCGTATTGAGCGAGCGGAGGGCTCTCCGCTCTGAAGGAAATATGACCGCTCCGCTCCCGCTCCACTCCGCTCACATGATCTGCTGGACACTCATTTATAACACTTTTATTCACCAGGAAGAACAGCTCGTTCCGTGCGTCATAAGTCATTACGCTATTTTTACTTCACTGCACATGCGCAGTACTTTCCAGTTTCGGTTTTCAATCCGATGAAGTGTTTACATGTCCTCTGGGTCGGATTACAAAAGGAATAAACCACCCCTTACGATCTGATCGAAATTTTAATCAGATCTGGCCAATTCAATCCGATTGACGTGTTTACATGTGACTTTTTTATTCCGATTGTGCTTCTAGTCCTATTACGATCGGATTATAGGGTCCATGTAAACACAGCTACTGATAGATAACCTTCCGCGCTGCGATGACGGGAAGAAGTTGGGGTCAAACCTTATCAAACGATTAATTTTTGTTAAAAAAATATTAACGCGTTAAAATTTTTAGATTAATCATATGCGTGCGTTAATATTGATACCCCTAATATATACATATATATATATATATATATATATATATATATATATATATATACTGTATATATATATATACTGTATATATATATATATATATATATATATATATATATATATATAATATATTATAACTATATATAATTACATATAATAAATAATAATCATTTTTGACTAATTCTGATTGAAGTAAATGCTGTCTTTTCAGTAACAACAGGCTACTTGTGTGGTCTATTGTGTATCTAGTCTATATTTAACAATGTATAAACACATGGTGGGGTGTGTTTGTCTATGCACAGGATATTTAGAATAACTCTGTGCTGTTTTCTCTTCTCCGTGCAGTCCCACCTCAGCTCATTCCTGGTTAGAGGGTGGATCCAGCACCCCCTTGAGTCACTACACGCCTCAGCCCTCCCCACCCCTCACTCTCTCGGCCCCCAACTCCCACAGCTCCCCTCGCGGAGCCCCCCGCAGCCTGTCCTCCTCTCTGGATGTCGGGGGACTGGAGAGCAGCCTGCTGGAGGCGGTGGAGGGTCTCGAGGCTCTGGGTCTGGATGTGGCTCAGTCTCCCCTTCTGCCCCTGAAGAGACGAGGGACTGAAGGCTCAGAGAACATGTTCCCACTCAGCAGGAGTGCAGTCAGCATGTCCTATGCCAGTCACAACACCTCACCTACCAGATCTACACCAAGTCCAGGTTAGTAGCGTGTCTGTCTGTAAACACACACACAGAGGCATATTAATACGTCACATATAATGTGATATCATTCTTCTTTGCAGATTTTATGGCCAGTAAACCAGAAAATGTGAAGTTCGTTCAAGATACGTCAAAGTTTTGGTACAAGCCAGACATCTCGAGAGAGCAAGGTAACAATATTAGATCCTCAGTAGGCCTAAGCTGAATTCGGAGTCATGTTAAAGGAATAGTTCACCCAAAAGTTAAAATGTTGTCATCATTTCCTCACCCTCATGTTGTTCCAAACCTGTACAAGTTTCTTTCTTATGTTGAACACAAAAGATATTTTGAAGAATTTTGAAGAGCCAAATAGTTGTTGGTAACCATTGACTTCCATAGTAGGGAAATAAATATTTTGGATTATGGAAGTCAATGGGGAGCATCAACTGTTTGATTACCAACATTCTTTAAAATATATTATACTACGGGGCCGTTGAATGCTTGAATCTGATTGGCTGACTAACGTTCTAAGGTGTGCAATTATTTTCAGGGAAACGTACAGCGAATGTAGTTCCAGGCAGGTCTTGACTGCATTACATGTCCATATCACTTCGCCAAATGATTTGCGTTATTTCAAAGGTCCTTACAGCCTAAAACAGCAAAAGAACCGAAACCCACAACACACTGGCCAAACAAATAAATATAGTAAACAAAAGGATAAAAACGAAAGATTATATCCATGTTTTTGCCATAAAATTACGCTTTATGTATGGAAAGCACATACTCCATCTCTCCTGCTCTCTCTCCCTCACAGACAGTTTGTACACGTTAACATAAGCGCTAATGTTGTTAGCGCTACTCTGACGATTTTATCAGTAACAGTTTAACAACTTAAAAACTACATGACTTCTCACAAGCGAGGTAACAATAACGGCGCTGTTCGTGAAGAAAATTAACTTTAAGTTTCACTATAACTAGAGACATTGCTGCCGAACACTACTGAGAGACGCACAGACTCACAGAGGTAACGTTAATCTCTCTCTCTCTCATAACTGTTATTAACTGTATTAACTGTACTAGTCTGCTATCAACGGATCAAGCCTTAAAATTACATTTTGGAATTAGCAACGGATGAGATGTGGAAGAAATAATCCTACTCACAATAGCGATTTAAGTAGAAAAACCGGAAGAATGTCTTGAAATATATCATCTGATCGATGTCTCGAGGTGTGGCAACCGTAGTATAAGTGGAATAATTGACTTCGGTCCGTTGAATTATTAGAAAAATAATGCACACCCGAGGTGGTCATGCAGTCACGACGCACATTATTTTTCTAATAATTCAACGGCCCGTCGTCAATTACTCCTTACTTTTTTTATATTCAACATGAGAAAGAGACTCATACAGGTTTGGAATGACATGAGGATGAGTAAATTATGACAAAATTGAATTTTTTGGTTGAACTATCCCTTTAAATAATGTCTATGGCTGTGAGGGATATACATTATTGCTCAAAAGTTTGGGTTCGGTAATTTTTTTTTTTTTTTTTTTTATGTTTTTGATAGAAGTCTGCATTTTTTTATGAAAATACAGTAAAACATTAATATTGTGAAAAAATGTAAGAATTGAAAATTAATTTCTATTTTATTTTTTATGTAATTAATTCCTGTGCTGGCAAAGCTGTATTTTCAGCAGCAATTACTCCATTACTCCAGTCTTCAGTGTCACGTGATCCTTCAGAAATCATTCTAATATGCTGATTTGCTGCTCAAGAAATATTTATTATGATTATCAATGTTAAAAACAGTTTTGCTGATTAATATTTTTGTGGAAACTGTGGAAAATTCCACAGAAAATTCCAAGTATTTATTTGAAATATAAATATTTTGTCACATTATAAAAGTCTATGCTGTCACTTTTGATCAATTTAACGTGTTTTTGTTGAATTAATGAATTAATTTATTTTTAAAAAGTTACTTCTGTCCCTCACAGCCTTGTTTTTCACTCACTACTTTTTTAAAGCAGACTGAAAGAAGTTCGGCTGTTTTCAATCATTTTAAGCCATGGAAATTCTTTTTAAACTTCATTTACTGAATCATTTTGTTCAGATTTATATTAAGCAGTTAAACATTCACCAGTTTATTTGCCTCCTTGTCAGCATCTGTGCCAATGCTGCATTTTACTTCTTTTTGTTGCAGCATTCAAAATAATATTATTCATTTTGGACAAAAATCAATAAAAAAAAATATTATTCTTGTTATCACTGTGGCTTCTGTGAAAGAAATAGTGTTTTCCGTGTAATGGTGGTTTATAATGTAAATTGATCAACTGATTGTTCTCAAAGTAGCTTCCGTTACTCCATCGCTGTCTGTCTCGGCTAAGGTTTATAAGCGTTACTTCCTCTTTGCTTCTTTAATTAGGATGACAGCCGAATGCATCAGTATATATATTTTAAATTTTTTTTTTTTTTTTTTTTTTTTTTTTTTGTAGCTATTGCCATTCTCAAGGATAAAGAGCCGGGTTTCTTCATCGTCAGAGACAGTCACTCATTCAGAGGAGCTTATGGATTGGCTATGAAGGTGGCCACGCCCCCACCCTCCATTCTACAGCAAAGCAGAAAAAGTAAGAGAACGTTACATATACATGACTTTTGATAACAACTCTCGCATTTCCATTCACGTGAGCTGAACAATGACGCAATGCCCATAAACTGTACGCATTTTGAGAACATATTTCATGTGTTTTGAAAAGTGCTTTGTGTGGTAAATATCCAACCATTTAAGACCAGCGGTCTGTAATGGCCAGCACTTTGTCTGCGGTAAAAGGGGCAAATATGAACTGTCCATAGAGTCTGAAGGATAATAATACAGGATAATTCCTTGAATGAACTCCGGTGAAATATTTGATAGGCTTTAAGACCTTTGAGAGCAGGACGTCCCAACACTATTGTGTGAGGAACAGCTGAATGAGTGTGAACACAGCTGGAGTGTTCATATCCAGAGCCCCTCCGTAAACATGGTGTGTCTCTCAATCAGAGGAAGGAAGGGAGGCACACACACACACTCACACACTGTCCATCTCCTTCTGATTCACAATTCTTGGTGGCTCCTTAAGTGGGGTTTCACACAGTATTAAGCTGTTTTTCTGTACCATTGGAAATTAAATTTAGCTTTATCTTTAGAGATAAGAGTTCATTGTATGAAAACATAATCTGAGTCTATTTTCAACATCAGTTAGCCTGGTGTTCAGAAACTTGGCCTGCCCCGTCAGGGTGAGGTATTGAGGAGGAAGTAGGATGCACACTGTTGTTCCTAAATGCCAGATGAACTAATGATTAGAGTAAAATGCAGGAAAGTCTCTCTGAAGGATCTCAAAGTTAGAAACAATCAGTTGAAATGCTGTTTATAACAACATCCCTGATCATTTCTGAGCTACTTTTATAATTTGCATGGCACATTTCAGTGCAGATTGTTTTTGTTCACCTTCCCATGAGGTTGTTATTGAAGCAGTTAGCTATATAATGTACTTACTAAACCCATGTGACAGTGCTATTTCTTATTTCACTTATGAAGAGAGCATTTAAAGACACAACAACAAATAAACAGTCAGATTAATTCTAAGGGTCAGTGAGAGGATGGAAAATGCTTATAAAATTGCTCAATTATGAATGTATTACTTATATGGGTGCATCTCAATGAATTAGAATGTCGTGAAAAAGTTCATTTTTTTCTTGTAAGTTATTTCAAAAAGTGAAACTTTCATATATTTTAGATTCATTGCATGTAAAGTAAAACATTTTAAAAGTTTTTTTGTTTTAATTTTGATGATTAGACCTTACAGCTCATGAAAGTCAAAAATCAGTATCTCAAAATAAAATATTAGTTTCAATATGACCATTACAGTATAAATTCCGGGATCTCTTGTTTGAAACCACAATAATGGAGAAGACTGCTGATTGGCAAATCCAGAAGACGACATTGAACCCTCCCAAAGAGGGTAAGTACAGAGTCATTATAAATTCTGTTTACAGAGTGGTATCAAAGCATATTAAATCAAAGTTCTGGAAGGAAGAATTTGGGTAGGAAAAGGTGCACAAGCAACAGGGATGACTGCAAGCTTGAGAAACTGTCACAGCTGATCAAACACTGGCTTCACTTGTAGCTTCACAAGGAGTGGACTGACTGGAGCTGACAAGAGTAGGGTTGGGTGGCAATGGCACCGGTACCTATGGAACCGGTATGTACAGAAGTCGAACAGATTTCGGTGCCTCATTTCGGTGCCATGCTGAGCGATCGATTAAAATATTTGTCCTTTGTTTCTCCAAAGAGTAAGGTAAGCTACAACTACAAATATTTCAGCAAAATGTATATTTTACAGAAGGTCATTACTGAAAGGTGTGGCTGTTTACAGAGTTATCAAAGCATACGGAAAACAGCAAACACATTAAATGCAAAGTTGACTGGAAGGAAGAATTTGGCTTGTAGGAAAAGGTGCACAAGCAACAGTATATCAATATTATATATATATTATAATAGGATGACGAATATATCAATAAGCTTGAGAATACTGTCAAGCAAGTTTAAACCAAAAATAGAACATTATAACCTTTTTAGTCCACAACACCAGTTAAATGCTTCCTTTTGTTCTGATAGCTTATTGTCACAGAATGACAGAAAATATGTTCCATAGGCTACTAATGCATTGATTAGCAAGATTTTAAATATACTTAATTATTATGAAAATACCAGAGATCTTGAGTAATTATTGTCAGTCGAGGTTTAAGTATTTGTTTTATCATTCAAAACATTTATATCTTCTGTTTACAGTTACAGGAAGCTGCCTTTGTCCATATTGGGGATTTCTGGAGCTTCATTGTTCCATATACTGTATGTGTGTGTGTGTGTGTGTGTGTGTGTGTATATATATATAAATATCAAGTATCGGTTCAGAGTCACCACGTTTTAAAAGTATCGATTTGGCACCGGTATCGACATACCCAACCCTTCAGGAACGCTCAAGTCTTCAGGCTACCACGCCACTTCTGAACCAGAGACAACATCAGAAGCGTCTTACCTGGGCTGTGGAGAAATTAACATACTTTCCAGAAGGCCAACAATTCACTAAAAATGTTTTTTTTATTGCTCTTATGAAGTATTCTAATTTGTTGAGATTGGTGGGTTTGTGTTAAATGTGAGCCTAAATCATCACAATTAAAAGAACCAAAGACTTAAACTACTTCAGTCTGTGTGCATTGAATTTATTTAATACACGAGTTTCACAATTTGAGTTGAATTACTGAAATAAATGAACTTTTCCACGACATTCTAATTTATTGAGATGCGCCTGTGTATATATATATAAGACCTGCATTATATATATATATATATATATATAATATGGTAGAATTATTGAGGAACAATATAAAAAAAGACAATTTTCAGTGAGACAACCAATAGTGTTGAACTATAAAGTTGCTTTGTGCAGACCATTGAAGTCTCTAACTTTTGCTTGCAGACGTTGATATCTTAGGAAATCCAAGCACAGTTGGAGACAATGTTGAGATCTCTTCTGAAACCATAGGAGTCACAAGTGAGATTACCGAATTCTCAGGAGAAAAATCTGAGCTGGGATTTTGCTCTTAATCACAATTCCGTTCAGGAAAAACAATCGAGCTTGATTTTGTTCATGATTTTTTTTCTTCCTTTGGATTCTATCTTCAAAATATATGTGGGTCTTTTCAAATTTGGTCAACACCTCTGCATCCATTTCCTCTTGCTACTACGTCTATGTTATCATTGCTTCTTTGGTACTTAAAATAATTTTACAAATGAAGTCATTTCCTGTCTCTGTGCACAGTGGGCGATCTGTCCAATGAGCTTGTGCGGCATTTCCTGATCGAGTGCACACCAAAAGGAGTGCGGTTAAAAGGCTGCCCCAATGAACCCTATTTTGGTAAGTGTCTGTTAATATCTGAATGTTAATGAAAGACATGAGTGCTGGTTAGAGCTTCATCATTGCATGGTCAGGATCTCCCTCTAGTGGCTGTAGTCAGGAGCATCGTGCAACTGTTAGTTTCACTTTTCTTTTCACTCCCTCTAAAGTTTGGGGTCAGTACCTTTTTGTAATACTTTTATTCAACAAGGATGTTAAATTGATCAAAAGTGACATTTATATTGTTGGAAAAGATTCTTTGAACATTTCTATTCATCAAAGAATTTTGAAAAAAAATATCAATTGTAAAAAAATAAAAAAAATAAAAAACTAATAATAATAAGCAACACAACTGAGTGTTATATTTATATTTTATATATATATATATATATATGTAAATTATATAATATACTAAATCGGTATATTATAAGGATCATGTGACACTGAAGACTGGAGTAATAGCTGCTGAACATTCAGCTTTTTTGTTGCCGAAATAAATTACATTATAAAATCTATTAAAATAGAAAAAATTCTAATAATATTTCACAATATTACTGTTTTTACTGTATTTTAATATGCATTTATGGTGAACATATATTTTAATTTTATTGCCGACTCCAGAATTCTGAACAGTAATGTATATATTTTTAAATAAGCAAAATTGCTACAACCATGCATTTTTATTGTTTGGAAAATATGGTTAAACAAACAATAAAAATATTGTGTTTCCTGTATGTTCAGGAAGTCTCACAGCTTTGGTGTGTCAGCATTCAATCACACCCTTGGCTTTACCGTGCAGACTCATCATCCCAAACAGAGGTATGTTATGATATTAGTGTGTGTCTGGGTGGGTTTTATGTTTGTTGTGTTTCTATGCTAACTGAAGACTTCTTCTTTTAGATCCTCTAGAGGAGTTAAATGAATCTTCATCACAAACATCTACAAACTCTGCAGCAGAGCTACTCAAACAGGGAGCAGGTAAAGAAATATCTGAACAATATCAGTGATTATTTTATCTCACCCATGTGTTAATGTGTGTGTGTTGTTGCTCAGCGTGTAACGTGTGGTTCCTGGGCAGTGTGGATCTGGAGTCTCTGACAGGAGTTCAGGGTGTTCAGAAGGCCACCACTGTGATTTTCAGTATGGATCCACCGTCCACATCCACCATCGTTCACTTTAAAGTGTCTGCACAGGGAATCACCCTCACGGACAACCAGAGGAAGTGAGTCTCTCTCTTTATATTTCATATATTGAGTTATATTTAGATGGGTTTAGGGGGAGTTAGTGATAATGTATTGCTGTCAGTGAAATGGTACATTTATGTTAGCAATCTTTTCTGAATAATGTTTCTATTTTGAAAGCTAGCCTTAGGTTAAGTTGTGTAATGCTTTGTCCCACATCTCAATAATCACCTGTTGTTTTTATGTATAATTTTTCAAATGTTTGGGATCTGTAGGATTTTTTCATGTTTTTAAAAGTGTCTTAGGCTCACCAAGGCTACATTTATTTGATAAAAAATATGGTAAAACAGTAATATTGTGAAATATCATTCAAATTTAAAATAACTGTATATAATTTAAAATGTAATTGATTCATGTGATGCAAAGCTACATATTCAGCATCATTACTCCAGTCTTTAGTGTCATGCGATCCTTCAGAAATCATTCTGATTTGCTGCTCAAGAAACATTTCTTATTATTATCAATGTTGAATACAGTTGTGCTGCATAATATATTTTTGTGGAAACCATGATACTTTTCTCCAGGATTCTTTGACAAATAGAAAGTTCAAAAATTATTTTGAAACATTGTAAATGTCTTTACTGTTACTTTTGATCAATTTAATGTGTCCTTGCTTAATAAAAGTAATAAATAATAATAATAAAAAACTGTCCCAAACTTTTGAACTGTAGTGTAAATTTATACATAAAAACATTAAATATGCATTATACATATAATGTTGTCCTGAGTTTTTATATTACTGTGTGTTTCCAGATTGTTCTTCAGGAGACACTATGCTGTCAACACAGTGATATTCTGTGCCCTGGATCCTCAGGACAGGAAGTACGTAACACACACACACACACACACACACACACACACACACACACACTTATACACAGTGCACCCTTGTTTGGACATTTATTTGCCTGCTTTTCATTCACTGTCTAGTCCAAGTAATACAGTCTTAATAAAGCAGTCTTATTTTTTTACATTTGTAAGGAAAGGTTTAACCTTAACAGTATAAACATTTTTTTTTTGGTGTAAGTGGATTTTTGTTAAATGTTCTGACTTCTTCCCTGCACTTTTCACAGGTGGAGACGGGACGGCTGCACAACTGCAAAGTAAGTCTTCCTCCATCGCCTTCTGTTTTAATCAGGTTATCTCAGTTCTGAAGTAGTGCTAGTTATGTATTTGTATTTGTACATTTATTCACAGTTGTGTATGCATGTGTGTGTGACAGGATCTTTGGCTTCATTGCGAGGAAAAGCGGGAGCAGCACAGAGAATGTGTGTCACCTGTTTGCCGAACACGACCCCGAGCAGCCCGCCAGCGCTATTGTCAACTTTGTCTCTAAGGTGATGATCGGCTCTCAGAAGACCAAATAGAAAAATCATAAGCAGAGATTCCTGCTGAACTGCGAAGGGGACAGACTCTACATCCTTAATTTCAAATGTTGAAGAGGAAACCGTATTTACAGTTTCGCTACTGTTATATGACCGCTTTTACCTGCTGATGGTGTAGAGACAGTGAAACGTCAGTATTGGAATGGATGAAACGTTATTTTATGCTGGATTCTCCCTGTTTTTGGACAAGATACACAGGGACGTTGCTAAACTTAATAGGGACCAGGAGCAAATTTTATAGGTGGGCCGCCCTTTTCACAAGGCCCGGGATAACATTCCCAAATGTCCCCCCTGATGACGGCACTAAAAAAATCCATTCCACAGGAAGTCTTTGAAATCTATGCAGCACTGTTGCATCACAGGACACGTCCAGAAGGGGGCGCCACACTTCTTCGGCTCATTCTCGCACTGCCATAAACACATAGTCTGCTCAAAGCAAACTTAAAAGCCTAAGAGGAAAAACAACTTAGGGTTATTTTATTGTATATGCCTTTTTTTGCTATTTTGTTTGCAGTATTTCTGAGGTCCTCGGTTTCATTTGGAAATAAAAATGAATGAGGTGTAAATGTAGATTAATTTCCATGTTGTGTCTGGGCACATACATCCTCAAGATGCAGACCAAAGAGCATTTTGCATATCAATTTACAAAATTTAAATGTTTTTGATTTTATGTATGTGTATACATTATCAAATACTACTTTTAACATTTTTATAGCTCAAAATATTAAATTGTTGTTTATTTCTGTACTTGTTTATAAGTGCCGAGCTAACATTTTCAGTAAATGCCAAGTGGTTTCCTTAAAAAGCATATTGGCTTTGACTTTGTTTATATATTTGGAAATATTTATCATATAACTCATATTCTGTGTATACTCATCTCTTACTCATCTACGCAGCATGAGAGTTAAACCATCTAATTTTGATTAATCACCTTATTTGAGGTAAACAACATGACATTGCTCATGTGAACTTCTGACTTTTTTATTTTTTACTGAACAAGTGTGTAAATGCTTGATCAAAGAGGATTTTGCAATAAATGTTTAACTTGGAATTCATCTGAATCAGACAAATGTGCCTCTGCCATTACTTTTCTTACTTTAAGAAGCAAGGACCATGTTTTCATCACAAAAGCAATTCTGTATTTTCCTTGTACTGTCTAATGCTTTGGTTTATTTGTAAATTAATGATTTATGGACTGTATACATGCACAGAATACAATATTAAAGAAATTGTAAGGTACTAAAATGAGGCAGTGTTTGTCATGTACTGTGCTGAAAGGATATATGTCATCCGTTTCTGAAAACATGTTTGCGTGATACTATAGGGAGATGAGAGGGTCTTTATTACTTACTATTGGAGAAAGCATAACGGCTAATTTGGATCACGTGTGCCTTAATAACCAATCACATTGTAGCCTTATAGCCTTACAGAGTTGTATGACACTGTCGCTGTTACGGATACCATAGGAATGAATGGGAAGTGCCATAAGCTGAATCCCAACTGTTGCAAAAAGTCAGTGACTTCTTGTTGGTTCATTAAATGATAAGCCGTTTCCTCTAGTGAAGCCTCTCCATTAAAGGGATAGTTCACTTTGAAATTAAAATTTGGTATCTATCAGCTTACCCCAAGGGCATCCAAGATGTAGGTGTCTTTTTTTCTTCAGTAGATTAAATTTTGATATTTTTAGGTCGAACCGTTCTAGTCTGTCAGTCATATAATGGCAGGTATAGGTCACTGTCTCTATAAGAGGGAAAAAGAACATGCACAGAGAAATCCAAATTAAACAATTCCCCATCGTAACTACACATTGATGGCCTAAGACATGAAACGAGCGGTTTGTGTGAGAAAACGAACAGTATTTATATCGTTTTTTACCTCTTGTACACAACCATGTCCAAGTGATCTGAGTGCGCACACACATCCGGTGTGTGACGTGTGTGTGCACGCGCGCTCTGGCAATGAGTGACATATACGCGCGAGAGATCACTTCCGGCGCTTGCGCAGACTAACGCCCCATTCACACAGGGCGTCGGCGTCAAAGCCTCTCGTTGACTTTGAATGGAGTGACGTCAAGCGTTGCCGAACTGAATTGTGGGTCCATCATTTCTCAATGTGCTTTGGTGGAAGTATTCATACGTTGACAGGCAGTTAGGACAGCCTATCATAGCCCACAGACCAAGGAATATGATTGGACAAACATTTTATGGTCCTATGCCTTCCACTGAAGATATATATATATATAACTTTTAGACCACTTAACTTATTGATTGCTATCGAGATGTGAGGAGACTTTCAACCAGCATAAAAAATATGTTTAACCAAATCACCTACCCTGCCTTTAACGTGTTTGGCAAGATTTTTCGCAAACGGTTGCTCCACCTTAACTGTAAAGCCCCTTTCATACATTACAGAACGAAAACTGTAACTATATTAGCTAACACACTAATGAACGATAATGTCCCCTTCATCTTAAATATGTGCATCTGCCACTTTAAATGCTCTAGCTCTTATAAGTCACGTGGAATTCTGTTTAGTTCTTAATTTTTATCTGGAAAAATGTTTTGTTAATTCCAATGATATTGTTTCTCTATGTCATTGTCATTATATTTGTGGTGTGGAATTCACTATTCTCACAGAATTAAAAAAAGATTATTAAAACATTATATCATTAGTTTCTCCATTGATGGCCATTTAAGTGTATTCTAAAACATTTTTTTGCAAGTACCAAAATGTAATTCTGATGTAGTTGATGTTCTGAAGAGCACATAACTGCATGAAATAGACTTTAGTCTGGTTAGATGCCATATTGAAATTAATGCTAATGAAAACATAGCTGTGAGGAATTTACAGTCTTTACAATGCCACCCACAAACTTTAAAAACTGTTTTATGGAGTTTTTGCTTACTGAAAATATTTCTGAACAATCAGTATGTTGTTAAACAACAGTACAGTCCATTGAATGCACTGTACTTCTGTCTCTCACAGCCTCGTTTTCATTCCTGTCAAAAATGAAATATGGCTACCCTAAGGTCTATAGACTTGTTTTGTCTGCTGGAGGAAGTTCTAATATGGCATGATCAGTCAAATGACATTTAGAACTGAGATGATTGGCTCAAAAAATCCTCATGAAGCAAAGATGACAGCATTCAGGTTGTGTACTCCCAGGACTGCATGCTTCAGCTGAGCAACTGCCATTGAGATGAATGGGAATGTTAACAGCTAGCCATATCCAGGTGTGCTATTTGGATAAACAGGTTGAAACAAAGATTTATTTCTCAGGTAGTAGGGACATTGTATGTGTTGTATGACAAGAAAAGGATACTGTACTGTAGGTGATATAGTTAAACCATGGTTTATTTTTACTATGGTTTTACTGTAAATGCTGTACAAAAACAAGTATTGTTGTTACTATAGTTTTACTAACTGTTAAACTATGGTTAGATCCATGGTTAATTTTGTAGTTACTATGGTTATACTGCAAATGTTGTAGTAAAACCATGTTTGTTTACTATGATTTTACTGCAAATGTTATAGTAAAACAATTTTTAGTTACTATAGTTTTACTACAAACAAAACAAATAATTGTTAAACCATGGTTGCTCTAGTAATACCTGTAAATGCTGTATTAAAACCATAAGTATGTACTTACTATAGTTTTACTATAAAACACTTAAAGGGTTAGTTCACCCAAAAATGAAAATTCTGTCATTAATTACTCATGTCGTTCCAAACCCGTAAGACCTTCAGACACAAATTAAGATATTTTGGATGAATTCTGAGAGCTCTCTGACCCTCACATAGACAGCAAGGATCCTGACACGATCAAGGCTCAGAAACGTAGCAAGGACATTGTTAAAATAGTCCATGTGACATCAGTGGTTCAACTGTAATTTTACAAAGCTACGAGAATACTTTTTGTGTGCAACGAAAACAAAAATAACAACTTTATTCAACAATTTTTCTCCCCCGCGTCACCCTGGCGCCATTTTGGAGAGTATCACGACGTATGCGCGTGCTTTGAGTAATTAATGACAGAATTTTCAATTTTGGGTGAACTATCCCTTTAGACTATGATAACTAGTAAATCCATGGTTTATTTTGTAGTTACTATAGTTTTACTGTAAATGCTGTATTCAAACCAACTATGGTGACTGTAATTATACCATGCTTAATTTTTTAGTTACTTACTACACAACCACAGTTTAACCATGGTTACTCTAGTAAAAGCATGGTTAATTTTTGTAAGGGATCACAGTTTGACAATCTCAAAGACATTGATTCAGCATAATGTGGTAGACTGCAGGTGGCATGAGCTCACCGTATTCTCTGGAGAGAGAGGGTAGTATAATGGTTTGCTTATTCAGAGGTTTGGTCGGATAAAAAGATAGTGTCTGACTTGTTCAGATGTGATTACTGATTAAACAAACTGCCCCTTTATACGGGCTCAGGGCAAGGGGGTGGAGGTGGAAATTAAACAAGAAAGAACGAGACACAAAGAAACTCAGAAAGAGAGCAAAATTTCTGAGTCAGCTAAGCTGGATTTCTCCAGCGCACTGCCCCCTACTGGACCACCCTCCCAAATACAACAAGCGCTGTGAGTGTTTCTTACTTTTCTGTTTCTTTAACCTTCTCACTATGGGTTTCAGTCTGATTGAGAGGAATGCCAGTCATGCAACTCTCCAGACACACATACACAATTCATCTCAACACCCCGCAGGTCTCCACATGTTTGCATAAACACACACATTGGAAAAGAGTCAAAGTCGGGAGAGTTTGATTAAGCGCTGTGAGTGCATTACACATATATAAAACAAAGACCTGTGTGTGTGTACGTCTGGAGAGCTGTGTATCAGGCATTCCTCTTCGTCAGACTCATGGTCACGACTGGGAGCTCTGTGTTTTTTTTGTGAATGTTTAGTTTTGCACGTTTTACTTGCTGTCGAGTTCCAGCATCACGCCGGGAGTGTGAGCTTTGGCCATAAAGGCACATTGTGAGGGGCGGCTGTGTCATAAGCGTGGCCCTGGGGTGGTATTTTCTGTATGGATACAGACTTTGACCCTGAGCTTAATTTTCTGGATAAATTTAACTGAATCACTGCTATGACCCTGTTATTTTTTTTTTATGCAATTAAATTTTTCATATAAAATGCAATTCAAACATGAAATTACTTAAATACACCTTTTCTATAAAAAAATATTTTTTAACATTACTAAATGAAATTTTGTTTTAATATTCAATAAATAAAGAAAAAAGGCTCATTAAAAATGAAATTCTTGATAAGAAAACCCATATTGCTCCTATCACTTTATTACTGTATATAAATATATATTTTTGTATATATATATATATATATACAGTATATATATATATATATTGTGTGTGTGTGTGTGTGTGTGTGTATATATACACTTAGATATGGCTATATATATATAGCTTTCACACCCTCAAGGTGTCCTGCGTCAGCCAAGCAACTACCCTTGAGATGAACAGGAATGTTAATGGTATTGGAGACCTCCGGGTATATCTATCTATCTATCTGTCTATAAAGAAATGATATCACATATTGAACCCCTTGCAGATTTTAATGATTGTGTGTCAAGGTAAGATAAAAAAAATATCAGATAATTCAACTTTTTATAACAAGACAAGGTTGTGAAATGTCATGTGGTGTAACATTATGAAACTTTATGAAAAGAGTAATATTTATGAATTAATCATTTATGGTATTTGTAAAGAAATGTTTTACAAAACAATGTTTTTACACATTCATATGTGTCTAAGGTTTAAGAAAAAAAAGTTGCTTTTAACTTGATGGTTACACCGCATGATATATTTAGAGTTACTACACTGAAACTTTGCTTATAAATAATATAAAAGTTTTTCAAATTCATATGAAGCCACGATGAATACAGAAGGGTGCATTTCTATGCACTTACACTACGTTTTTTTTACCTAGATTTTGTTCTTTTATCATGGACACGTTTACAAAACTTTCTTACAAAACCCACACTTGACCTTCATCGCAATCCTATATATGTGCACAAACAAGCGAAAGCCAAGACCTTGTTGTATACCTCCTTCCTGTGTGTTTGTGAGTGTGTGAGTGAAACAGATCTGGTGGGGTGGGGGGGTTGAAGGGATGACCTCATCAGGAAAGGAAACTTTCCCACAGTCTGTACACAAAGCCTGCTGTCAAAAGGTGAACTGAAAGAGAAAGAGAAGAAATTTAACACACTGGATAAAAAGTCCTAATCTCAATATACAACCTCTCTAAAAAAGACATCTCAGCTCAAATATTTAGCAGCGAATAAATGGTGGCTCTCAAACACGTCAAATTTGTTCCAGAATAGATTCTTGAGACGATGTTGAGAAGCCATTTTGTCTTGTCTTATTGCCAAGCTCTTAACAGCCATCATGAGAGGGATTATCGGTTTATCGTGCAAACAAATGTTTTCTTAATGACTGTCAACGTATAATACATGACACGTCTTTCTTAAACACTCTTGACATGTTTAATTCCTCGCTGGGACACGTGAATGCGCTTGGGCTTACAGTCGTAGGCGTTGCTGATTAGCTGAGGCATGCGATGGTTGATCATTACAGATGGAGGCCAAGCGCACGAGTTATGCCTCTGCAGCAGAACACTGGACCGATGATGTTTTGCTATTAAACCAAGTGTTTTTGTCTGGCTCGCAGATTGCAGTGGTTTCTAAATGAACCAAATGAGCGTCTTTCCTGGAAATGGGGTTTTATGCTTTTCCACTACAAAACCTCCTCATGCAATATGACAGCGCCACATTCTTGGATCTCCTTTCAGAGAGGCCGCAGATTGCAGAAAAACCATAGAAGTGTGTGAATGTTACCATATGAATTATGAAAATGCTTGATGGCATGCTGGATGAGGGATTCTGATGTCTGGCAATGTCACATTCATTGGCGCTTGGACAATGATGAGGATGTCAGAAGAGAATACTGTAATGTGACTTAAATGCCTCAGTATTTTGGAACAAAACTTTTAGTTTTTTTGTGAATCATCTGTCATTCTTAATGAATTTCCTTGCCAGCCCAGACAGGTTTACACAGTTATGTTTACATGCACCCATATAATACATTAATACTCAGAGTGATGTCTCAATCGATTGAAACCCTTCATGTAAACACCTCAATCGATCTGACTGAGTGAGCTGGAAATTAATTTCACTTTAAATGAGCTGACATTTCGTTTAGAATAAATGCAAATCAAATGGCAAAGTTTAGGTTTCATTTAAACAACTTTTTTAGACTCTGAAATTGGATTGGATTCATTCAGGTTGACGAAAAGTAGTCCATGTAATATGTACTGACATTTATTAATTTGGCAGATGCTCTTGAAAGCATCTCAAGCAGAGCCGATCCTCCCTATACGCAGAATACGCAGGCTGCATAGGGCCCCCGAAACACCAGGGTGCCCCCTTGCTCTCAAAGATGTTTCAATTTTAGTTTCGATTTTGAATTTGGCCAGCTGTTGTGAAAACATGAATGATCATTTATATTAATGCGGTGCGCTGTCACGCTTGTTTGAAGAAAAGAAAAAAAAAACGTACCGCAAAGAGATACTGTTTCTCGAGCGCCTTCCGCGAGCGCGATTCGAGACGGAGTGAAACACGGACAAATGCGTTTCATCCATTCCTCAACCACCATATATATATAAATATATATATTTATTAATTATTCTTTTTTTTTATTTTGGATGTGATCAATCGCGATTAATTAATTTGACAGACCAAAAATAAATAAAAAACAATTCAAATAAAATAATATAAAAATAAAATAAAATGCCTCCTTTTTATAGTTTCTGTCAACTCATTTTGTGCAAATAGTTTGGTTTAAGGAGGTCTCCAATACCTGGAGGTCTCAATACCATTAACATTCCTATTCATCTCAATGGCAGTTGCTTGGCTGACGCAGGACCCCCTGAAGGCGTGCAAGCTGCTTGCAGCCCCCTAAAATAGACACAAGTAAAATTATAATATAATAAGTGCTATAATATAATGAAATAACTGCATTTGAGCTAATTGAGCTGTTTAAGAAACATGCAGTCCTGTTTCTCAAGAAGTAGGACATGGTATTAAAAAGTCCATTCACAGGGTCACTTCAAGTCAATATTTGATCAAACGTGCAATGTAAGCTGGTTAAAAAATGTCAGGTTAATTTCGAATGGCTGTCAATTAAGAAATATCCTTTTAGAATGGTGTAATTAGATTCAGAACCAAATAGTTTCTTTATTTGAACATCTCTTTCAAATAAGTCAAAAGCATGTGTGCACTTAGATGAGCATGATGAGTGTGTATGTGTAAGTGGACATTTGGCCCTCTCATTGACCTGGGCCTTTGGGTGTTAAGATACCCAGAGGCTCCTTCTTTGAAGGGCACAGTCCACACACATACGCCCCCAATTTTCAGAACATTCCCTCCGTAACGCCCTTTCTCTCTTGTGACAATGAGCTCAGCAATTTCTCCTCTCCTCACTCAGAAACGAGACCGTCACTCGCTCGCTCTCACGTTCCCTTTCAGCTGTAGCCTACGTGCCGTAAAGCACATGCTCGGTGCACTTTTGAGATCTGCTCCCTCTGTGTATTGTCTGTGATTTGAAATACACTCATACACGTTCACACAGAGACTTAATGAACCTGTCTGTGGGGGTGGGCAGGGTGATCATACTCACTTCTCAGCCAACAGATTTGTTTTCATGACATCAGCATTTCAACAATACTGTTAATGAGGGAGTCCCTGTGTGAGTGAATTATTGGGAACTGTCTGTTCCTATACTTTTATTTTTGCTCTCTCATAATGTTTCTTTTTGGATGCAGTTCACCATATGAGGTATGGGAAATTTGATTCTGGTATTTTGGGTCTGTGAGGAAGAATTCAGATACAACGTGTCAAGGTATGTGGTTTGAGTAGCGTCAGTGTTCGTTGGATTAATGGTTTAGTGGCATCAAGCTTTGTTCCAAAGCTGCCTTGCTTTCTACTGCCTGCATGCATAGGCAGCTGCATTCTAAGGCAACAACACCGAATGTGAAATTCAATTTATCAAATCAAAAGTGACAGTTTTGAAATCCTGTGTGTAGGCACCTGCATGTAACAAACAGCGAGTTCTCATCATGTAAAGTGCACAGAAGTCTTGACACAATAAAATACAATGGACTTTGGCATTACCATGTTACTAAGCTAATGACAAGATATTAATTTAATTAATTTAACTATTAATTTAATTAACTTGAATTAATTATATGACTATTTATTCACTCTTTTCTGTTATTTCTCTCTCTATGCACCATTTTGGTTACCTGTGAAATATATATATTAGCACATAGATCTGTATGTCAGACCTGTGTTTCCCATGTCTTGTGTTTCCCTTCCCCTCGTGCCTATATTTGATCTGTTTCATGTTCTCGTTTAGTTCTCCTCATTAGTTTATTAGTCCCCAGCCTTGTGTGATTAACTATCTAGTTTTCCCCAGTGTTTATTAGTTCTCTGTTTCCCTGCCTCTGTGTCCGGTCTTGATCGTCAATCCATGTGTCTGTGTCTCCAGTGATCCCTGAGTTTGGTCAATAAAAGTCTGAGTTATTGAAGAAGTTCCTCGCCTCCTCGTTCCCTGGCTCCTACGAGTTGTGACAGAAGACTGGACCCAAAAACAAAGTAACCTCAGTGCCATTTCTCCCCCGTTTATTTTTTCCCTGTTTTTTGTCGTTCCTGTTTTTCCATCGCCGCGCGCTTCATCACCCTTTCCCGCCTTGATCTTCTGTTCGTAGAATATTCTTGGGAATTCTGCAGGCTCGCCACGGCAACGGCCCTCGATGACGCCACCATCCTCTCGCTGTTCTGGCACGGGGCCAATTCTCATCGTCCCGTGGACCTCCCAGACACCACCGGACTAAAATGGAGGGAAGGGATCCTCCGGTGTCTGGAGAGTGTCCTGCCCCGAGCCAGAACAAGCCCGCCGCCGTCCGCGGCTCTCCCAAGCCTGCCGCCGTTTGCGGTTCTCTCCAGCCCGCCACCGTCCGCGGCTCTTCCTCACCCGCCGCCGTTCGTGGCCAATGCAAGCTCGCCGAACGCGGCTCTCCCTAGCCCGCCGTTCGCGGCTCCCTCAAGCCCACCGTTTGCGGGGAAATTAACGCCGTCGTCCACGGCTCTCCCAAGCCCACCGGCAGTGAGTATGGCAAGCCCGCCGGCAGTGAGTATGGCAAGCCCACCGGTAGAGAGTATGGCAAGCCCACCGGCGGTTCGTATGGCAAGCCTGCCGGTCGCTGCTCACCCAAACCCAGGGCCAGCTCCTCGTCAACGCCCTCCAGAGCCTGCTCCTCGACAGCGCCCTCCTGTGCCCGCTCCTCGACAGCACCCTCCTGTGCCCGCTCCTCGACAGCGCCCTCCTGTGCCTGCTCCTCGACAGTGCCCTCCTGTGCCTGCTCCTCGACAGCGCCTTCCTGTGCCCGTGCTCCCAGAGCGCCCCCAAGAGTCCGCGCTTCCAGAGCGCCCCCAAGAGACGGATCTCCCCAATAATTTTTTTTTGGGGGCTATATGGCCATGGCCTGTGTGGCCGGGCCAAAGGCCAAGGCCACAGAGTCCCCTGATCCGCCATGGCTCCCCGAATCCCTGGATCCGCCATGGCCGCCCGAGCTCCCTGACCCGCCATGGCTCCCCGAATCCCTGGATCCGCCATGGCCGCCCGAGCTCCCTGCTCCGCCATGGCTCCCCGAATCCCTGGATCCACCATGGCCGCCCGAGCTCCCTGCTCCAACATGGCCGCCCGAGCTCCCGGATCCGCCTTGGCCGCCCGAGCTCCTGTGCCCACTCCTCGACAGCGCCCTCCTGTGCCCACTCCTCGACAGCGCCCTCCTGTGCCTGCTCCTCGACAGCGCCCTTCTGTGCCCGCCCCCAAGAGTCCGTGCTTCCAAAGCGCCCCCAAGAGTCCGCGCTTCTAGAGCGCCCCCAAGAGACGGATCTCCCCAATAATTTTTTTTTGGGGGGCTATATAGCCATGGCCTCTGTGGCCGGGCCAAGGGCCAAGGCCACAGAGTCCCCTGATCCGCCATGGCTCCCCGAATCCCTGGATCCACCATGGCACCCTGAATCCCTGGATCCGCCATGGCCACCCGAGCTCCCTGCTCCGCCATGGCTCCCCGAATCCCTGGATCCGCCATGGCCGCCCGAGCTCCCTGCTCCGCCATTGCCACCCGAGCTCCCGGATCCGCCTTGGCCGCCCGAGCTCCTGTGCCCACTCCTCGACAGCGCCCTCCTGTGCCCACTCCTCGACAGCGCCCTCCTGTGCCCGCTCCTCGACAGCGCCCTTCTGTGCCCGCCCCCAAGAGTCCGTGCTTCCAAAGCGCCCCCAAGAGTCCGCGCTTCCAGAGCGCCCCCAAGAGACGGATCTCCCCAATAATTTTTTTGTGGGGGGCTATATAGCCATGGCCTGTGTGGCCGGGCCAAGGGCCAAGGCCACAGAGTCCCCTGATCCGCCATGGCTCCCCGAATCCCTGGATCCACCATGGCACCCTGAATCCCTGGATCCGCCATGGCCGCCCGAGCTCCCTGCTCCGCCATGGCTCCCCGAATCCCTGGATCCGCCATGGCCGCCCGAGCTCCCTGCTCCGCCATGGCCACCCGAGCTCCCGGATCCGCCTTGGCCGCCCGAGCTCCCCGCTCCGCCGTGGGTCCCGGAACAGGCCTCCTGTCCTGTCGCCGTGTCCCTTGAGGCCTCCAGAGCGCCCCCTCCCCCCTCCCTGTTGGATGGTGTACGGTGAGGGACGCACCGTTCGGGAGGGGGGAGTAATGTCAGACCTGTGTTCCCCATGTCTTGTGATTCCTTCCCCTCGTGCCTATATTTGGTCTGTTTCCTGTTCTCATTTAGTTCTCCTCATTAGTTTATTAGTCCCCAGCCTTGTGTGATTAATTATCTACTTTTCCCCAGTGTTTATTAGTTCTCTGTTTCCCTGCCTCTGTGTCCGGTCTTGATCGTCAATCCGTGTATGTCTGTGTCTCCAGTGATCCCTGAGCTTGGTCAAAAAAAGTCTGAGTTATTGAAGAAGTTCCTGTCCTCCTCGTTCCCTTCTCCTACGAGTTGTGACACTGTAATTATGCTCATTCACATTTGAAATGAATTTGGATTTGAACCGCTGCCTGGTCCAGTAAGTCTGTGCTGGACAGTGTTTACATTTTTATTTTATTGTATTTTATTTTTTGTGTGTTGTTTTTTGTTTTATTTAGTTTTTTTTATTCAAACTAAGATCATACAGTTTTACTGCTGACAGTTCATGTTTGTTTGTTTATTTATTTATTTAGTCATATGTGATCATAAAATGTTATTGTTTACATATTTTTTGTTTTATTTATTATTTTATTTGTATTTAAGATTTATTATTATTTATTACATTTTTAAATAGTATTATTTAGTCACGAAGGGTCTTTATTTATTTATTTATTTAAAATATATTATTTTATTTAGTCATGTAGGATCATAAAATGATGTTTTGCTTATTATTTTGTTTTTTATTATTTAAAATAATTTATTATTTATTTACATTTTTAAATAGTATTATTTAGTCATGAAGGGGCATTTCTTTATTTCTTTATTTTAATTACTTTTTTACTTTATTTTTATTATTTTGGTTAAGAATATGTATGTGTGTGTGTGTGTGTGTGTGTGTATAACACTTTACATAATTATACAAAATAATAATATTTTTTAAGAATCATAAATAAGTCATATTATGTTATTACATATACATATATTTATTTACAGGAAAACAAGACAAAAAGATAATATTTTCATATTCAGCACATAATGTTCCTAAAGCAGATGTTGTGGTCAGGTAGAGCTCTGCATGTATTTCACCAGTTCCTGTTGTTTAGTAACTGTAAATTAGTAGGCTGATTTACATTACATCACATTCTGGTAATATATGGAGATTTATAATTGCATTGTTGGATTGGTGTGTGGTTACTTTGGCAATGGATTTGGAGCTAAATGGCTATGTAATCATTGTTTTGTCACTACTGATTTATAGTTGATGAAAATCTAATATCGACCTCAGCGCGGGTCCAACACTGGCCCTTGATCCGGAGCAGCTGTGAGTTCTGACCCAGATTCCAATGGCTTGTTGAGAGGAAGAAGCATAGAAACCAGTTAATCAGCCAGTGAAAGAGAGGATAGAGAGAGACTGAGGGAAAGAGAGAGAGAGGGAAAAATTAAGAGATCAGGAAGAAAGATACAAGAGCGAAAGAGAGGAGAGGTGCATGAGAGACAGATGAGGTGCGTTTATAAATACCCTTAAGGTCGTTTGGGATGACAGCCTTGTCACAGGCCGAAAAGGACTGTTGCCAAGGGCAACCACTCATTCCCACAAACTTATTTGGGGTCAAAACTGTCTTCTGAGAAATCCAGCACTGGAAAGCAGAGAAAACCATAGCTTTAGATCAAAAGTGCACTTGGTGATTTTAGTTTATGTTGCGATAGGTATGGCAGTCGTATTTTAATTACTGACACCTAGTGGTGTGATTTTAGCATCATGCAAAGATTTTCGGTTATCAGTGACATTGTGAAGATGCTCTATATGCAGTCAGCCATGATTAATTTCTTCTGTGAAGGAAAACATCCATCAGAGGCTCCCATGAGGCGTCACACTCAACAGTATGTAAAATAATCAGTTTTTATAAGGCTTATTTTATGAATGGCTAAGGATTAATACGTGGTTCTAAATATATATATATATATATATATATACATATATTATACACTGGTTGATATACTGTTTACAAGTTTGGGGTCAGTGTTTTTTTATTTATTTATTTTAAGAAATTAATGCTTTTCAGCAAGGACGCATTACTGTCACGGGTTGCTGGGGATTGAAGCTCAATAGAGCACGAAGGAGGCAATCTTGTAAATAAACAGTCTTTTAATAATCCACAAGGAAAACAACAACCACTTAAAATAACGTAAGACAGGACAAAGAAACTCTACAAACAGAAGGCAGACAAAGGAGCAAACGAGATGATTAATAAACACAGGTGAACTGAATGATAATTAGACAAATGAACTAATGAGAACAGGAACAGAACCAAATAAGGAGAAACAGGAAACTTAACAGGAACATATATGTGACAATTACATAGTTCAAAATGATAGTAAAGGTATTTTAAATGTTACAAAAAAATTATATTATAAGTAAATTCTGTTTTAATTGTAAACCTTCTATTCATCAAAGTATCATGGTTTTCACAAAACATTAAGCAGCACAACTTTTTCCTACATTGATAATAATAAAAAATCAGCATATTAGAATGTTTTCTGAAGGATCATGTGACACTGCAGAATGCAGTAATGTAAAATTTAGCTTTGCTATCACTGGAATAAATTACATTATAAAATATATTTAAATAGAAAACAGTTATTTTAAACTATAATAATATTTCACAATATTGCTATTTAAAAAAAAAAAAAAAAAAAAACAATATTGCATTTTTTAACAAATAACTGCAGCTATGATGAGCATAAGAGGCTTCTTTCAAAACCATTAATGTTTCTAGATTTTACTTTCTGAAACTGAAATTCTACTTTAATTTTCCTAATTTCATTTAAAAAATGATCAATTAAATACATTTTAAAATTAGATACATATGGTGACTATAAGTCAACACAATACAAAGGACATTGCAGGTACGAAATAGTTGAAGTAAAATGATAAATGTGATAAGATTATAAATAATAAATTAAATAAGAATTAATAAATTCTAAGAAAATTTAAGAAAAACCCTTAGTAAACAAGATTACTTTTATATACAAAAAAGGTGCTACTTCTTATCTCACAGAATAAGTGTTTTGGTGCAACCTGTCGTTTTCTTCTGTTGTATGATCTGAGTGATCTGGAGTAGATACAGTATTTATGAGGTATGTAGGGGTAAGACCATGAAGACATTTAAATATGAGCAAGACATAGCATGCATTATGCTCAGATGATTGGAGGAGGACTGTATGTTTATGTATTTGTGCTGTAAATGCCCAAGCAAGTGTTATCAAAACCGATTTCCCTCAATAGTGGGTGAACCCGTGACCCTCGAGGTCAGAGGTCAAGACCCCCAGACAGGCTCACGAGAGTTTGCCTTTTAAAAGCGAGCTCATCTCACTCGAAACCCCTCAGCTGGGGGCATTACATCACCCTTTTCCCATCATTATCAGGGGTGCAGAGAGACTGACTCTCTGTCTTTGTGCGCGCGGGGGTCAGTGGGTGAGAGATGGAGATGTCCAGGAACAGAAAGGGATAAAGAGATAGGATAGAAAAGTGGAACACAGAGATTCTAAGTGACGAGAAACTTGTCTGTGCAATCTGTGACCCAGAGCAAGTCTCTCTCCAATACACACACACACACTCACACGCTCCATAGGAACAAAATGGCACTCTTGGTTTAGCCCAACAATGTCAGTGACACTCTAGTACCGGCTTATGGGTTTTATTGTTAGCGTACAATCCTCTTGGCATTGTGCTTAACAATGCCCTCTGTTAATGGGCAGTCTAACCTACTTGCATTGTCTCTAATTGGTCTCTCTGGAGCAGGAAGAGAGAAAGAGAAGGACCGGGTTGGAGAGGGGAAGGAGCCGGGCTGAATCACCGCTTTAGTGCAGAGTCAGGGAACAGGCTTGGACAAAGGAGCTTTTGTGGCACCAGAGCCTAGAGTTCAGGAAATGTACCTGGTCCCCCTCTCCAGCTGATAAGAGCTCTCACTAGCCATTACCTCATCACACACACACACACACAGGTAGCAGCACTCATGTAGACAAGACTGACATGCACTATAGCTATTTAATTATTTTTTTGCATTGTATGTAAAATAAATGGAAATTTTAAAGGTAAAATTAAGACCTATTTATGCATTCAGAAAAAAAGTAGACAATATTTCATATTAAATATTCATGTCCAACAAAGCAAATGAAAATGTGATTATCATTTGCTCATTTTTTTTTTTTTTGAGAGCACAAAAGGAGAAGTTTAGAAGAGTGTACAAGCTGCTACTTTCCATTCAATGAAAGGTAATGATGATGAGGGCTGTCCAACTGGATTTTTAGAGAATAAAAAAGCCCCTTTTTTGTCTTTTTTTAGAGGTTTATAGCCCCTGGTTCCCATCTAGTGAGCTTTCTTTCACTCCCATTCAAAAGATTGTGGTCTTTTTTAAATATTTTTTTTTTTTTTAGTATTTGCTCACAATGGCTACATTTTCAACCCAAAATTCAGTAAAAACATATATATTTTAAAATATTATTACAATTTAAAATGACTGTTTTCAATTTAAATATATTTTAAGATGTAATTCATTCCTGTTATGTCAAAGCTGAATTTTCAGCATCATCACTCACTCACACGCAAGCACGCACACACACGCACACACACACACACACACACACACACACACACACACACACACAAAAACACATATATTTGGAACTGTGAAACATTTTGCAAATAATAATGACCCACAAAAAGCAGCTGATAATAAAATTATTCATTTTCCAAAGAACTCCAAAAGCAAAAGTGTTAAACAGCTATATAGTCACACCTGGACTTACCTTCCTCATATTGTTCTTATATACGCCCATTATGAGTCCACATGATTTCAAAATAAAAGTCATACATATTTTCATAAATGCATAATCAAAACCACAATAAATCCATAAATTTAAACGGTATGTCTCACAATTAATAAACCAATAATTAATTAAATATGCTTCACTAAAAAAAAAGACATTTAAACTTAAATAGCTGCAATGTTACACCTTGATTTACTCCCTCTCTTCTTCTGGCTTTTTCTATGTCTTCCTCTAATTAGATGTTCCTGGCACGCTCTCTCTCTCTCTTCCTGTCCATCTTTTTATGGCCATGCCAGATATCCTCTTTTACACTGGCCTACTTTTCTATCTCACGGTGAGGAGCTCTCCTATGGATGGAGTTGGCGCTGAAAGAGGAAATAGTTCCAGACCAACAAGTGATCTAAATCTCCAGAGGGGCTTTTATGAACAAGAAAATGTGAGGAATTGTGCTGGTGGCATCAATGGTTTTCAGATCTGTACAAAACGTCTACTTAACAGCGATCAGATATTCACACACACACACACACACACACACACATACTTCCCTTTTAGCATCCGAAGCTACAGGAATGAGGAGAGGGAAGGCTCTCTGGTATTTGGACTGTTTTGTAATCATCAGTCACACATGGTTTGTCAAAATAAAAGCCACATTGAACCGCAGTGTAAAACTATGCTTTCTAATGTTTAGAAACCCAGATAGACATTCCAAGACACCCAGAAAAATGTTAAAAGTAGGCCAAAAAAGCGATATCAAATTTGAAGTTTGCATTTAAGGCATTACATCACAGATAATCAGTCTTGCTTAATGCATCCGTGTTTGCAAAGTTGTACAACATCCACAGTCACGGCTGGTATGTATGTCAGTTCTACCAGATCATAACTTCTGAGTTTGGCATTGCTGGGATATATGGTAAGGAAAGGCATCTGGTGAATAATCATATAGAAAACATGATATGGTCTGTATGGTTTGTGCATGAATTTGAGTACGTTAAAAGCATGAGCGGGGGCTAAAATCAGCTAAACAGAGATTTGGTCTATGAATGCACTCCAGGGTACTTACTTTTTCTGGCTTTTTATAGCTCAGATTGAGACTTAAATAGCTGGTGAGTTGGACTTTGTGAGGTTTTTCCATATGCAGCAGGGCGGAGAGATGAAGATTGATAAAAACGGGACATAAAAACACGGGTCTTAATTTGCAAGTAAAAAAAAACAAAAAAAACTGTATGTTATAAATATAGCTGAGAAAGAGAGAGATAGTAGAAGTTAAAAAGCCAAAGACAGAGAGTAGGGGGAGAAAGAGAGAAAGCAATGCATTGGCACTTTTAAATAGACTTCATGGAACATCAAATCCCTTCCACCAAATCAGCTGATGCCTCATCATTTGCCAAGGGGGTGAGGAAAATACATAAGTGGGCATGAGGGGACAGGGGTGGAGGCCAAACATAAGCATCAGTGACAGATCAGAATCTTCACACATAAACCATGCAAGAGAAAGAGAGTGATCTGCTATATTTATGGTTTTTATTTTATTGATTTTTTTTATCTTTAGTATCTTTAAATTACTTTTTAATTAATTTAATTGACTCTCCTTTGTTAAATGTGCTAATATTTTTTTATTATTTATTAAATATTAGTAGTTACACTGCTGTTACTTTTTGCCCACTTAAATAGGACATAAGTACATCTTTATATGTAATTTCATTCATAATTACTTTTGTTGTTTTTAATGTATATTGGATTTCATTTAAACTTGTATGTCATGGATTTAAATACATTTGTAATGACAAAGTTGCAATTTAGTAATATACTAACTTTAAATGTAATATCAAAAACGATGGCTAAAATAATACTTACAGTAAATACATTTGCTTTAGTATGTTAGTCAACACATCAAAATAAGTGTATTTCTTCAATGCACAAGATAAACATAATTGTTAAAAATACACTTATTAATTTGTCATTACTACAAAGTTAACTTTGTGTGTTAAAACACTTTAAGTACACTTAAAGTGGCCTTTTATTTTATTTATTAAATTATCTGCTAGTACTTTTTAAATATACTTTAAGATTTGAAGTGCACTACAAGTACACATTCAATACAGTTAATCCTTTTTCACAAAGGAATATAAGGTGCGAAATAGAGCAACATATATCTGATCAAATTCATTGTGTTTATGAGGGAAGCTGCCCCTGAAGCAGCATTTCTCAGAACCCCTGCCTCTAAACCAGTGTGTGTGTGTGTGTGTGTGTGTGTGTGTGTGTGAGAGCTTCTCTGTGTGTATGTATAACTGGCACAGTATTTAGATTCCTGAAATGTTCTAAATGCTCATCGCCTCACTTCCTCCTGACTGATTCTATGTGTGTGTGTGTGTGTGTGTGTTATGAAGACACACACAAGAAGAAACAAATTAATTATCACCCCCCCCCCCACACACACACACACACACATACTGGCCGTGTTTGGAATTGAAAATCAACTTACTACTTACAAATTATTACAGAGAATACACTGCATGCTATAATATTTACACATGCTACATTGTCACATGACCTCAAACTACACAAATGATTTACTTAGGCTAATGAATGTTTTTGTTTCCTTTTTTTCTCGTTATCATAAAATTACCTGAAACATCGTTAAATAAGACTGTGTAATAAGACATTCATTTCTTGTGCCCCCATGCAGTGTTTCTGTGAATGCAATGAGACTTCCACTCATCCAACAGTAAATCTCTGCTGTCCGGGCTCAACTTACCATCAGGATGTGCTTCTGCTTTCTGTATCTCTCCGTCTCCTCTCTTCTTGTTTTCTGCACTCCATCATTACAGCCTCTCCTACATATAACCTCACTCTCTTTCTTCAGGCCACTTTTAAATACTTTGAAGCACAATGGTGGGTGTGCTTTGGTTTTGGGGGTGTTATGCAGCTTCAGGACCCTGCAAATATTCCATTATTACATCAACTATCAGTTCTACATTTAATATAACCATTAACCATTCAATATCAAATAATAAAACATGCAAGAAAATGCACAAACCAACGGCTCAGAGGAACGAAATGGATGGGTTTGAGAATTTTTAGAATTGAGAATCTTTGGGCATGGAGAAACATTCACACATACATACATACATACATTTCTTTCTTTCATTCATTCATTCATTCATTCATTCATTCATTCATTCATTCATTCATTCATTCATTCTTTCTTTCTTTCTTTCTTTCTTTCTTTCTTTCTTTCTTTCTTTCTTTCTTTCTTTCTTTCTCTAGAGATGTCTAGACAACTATAAGAAATTGCTATAGGAAATAATATATATATATAATTTACAAATTATATACACTCACACACATAGCCATTATCTGTGTGTATGGAGGGCCAAATTACTCAAAATTAAATAATTAAACAAATGTTGAAATATATAAATAAATTGTTAAATACATAATTAAATAATTAAATACATAGATAAATGCATAAAAAATTAAATAAATATTCATTCATTCATATATTTATTTATTCATTCATTTAATATTATACATATTTATTTATGCATACATTTATGCATTTGTTTATGTAGTTAATTATTTAATTATGTATTTAACAATTTATTTATATATTCCATTTCCAACATTTATTTAATGATTTAATTTTGAGTAGTGTACAAAATGTTATAACTGTACACTTGTACGTATATATTTTCAATTAAATTCAGTTCAAGTTTATTTGTATAGTTTCTTCTGTTATTAAAAGAGATGCGTGTGTCAAAGAAATGTCAGTAATACAGAGCTTATAAAATAATGCAAGTTATAGTCAGTAAATATCATGTATTCAGTTAAGCAGACATAATGAACATGTAATGATTACAGCTTGTGATTATAATGATTACAACACCTGGCATATTTAAATAGAAAAGTTACAATCAGATGCATTATTACTGTATTAAGTCAAAACATGAGTTTTTTTAGGATTATTTAACCGAGTCCAACGTAAGTATCATTTTATATACTGAACCCTCATGAATCATAAATCACGCTGAAGAGCGTCTGGATACAGTGACGGTAAAGTGAGATGCTATAAAGGTTCGTCCCATGACACTCAGTCGGTCTGTGTGACATTTCGCTGTTTTAAACAGCCATCTGCAGTATGTGGCGGCTCTACTGTCTGGTAGCCAGATATCCAGAGTTTATTGGAGTCAGCATTTACAAAAGTAAAGGTTAGGCTTGTGTATGTGTGTGACGGCACTAGAACGAGGTCAGAGGGGAAATGTGTCTAGAGTTCAAAGGTCAAGGGTGAGTAATAAAGCTTTCATTACCCAGTTCAGTAAATGATGTACAAACACAAACTTTCATAACCTCGCACAACCGTACAGAACTCTCACACAACACTAGATGATGTTTCCTCAGGTGCTAAAGATATGTGTGTTTGTACATAAGCAAATCCTCTTATGAAGTAGGTGATGGAAATACTCATTTGAGCGTTTAATCTCTGGTCTGACGTCTGTGCGTTTCATTGGTCGTTCAGTGACGTGACTTTAACGCCAGCCTCGAATAGTTTACAGGGACTGAATGCCTTCTACAAATGGGTTGTGAAATGTATAGGTTATGTATGAATGTTTGATGTGTATTCATGCATATGCATAACAGGCAATTTCTTTACACGTGCATTAGCTCTCAATGAAGAGCCGGATGGGTTTGCAATCAGCAGAGAGAAATTGCATCAGCGTTGTGGACAGATCGAGCACGAGGGCCACTCGCTGCCCGCTCATGAGAGGCATGACACATTCAAAAATAGCGCACACTCACCCCAACACACTTTTCATGTGACACATTCTAGCTGTTACACAAGTAATACCCTAGCATAAACACTTTGGGCAAATTCCTTGTTAGCATTTACATATGACCTATTCACTTGGAAGGGCAGTACTCTGAAAGGTGCAAGTTTCATTGGCTCTTTGGAACAGTATAGTGAAATCAGTGTTGTTTTCATAATGTAACAGCAAATGTTTTCCTATTTATTTAACTGTGTACTGTCTCTTTGTTTGTAATTTGGTAAAAACCCAAAAGCTATCAAAAAACATGTTACATTCTGCAGATGCTTTTATCTTTGCATTGCATTCAACTTTATAATTTTTTTTAAATTCATACATTCCTAGGGAATGTGTTCATATAAGGGACATTTTTCACTAGCTATTATGTGAATTTTGGGATATCGCGTAAAAAAAAAAAAAAAAAAACATTGGATAGAAACGGTAAGATGTGCATCAATTCTAAAAATATGCATTAAAAATATATGTGCTCAACTGAGTCGAATACATTTTTATCCAATAAGAATCACATAAGCTACGATGGAAACACATTTACCAAAAAAAATAAAAAATACCTCAATGTGGATCCAATGTGCCTCAAAAGATTGCCTCGTGTGATTGGATAAATGAGCAGTGCACTGATCTCATCCCACATTATATCGAATGTTATTTTAATAATTTTGAAAGTCCTTCATCAAAATGATTTGATAATCACCTCCCATAACTGTCTCTAATAACTGCATTCCCAAACATCACACATCTGAACGCAAGATAACATGACAGTGTTTGTTACTGGTGCAAGTCATTTATTATGTAAGAAAAGGGAGTGATGGCAAATTTGACATATTTCTCTCTTCTGACCAACATAATCAATTTCTCTTTCTGTTCAACACTATAGAAGTTTACCCAACTATGACGACTTCCACTTCTGAGAACCACATAAATGTGAAAGGACCATTCATAATCAATTATAGGAATTATACACAAAAAATATTATGAAATAACTGCTTAACTACATCTTACTGCTAAAACCGATGCCATTTTAAGTGTTTCCACATGACATTGCAGCGGTCAGGTGGTAGAAGTCAGATGTCTCCGAAAATTAGTTTACAAGCTGTAATTACGAGTTCTAGAACATGAATGCTTTTTATGGAATCACATAATTACGGTAATTTTGACTCAGCATGAATGTACCTTAACTCCTTTTCATTTTTTACTTGCTATTGCTAATTGAAGTTATACTGTACTTATTACAACCCAAATTCCGGAAATGTTGGGATGTTTTTTAAATTTGAATAAAATGAAAACTAAAAGAATTTCAGATCACATGAGCCAATATTTTATTCACAATAGAACATAGAGAACTGTTTAAACTAAAATTGTACAATTTTATGCACAAAATGAGCTCATTTCAAATTTGATGCCTGCTACAGGTCTCAAAATAGTTGGGTCGGGGGCATGTTTACCATGGTGTAGCATCTCCTCTTCTTTTCAAAACAGTTTGAAGACATCTGGGCATCTAGGTTATGAGTTTCTGGAGTTTGGGTGTCGGAATTTGGTCCCATTCTTGCCTGATATAGATTTAAAGCTGCTAAAGAGTTTGTGGTAGTCCTTGACGTATTTTTCGTTTAATGATGCGCAAAATATTCCCTACAGGTGAAAGATCTGGACTGCAGGCAGGCCAATTCAGCACCCGGACTCTTCTACTATGAAGCCATGCTATTGTAATAGCTGCAGTATGTGGTTTTGCATTGTCCTGCTGAAATACACGAGGCCTTCCCTGAAATAGACGTCATCTGGGGGGGAGCATATGTTGCTCTAAAACCTTTATATACCTTTCAGCATTTGCAGTGCCTTCCAAAACATGCAAGCTGCCCATACCGTATGCACTTATGCACCCCCATACCATCAGAGATGCTGGCTTTTGAACTGAACGCTGATAACATGCTGGAAGGTCTCCCTCCTCTTTAGCCCAGAGGACACGGCGTCCGTGATTTCCAACAAGAATGTCAAATTTGGACTCGTCTGACCATAGAACACTTTTACACTTTGAAACAGTCCATTTTAAATGAGCCTTGGCCCACAGGACACTTCTGGACCATGGCTTCCTTTTTGCATGATAGAGCTTTAGTTGGCATCTGCAGATGGCACAGCGGATTGAGTTTACCGACAGTGGTTTCTGGAAGTATTCCTGGGCCCATTTAGTAATGTGGATAAAAATATTTATTAAAAATAAATGTAAAAGTGTAAAATGTCTCCGTTTAAACATTTGTTATGTTCTCTATGTTCTATTGTGAATAAAACACTGGCTCATGTAATTTGAAAGTCTTTTAGTTTTCATTTTATTCATATTTATGAATAAATAAATATGTAAAATATGTAAATAACTCATCAAAAAATATGTAAATATTTTTATAACATAAATATGTAAATAATATGAAAAATATGTAAATAACTCATCAAACCTTCATCTGTACATAGGACACATGCACATTCACAGTTCTGTCTATGGACATTTTTCTTTCTGTATATTTTTATTTGTATATTTTTACCTTAATTATATATTGTCTCTGTTTGCACTGTTGTCTGTTTGTACTGTATTGTTTCTGTACTGGAAGCTCCTAACACCAAGACAAATTCCTTGTGTGTGCAAACACACTTGGCAATAAAACTCTTTCTGATTCTGATTTAAAAAACATCCCAACATTTCCGGAATTAGGGTTGTATTTAAGGCAAGTGGATGTTCTCACTGTAGAGAACATATAATTTTTGTCAATATCAGTGTCAAAATCAGAAGACTGATCAATTTTTGGCTCATTTTCCAGAAGATAGTCTTTTAAATGTGTATACTGTATCTGTCAGCATTTATCTTGTCTAATGTTAGTAGTAAACTGACATAGAGATCCGTTCTAACACAGATTAAAATCAGCAAAACTCAAATTTTAATTTGATAGTGTTTAAGATTTAATTTGCTTCCTTGACAGTGTGTAAGTGTTTTTTAAATCAAACAAGTTTCCCAAAACACTCACACCATCTTCAGTTGGTCAACAAACAGATAAGTTCCGCCTCCAAATTTACACCATTGGTTGGAACAATCAGCCTACAAATAGTTATCTTACAGCTGTCTCAGCATATTATACTGAGGCAAAATATTTCAATAATATTACTTTTAAAATGATCGCATACTATTTGAAGGTCAATCAATTTGAAAATCTATCTATAAATAATGTTTTAAAAATTATATTAATATAGGTTTATATAGGTAAAGGGTCTATAAAAGGTCAGCTCAGACAATGACACTCAAACTGCAAAAAAATCCCATTTATTACTATTCTTATTTAATCTTAGAATCATAATAATAATAATAATAATAATGTACATTATTAAAGGTCTTATAAAGACTTAATATGTCATTCTGAAAAAGGAATGGACAACTGCATATAACAGAGTGAAGCGGTCTGTGCGAATGTGTGTGTGTGTGTGTGTGTGTGTGTGTGTGTGAGCACAATTATTTAACCCTGTAGCATCACAGCTATGGGGGAGGAGGGTTCCAATTACTTTCACCACAGTGGGCTGACTGACAGATTGCATCCGTTTTATTCAAGTCCCTCTGATTGGTTGATTCGATCTCCTGATACCCGTGGACCGCAGGACCCATGTCACACCATATGACGTGTGAAGATCACACGCAATTACAAGCACATACACATCGCATACACATATCAATATAATCAATATTAGCATTAATAATACCTAGAAAAAAATGGATTCCAGCAGCATCTGGGCAGCTAAGAAAATATTTACTATTGAGCTGTATTAGCTGAATCTGAATCCTTAAAAATGACTAGAACATAATTAAACTGATTTGAATCTCATCAAACAGAAAATCCCATCAAAAAGCGGCTTTCTGAAACTCACCATGTTGCTTTTCTTTCAGTAGCGTAGCTCTTTGCAGTCTCTTTCAAGTAACCCTAATATGATGGTGGAAATGTTATTTGTCCAAATTCTCTGCTTTTTATGGCACTGGCAATATGTGTGTTTGTGTGTCTGTGCCGGCTATCCCATTTGAATTTGTGCAGGCCAGTGCACTGGCATATGTGTGTGCGTTTGCCCTAAAGTCGTTGTGGTTGGACGCCGTTCTTTTAACTTAATGAGAGTATGTTCTGTATGTCTCACTGGGGCACAAATACACGTTGTACAGACAGAGCAGCATATCATTACAAATCGCTTCAGAAAAGCCCAAACCAGACCTAGACGTGCACACCCACGCTCGCTTAACTCTACACACACCACAGGCTCGGTCTCTTCCACTCGTACGCAGATACTTGCCCTCAGATACACACCCTGCCATTTTTAATAGACACACGGACGCACATACATGCTATTAACTCAATGGCTTACATATGCACTTCTTAGATACTGGCTTTTTGCAAGGATGTTGATCTTGAGTGGTGTTGCTGAACTATAGCTGTGCAGTCCTGTGAAACTCTTCATTTACCCCTAATGTAGTGGTTCTGCATGGAATTTCTCACCTTTGCTTTTCTCTTTTTATTTTTGCTTGAAAAAGTCATTTGGCCAGGCTGTGAATATTTTCAGCTCTGAGTGAGTAGTCTTAAAAGAAAAGTTCAACCAAAAATTATAGTTCTGCTAATATTTATTCACTCTCATGTCTCATGTCACCCTCATGGAGCACAAAAGCAGTCAAACTTTGAAAATAATTGGCAACTACAATGATGCAAATATGAATAATGACTAGAATTTCAGTCTTTTCCTCACATAAAGCTTTAGAAGACTTGAAATATAGTGCACGCATTGTGTGCATTACTTTATTGTGTTTATTTTTTTTTTCTTTTGTCCTTTTTGGAGGACAAAAATTTCAATGCACACTACCGTTCAAAAGTTTGGTCAGATTTATTAAGTTTTGTTTTGTATTTTTTATATGTTTGTTTTTGAAAGAAACATGTTCTCCCAGATTGCGTTTATTTGATCAAAAGCACAGTAAAAAACTAATATTTTAAAATATATTTACAATTTAAACAACTGTTTTGTATTTTAATATATTTTAAAATGTAATTTATTTCTGTGAAGGCCAAGCTGAATTTTCAGCATCATTACTCCAGTCTTCAGTGTCACATAATCCTTCAGAAATTATTCTAATATGCTGATTTGCTGCTCCAGAAACATTTATTATTATCAATGTTCAAAACAGTTGTGCTGCTTAATATTTTTGATGAAACTGATACTTTTTTTCATTTTTTTGATAAATAGAAAGTTCAAAACAACATTTGTTTGGACTAGAAATGTCTTTGCTGTCACTTTTGGTCAAATAATGCATCCTTATTATTATTGCATCAAAATCTTTAAAGGGCACCTATTAAGCCCCTTTTACAATATGTAATATAAGGCTTAGATGTCCCCAGAATGTGTCTGTGAAGTTTCAGCTCAAAATAGCCCACAAATAATTTATTATATCATTTTGAAAATGGCTATATTGAGTGGAAGCAGAAACAGGCTGTTTTCGTGCATGTCTCTTTAAATGCAAATGAGCTGCTGCACCCCGCCCTCTTTTCCAGAATAGGGCTGTGTCTTTAAGATGGTACCTCAGATATACTGCCAAAAAACACATTTGATTTTGATTATCATGTCTATTGTGCTGAAATCATACTTTTTAAAGCCATATCAGTTTAAACTTCTGATACACGGTTTTCTGAGCAAACATCCGAAGCATGCACACAGAGAGCAGCTGTCACTCGGCATGTGAGTAACATTACTAAACTAAGTTCTCTTTCATGTCCAGTTGTGCTTAAACTGTCAAAACACACACGTTTATGTTAAAAATACACATAAGTTACAAAAACGTTATCTCGTTCTGCCTGTGAAGGAAAACAGCTGGGAAAGAAATCACATGTTTATATTAGATCTGTGTAGTGACAGCAGCGTAGTATACAGTACCTGCTGCTGTTTACGCAGTTAATCTTACCCAAACAATAAAATAAAAACTGCTCTGGACAGATTAACGTCTATAGCTTTAATAACAAGACATTTCTTACATGAACGCTGCCTTTAAATGCTCTAGCGTGAAGATAAACATGGCGGATTGTGTGCAGCTCATTCTGGGCGGAGTCTCTGCCAATACAGCAGTGTCTGTCAACAGTCGTGGGCAGAGCTTGTAAAATGTGACTTCACATTTGACAGATTCTGCGAATGGCTTGTTCTGAGCATACATGTAATACAGGAGAGTGGGGGTTGGGGTGGGGGGTTGTGGGAATTTGTATTCTGTACTATTTTTTCCTTTATTCCTAATGGCAATTTTATGATTTGTATATACTACACATTTTATACAACATTTTTATCACAGAACAAGGCAGAACATATATTTTAAAGTTTCTATAGGTTGTTTGCACTGCATCATCCAGATACTTTATTTATTACCTGGAGATGACTTGAAAAACACACATATACCATATATTGTCGCAATCGTTCATGTATTGTCTTCACATTTTTATTAAGCTTAGCTACAGCGATAGCTGGATGCCTTTGTCCATATTAGGGATTTCCTGGCACGTCATAAATTATGAGTCAGTTTTGGACTTTCTGCATGAGCACACCCTCCAGCTTCGAGTATGATAATCAAATACGCCCAGTGGAATTTTTTTATAGAAAGATTAAAAATACGGGAGAAATAAAGGAAAATATTTAAACTGGATAATGGTGGGATAGAATGGTAAAATACGGGAGAATCCCAGGAAAAAAACAGAATGGATCTGAGACACTGCTTATGATTTTTTGGGGGTAAAAAAAAAAAGGAGCGAGTGGATTTTTATCATTATATGGTGGTTGTGTACACACTGCCAACACACATTTATGTTCAAACAACATGTAAAATTGAATTTTGCATATTAGGTGCCCTTTCCAAACATTTCAATGGTAGTGTATTAAAAAGAGCATCCTGAACATTTTTCAAAACAACTTCTTTTGAGTTTCACAGAAGAAAGAAAGTCAGGTTTGGAATGATATGACTGCAAATAATGATCATTGTCAGTTTTGGGTGAACGATCACTTTAATTCTAAGATTTGAAAAATTTGGACTTGTATGTGTGTGCTTGACTGCTTGTGTGCATGTCCATTAATCATGTTTAGTATTTGCTTAGAGTTAATAAATTCAGGTTTAACCAAGAGTATGACATATTTGAAGGCTGACAAACAGAATGAAAAAGAAGGTCAGTGAGGGTACATGATGCAGAGCACTGAACTGTACGACCCTGACCACCTGCTGCGCGACTGCGTCCCCTCACACCTCGGGTAACTTCATTAGGTCAAACACACTGGTTGGCCGCAAAGTTAACTGAATTTCCATCTAACAAGATATAAAATCTTTTCTAAGGGCATTTGGTGCTGATATTCTGGATTTAGGAAGAATGTGTTCTCTATATAGCCACATGTTTCTACATTCTAATGAATCACACTGTAGATACTCCTCCATACTTAATTCTGATGATCTAATAAATCATGCGTAAGAAGTATTTCTAGTGGAATGCTTTTAATAAAAAAAGTAAATCCAATAAAAAGTAATCAAGTTTTTATTGCCCCCACATGAGATGTCCTTCTTTACTCGATCATTAGATCCAGCTTTCCACAGCCATTCATTTGTATGTTTGCATTTAGCTGCTTTTATTGTGGCCAAATTGTTTTGATTTCAGAAATAACAGTTGATGGTTACACATAATTATAAAGAATTTAGCAAGTACTGATCCAATACTGATGAAATCTAAATGTCAGAGCCAAATTTGTCAGTCACGCACGCAGCACAGTGACGAGTCAGCATTTCCCTGAGATTTATGTGAAGCTTAAACACTCCAGTTCCAAAATGTAGACGTGTCAAGGAGATGAATAGGGCGCCTATGAGGTGAATGGTGACGAGGTCATTGGTGTTACTATATTACTAGGCTATGTTCATATATGCCATAAATGCACACTCTATGCATTTAGAATTACAACATATTTTTGTTGCTTTTTGCAGCATCTGAATCTTCTTTTTGCTTTTTTTGGTGAGATTTGAGATTTTGAGAATCTACAGAATGGATAATCTGTGGAACTTTCTACTGACTAACAAACTATAAATGAACTAACTAAACAAATAAAAAAATGCACTTTCAATTTAATTTTCTGAAGTAGCTCAGGATAATATATGAAACTTTATACTGACTAACAAACTATGAACTAACCACCTACCTACCTAACTAAATAAATAAATGCACTTTAAATTTTCTAACAATTTTCTGATATTCTGAGGAACTTTCTACTAACAAACTATAAACCAACCAACTAACTAAACAAACAAACAAATAAATGCGTTTTTAACTTTTCTGATAATCTGTGGAATTTTATACTGACTAACGAGCTAACAAACTATAAACTAACTAAATTAAACTAAACTAAATAAATCCACATTTAAAAAGTTTTCTGAGGTAACTATTAAACTAACAAACTATGTACTAACTTGCTAACTAACCACATACATACGTACATATACAGTACATATAAAAGTAAATAAATGCATTTCAATTTTCAACCACAATAAAATGTGCTGTTTTTCCCAGTGAATAATATCGAGCTGATCAGCACTTGAGCCGTGTATCTGGTTCCTGTATTTTCCACGAAATGCACAGAACATCCTTTAATAAGGTGTCCTTTGATGAGGATCATTGTTATAGTTCACGGCAGAACAGTATGTCCTGGATATCTTATTGTACTGAGCATACCATGAGATTTGAAACTGCTTTTCCAGGAATAGCCCCCCCCCCATAACATCCTCACAGCCAGAATCTTTTTGCTGATGTATTGGGATATACGTACAGTGTGAAGTGAAGCGGGTTTGACTGAATCAATTCCAGAAACTTTAGCACACATAAAGGCAACAGCATGTACATATTCCACACATATGCAGGCAAAATTTTCACATACGTCAGGCCTAAGTTTGTTCAGTTTTCTACTTTGTTTAAACATTAGCTAAATATTTCAGATGTGGCAGAGCATGAATGTGGGTGTCTGTGCAGAGAGGTTTTAGAAAGTGGGCACTTGATTCTCTTGCTTAGTTTGTTTTAGTCTTCGGCTCAGAAAATCATTAGATATAGGCTATTCTTTTCAGTTCCAACTATCAGCATCCACTTCTATCCTGTATATTAACACATATATACAATAAACAACAGAGTTGAACAGGACATTTTTTAATGCTGAAGGAGTTTGTTTTGATAATGACCGAAATTATCTGTAGTGGCCGGTAAAGTCTTTTCAGTTTAGAAACTTTTTTTCAATAAATAGTTCAGGAGATAAATATAATAGGATATAAATTTAAGAAACATTTGCTGTAAACCAAATGTGTATCTAGAGCAGATTACACTATGTATGCTACCATTCAAAAGTTTGGGATCAGTAGGATGTTTTAGTTTTGAAAGTCTCTTATGTTCAAGGCTGCATTTATTTGTTCAGTAATACTGTGAAATATTATTACAATACAAAACAACTGTTTTCTATTTTAATATATTTAAAATGTAATAAAATGTATGATGAGTAAAAAGTTTAAAAGAACAGTAATTTTTAAAATAGAAACTTAATTGAAATATAAATAGTTTGTAACATTGTAAATGTCTTAACTGTCACTTTTGATCAATTTAAAGCATCCTTGCTAAATAAAAAAAGTATTAATTTCTTTCCAAAAAAGAAAAAAAAACTTTTGAATGGCACTGTATGCACACTGGCATGTGTGAATTTGTGTGTTTGCTCATATAAGTGTGTGTAATTCCTTTGGGGGTTGTTTGTTTTTGGGCAGAGCGTGACTGTTTGCACCGTCTGGTCATGTGTTGAAAGATCTTCAGTCCAGGGGTCTTGCTGAACATGTTTGACCAAGCTGAGTCTCTTAGCAAGGCACAGGCTAAACATCCTATAGGCTGTAAATTTAAAACAGAGAAACATTATGATGTACAATGAATACCGGCGATAGCGCCCCTTGTGGTTGAGACTGCAGAATGTACTGGTGTTGCATTATGAATTGCACATGTTAGCTTGATTTCACACTTCATAAAAAGCATTTGAATTCTTGCATTGAGTTTGTTTTAGGCCCACCATTACCACAAGATGCCCCTACCAGATCACATCCTCCTCCCTTCGCCTTTGTTTTTCCATACCGCACTCTTTCATTTTACCCACATCTGTATCTCTCTCTTTTGCTCTCTAAGATAAAGGTTAAGGGATGTGCTTCCCGCTGACTCCAAAATGGCCAAAACCTCATTTGAGTGTTTCATGGAATTCAGGTCCAGATGTTTCCCAAGAAACCCTTTACACACTAACCCACAGCATCCCTTATGGATGAACCCCTGCCATAGATTTATTGACAGGCATTGTTCCAGTTTGTTCCTGAAAAGCAGCTGCTCTCTGAGAACAAGTAGGCAATAGTTTGAATTACGCAACTGCCTGGACTTTAACAGGCCTTATAAAGTTGTATTATAATTGAATTACAGTAACAAATTAGATTTTTACGAAGTCAAATGAGGATTTTTGGTCTCTAAATGTTTAAGTATTTTGGCATTTTATCATCCTTATGAGCCCGATCACAAGAAAATAGTGATAATAGCGAACCATTTCCAAACAAACTACATGATTTGACATATCATTCATGTCTGTAGCACAAGAATTTAGGGGCAAATTACAAGGCAAAGTTTAGTACTTAAGGTTAGGGGTTTTGGAAAACCCATAACAAGAACCACTAATGACACTAGAGCACACAAATGGCCAAATTCACACCGCATAAACTCCGATTTTTGGTTTTACAGTAGAGAGGGGTGATACACATTCATGGTGTGACTTTAACCATAAATGGGAAACCCTGCAAGGGTGAATGCCCTCCAAAGTGAAACACAATCATTCCCCGTCCAAGAAAACAGCAACAAAAATACCAGGCTGGGATTGCGACTTGTAAAAATATGTTTTATGGAGTGGCAAGAAGGAAAACTAAAATAAAAGCAAACAAAAGCTGGCGAGTTAAAGAGCAGAACAAACTGGTTCCCATTTATAGAGCTGCTACAGAAAAAAAACATTAAGACTTTGAGAAATGGATGTGCCAGATTAATTCAATACTTAGAACCTAGTAGGAAACCTGAGCCATCTCAAATACTCCCATACATAAATAGATATACAGTCATTTTTATTGTCAAGCCAGCTTTTCATGTCCAAAGTGTTACCATTACATAGGAATTCACTACGAATTAAATACCACTGCTCTTATATTATTTTTAATTTTGCATTACATTTTTATTTTAGCTTTTACTTTTGCGAATTTACGGCATTTAATTTCACACTAATAAATTAATATCTGTCAAATCATCCCAAAACTCTGTGCTGAATAAATTTACACAGCATAATTCCCATCTGTCTGGCAGAAACTTTGACAGAAAAAAGGTAAAAAGCTAAAATTAACTAATATTTATTTTATTGTATGCAAAATGTATGCAATGTATTTTATACTATTAACACATTTTAAATAGTAATAAAAATATGCAAAACGAGTTCTACAGTCTGGCATACTTTAATGGGACATATGGCAAAATTTAATGCTGAAACTGTCCTCGCATGCACCACATGTTTGGATCCAGTTAGTGCTATTCTATATATATATTTTTATATTATATGATGACATTTAGCCAACTGTTTTATGAATACTGTGAATTTAGACCAGTGTTTAGAAGGTTACTTTGGAAATGTAATAGGTTACAGATTACAAGTTTTACCTATTTTAATTACTTTATTTAAGTAATGCAACTGATTACATTTGATTACTTTTTCTAACAATTTTTTTCAACTGTAAATCATTTTTAAACATTTAGCCTAAAGCAGGCAGGGTTAACCTTACAGTAGACTTTTGAGATTCCTCAACATTTGAATTGAGATCATAAAAAAACAACAACATTATTTTAAAGTATACACTTTTAGCACATCTTTTTACTCTGAGGTTAAATACAGATTTAAAATCATAACAAGATCTAGTTTAATAGCTATGATACTGTTTGAAAGCTTTGCAAAACTATGACAGGAAACACTAGCATCTATCCATGACTTTTCACCACACTGTTCACTCCTAAGTAGTTCATACTCCTCTTATGCTCCCGCTGCTTGCCTCTACAAGTGAAGTACACGAGAAGAATTTGCAGATCTTGCTGAGGTGGCTTTTTTTTGCTCACCACCCCAGCTACTTGGACTTAAGGACATCCTGGAGACTGCGTTGGCATGCTTATTCTCAAGTGTCCCATAGATAATGTGCGACCCCAAACCCATCCCTTCTCTTCCTCCCTTCACATTCCTGTCATGATTTGCTGGTTGTCAGCCTGTAAGTGATAGAGACTGTCGGTTCTGTCATCATGGAGAGTGAGTTAGGGAGCTCAAGACTTTGTTTCCTCCAAACGAGCCTGGCAGGGGATAAAAGTGACTGGCGTGGGAGTGTTATTTACACTGTTCCAGCATAACATCACAGCATATTATAATTAATAGAAAAAATTATTGTTTACTCAGTATTTGTTTCACGCAGTCCGTGTAAAGCAATATTAAATGTATTTTGAGTTTGTCACACCACAGGAAAATGTGTTATTAACCACCCAGCCAAATTTGAATGAAAAAAAAAACTTCAAGTAAATAAAATCTTGAAAAAATATGCAGTATTCTTGGTGAGCGTGACATGTTTCTGGATCAGCATCCCAAACAACCAATCAGAATTGAGGGATACATTTTCAGAAAATATCTGTTTTAGGCTTACGATCAGTGTTAGGTGCTTCTACAGCCTTGTTTATCAGTTATTATTTTACACTTATTTTAGGAATAAATTATGGGTAGGGTTAGGTTTAGGGGTAGGGATTGGGGGACAGTAATGTTGATCCAGGATCAACAAAAGATGTTGATCCAGGAACATGTCTTACTTGGCAAAATCACGGCAACGGTAATATGCATTTATGTGTCAAAGGCATAGCTAATTGTAGGCTGTAGTAACTAACGGTATAACAGTAACTCGCGATTGAATGGGCAAACCACTGATGCTAATGCGCTCTAGTTATTATAGTAGTGTTTAGGGGAGGGGCTGTGCTCAGTGGCTCCATTGCATCATCAAGACATGATTTCAGGCACGCCCACAAAATCCTGAACACGAAAATGGTGAAAAACTGTTTAAAGGGGTGGTTGATTGCGATTTCCCTTTTTTAAGGTTAGTTAGTGTATAATGTTGCTGTTTGAGCATAAACAATATCTGTAAAGTTACGACGCTGAAAGTTCAATGCAAACGGAGATATCTTTGTATGTATGTCTTTTGAAAAAAAAATTACGTCAGTTTAATGCCTACAAAAACGGCTCATAGAGAGTTAAAAACGGCTACAAGGAGTTACTTCCTGGGTTCGTGACGTCACAAACCCAGATAAACACCGCCCACGGGAACATGCAGCAAAGAGGGTGAGGTCAAGTTCCGCTGCTTTAGAGAAGAGGAAGAGAAAACTAGGGGTGCACGTAAAAATCTATTGATATATGAATCGCAAGTCTGTCTTCTAATTATTCTGGATTCACAAGTTTCAAAATCAATGTTCTAAAACAGCAGTTCTTAATACTGTTTCTCGCGTCCCCTGCTCTGCATCTCTCTCTCTCTCTCTCTCTAGTCTAGTCTAACATGTTAGACTGCACCCCATAAACACAATCAAGCCTAGAAAAAAAACAGTCAACCACCAGTTAACTGTTTCAGTAGGCAACTACATAGTTCACAATCTTTGTAATGTGTTTTCAGCAATACATTTCTAACATTTATAATGTGTTTAGAAACAATTCTCTGAATGGTCTTTACAGAGACTTTAATAGAGTAGTGTGTTGTTAGCTTAGCAACATGCTAATGTCAAACCTTATAGATGCACTGCTCACATGAGTTCCATGACCAAGATGGTGGATAAGGTTAGAGAAATGTTGATTAATTTTGAAAAAAAGGTTCCTTCAATGGCAGAAAGAACAAATAATTTTAGTAATAGCCAATATTTGTGTGTGCTAATGCAATTTTATGCTTATTAGAGTTGTATGCTTTTAGTTTAGTAACATGCTAGATGGAATCTCTTCTGCAAGTGCTATTTGTGTTATGCTGCCTTGGTAGAGTTCCAAATCGGTCACTTATGAGGTTCCATGACCATTTCGATGCTGCCTTAGAAGGCAACTGCCTATGTAGGCAGTAGACAATGAGGCAGCTAGAGCCATAGTGAATTTAGCACTTGCAAGGTGTGTGTGTGTGTAAGAGAGAGCATGTGGTGAATGGGGACAGTGTTGGGCTAAACCTTTGTTGGGTCTGTTCCATCTGTCTTGGCTCATACTCAAACCATGCAGTGCGAAGTCATGCTCGGATCTCACACATTCCTTCAGCTTTATACGCTCTACTGTGCGCTCACTATTTCCATCTTCAGAATTGCTCTCACGGAATAGCTTTTCCAAAAATAAAGTGAAGCTCAGAGAGCTTATCGCAAAAACACAAAATGATTATGTTCAGCCTGTTTCACTTCTGATATTTCTCACAGTGACAAACCACCTGTGTGTCACACCTGCTTTCTCTAAATCAGTCTGAGCTCCCTCCATTTCCATTCTGATCTTGCTCTGTAGCCTAGCAAAAGCAAATCTTTTCTGCTACCCGCTACCCATTACCTTCACCCTTTTTTTTTTGCTGCTGCTGCAATAGGCGAACAGCAAGTGATTATAACACGGTGGAATTTGATCTCTGCGCTGTTAAGTCACATGCTGTGACTGTAATTATTTGTTCCTGAAGAGAGAGAGGCACAACAGAAGAACAGAGCACAGAAACATTCAGGACATATTCAGTTCTGGCCTGTTAGTGCAGTGTGCATTTGGTTTCCTTCCTGGTTGAATTACAGTTGCTATCAAAATCTGGAGAGGCTTTGGGAAATGTGCCATGGAAAGATGATGTTGTTCTTCACAGGCAATGAGTTAGTTTGAGCCAGATCTGAAAAATAATGTCTTCGTGAGTTTAGATTCAATGAGGCTATTTATCTGATAATGTTGTTTACATTTTTAGCCTGCAAATGGGCACAGAGGCCTCACATTGAACGCTTTCTTGGCTCGGAGTGTGCGAGAGGCATGGTCGTAGATTTGGCCATGTGCAATGCAAAACAACTATTGAATGTACAATATAAGTATTGTATGTTTCTATGCAGTATTTATATATTTATCTGCCTTTTATAACTTAAATGACCAGTTTCTTAGGTGCTGTTTAGCATGAGTTGTTTATTCTTGGCACATTCGTTCTGGCTTGAACGACTGCAGATCTAGGTGGTGTGTGTTTTTAGTTTACATTTTAGAGCCACAAGATGTTTAATTTTACATTTAAAATCATTTTAAATTTATTTTTTACTGTACTGTGTACTTTTTTTACTGTTTAGGTTTAATCAGTAAACTAGTGTATGGTTTAAGCATTTTAATTCATTTAAATAAAGTATATTATATAAATAAAAAACAGCACACTTAAAGTTCCTTAAAATATTTAAATAAAATATTTTTTATAAAAATATATATTAAATATATATAAAATATTGTCTACTTTAAGGACTTTTTCTACCTTAAGGACATATTTTAACCCCCATTCGCATTACTGAAATATGAATAAGATTATGGATTATTATATGAAAGAAAGAAAGAAAGAAAGAAAGAAAGAAAGAAAGAAAGAAAGAAAGAAAGAAAGAAAGAAAGAAAAAATAAAATAAATAATGTAAATGTGCTGAAATTTGTTCTGAAAATAATGACATAAATAGCACATTACATTTTCTTTATGCAAAATATGATTTCTTATATTTTCTCATCTAGGTTTTAATAACTCTTTAAATAACATTTTACATTTTGTGAGACTGACGCAAATACTCTTCCTAAACAAGAACATCTGATCATCTGCAGAGACATTGGTTTGGCTGGTAGACGAGAGAGTGCTGTGCAGGTCTGAGGCAAATTTGTGATGTGCAAATGAGGAAATGAGTGAAATCCATTGTAAATCTTTTTTTACGATTTCTTTGTGTCACAACATGACGACTGAAGCCAAATCGAATCTTATTAGAAACACATGGTATCCTAAAATAAGTGAAATTTGGATACTTTCAGAAAATTTGCTTCCCAGCTGTTACACATAGGGGAACATGTGCATAACAGAAGCAGGCATAGACAATCTTTAAAAAATTATGAATTTCTGTGCATATGTCTACTTGTGCATCTATAGAGTTTGAGTTTAAAATGGCTCTCTGTTAGAACAAACCAAACCCTTAGTAGGAGATGCACTGCACATATGCTTGCAAGACACAAACATTTGAGCCAATATGTGTAATGCGACAGAAAACCTCAATGCCAACAATAAATCATACAATGTACGTGTTTAGTGCATTAATGCATATTTGTGTGTGATTCATAATATAAAGTGGCAACGCCATCAGGGATGTGTTGTTTTCTATAAAATGCCCTCGGAAGAACAAAACAAATAAATCAACTCCTCCACCCCCTTCTCTCATTCCCTCCATCCCACTCCAGAAACCACCGATGAAACCCGGTTTTAAATGTGTGTCACAGTGACGGCTGTCATATGTGACACACAGCAGAGCAGGAAGGACAATTAATGATTTACCATCCAACTCTGAGATGAGCCAGAGGAATGTGAATGAGAGACAGTGTTGGAGTCGTGCTGACACTCAAATAAAAAGTGTGAGATTCAGATAAATTATAGAGAATATTAAGACTAAGAGACGCTTAAAATGTAGGCCCGCAGTTTGGCATCCGTCCTTTGGAGCGCAGCGTTTTCAATAAACATTCAGCCAGCTGCAATAATATTCACAGAAATAAACACTCAGACTCGCACACACCGGCAAACAGGCACTTCTAAATGCTATCCAATGATTTTGAGAAGTTACACGTTTACTGGCTTGCACTGATAAGGAATCGTCGATATAATCCAAGTCAATAACCCACTCATGGATGGCACCATCAATCGCTATCTTATCAGATTGTAGAGTCGGGCGCAGTTTGATTTTTGGTCTCTGTGCAGAAACACTAGGCAGGCGCTGTGCATTCCATTCCCAAAATGCTCCTGGAGACCAGAGGAGAGCCCTCACGTGCCGCTTCTCTAAGCGGAAGGAATTCCTGAGGTATACAGACAGACAGACAATAAGAAATCAAGAGCAGGAGAGCGAGGGAGAAATATGCAGAGTCATAAGAAAACTAATCTTAGTAGCAGAGGGTGCTGTTAGTGGGGTTGTGTGTGCTGGGGGGTATTTCCTTACCCCCTCTGCTTGTTTTCAGTGGGCCAGTCTCAACACTGGGGTCTGCAGGCAGGCCTGTAGGCCTTTATTTTCCCAAAGCTGGAGCCACTGAGCTGTACAGCCTGTACAGACTTTGTGTTATTACAGAGCAGAGGCAGGAGGGGTGTTCAGCGCTGAAGCAGCACAATCCAACATCCAACCCACACTCTAATCATCTCTTACCACCCAGTGAGAAGGAGAGATTGACTGAAAAAGAGAAAGGATGCAAGCCTGTCATGAAAATTCACAGGTCAACATTTTTCTCCCACAGGCCCAATGAAGAGTCACGGGGGTCAAGGTTCCTAGTTGAATGGATGGTGAAAAGTTGCAAATGGTCAGTGAAGATTCTGTATGGATGAATGGGCTGATCTTAGTACAGCAGGTGTCATGAGACCGCTAATGCCTGACCACCCAAAGTGCATTTTCCACATAATTCTGCAGGGTTCAGAGAGTTCCTCTAATATTCATTGGTACAAATTAGTCTGGGCTGTTTTTTAATGTTTTGTATGTTTAGATTAGAACACACCTTACTATAAGTCACTGAGACATTGTATTAGGTTTCCATTGTAATTTTTTTGTTCTAAAAATAAACGGATGCATCCGTCAGGTCATTTCAACAGCCTATTTGGATATTTTGAGGCAAGTCTAAAAGTATTTCTCAGAGCATAATTTTTAAAATATTTGTGTAATATTTTGGAAATATATACAGTGAATTTCATTCATTTTTACTTAAAATTTAGTGCACATTTTATTTGCTGTTATTTTTTCCATAAATATTAAGCTGATGTTTCTATTGTTAACAGTTTTCTTTTTGTCTGTATCGAATACCGTGACCCTAAAGAGGACAAGTGGTTTGGAGAATAGATGGATGGGTGTATCCAATAGACCCTAGTCAGTTTAGACGCCATATTGAATTTAACACGGATGAAATGAGGCTGTGAGGGATAGGCTTACAGTCTTTTCAAAGGCACACACTGTATAAAGGGTTTAGATCACGTACTTTTCACAACACACAACTTTCAAATTGTTTTACAGTGTTTCTTTCCATAACGATGTTGTGTTGTTAAACAACAGTACAGTCCATTGAACGCACTGTACTGGGCTACTTCTATCCTTCACTGTCTCGTTTTCAATCTAGTGAAGAATTAAATATAGCGCAACCCTGACTATTCATTTTAAAGCAAATTCAGACATCTAATATCATCAGAATATACAGTATGTGACCCTGGACCACAAAACCAGTCATGAGTAGCACGGGTATATTTGTAGCAATAGCCAACAATGCATTGTATGGGTCAAAATTGTTGTTTTTTCTTTTATGCCAAAAATCATTAGGACATTAAGTAAAGATCATGTTCCATGAAAATAGTTTTGTAAATTTCCTACCATAAATAGGCTATATCAAAACTTATTTTTTGATTAGTAATAGGCTATGCATTGAACTTAATTTGGACAACTTTAAAGGCAATTTTCTCAATATTTTTTTTTTTTTTGCACCCTCAGATTCTAGATTTTCAAATAGATGTATCTCGACCAAATATTGTCCTATCCTAACAAAAGCTTATTTATTCAGCTTTCAGATGATGTATAAATCTAAATTTCAAGAAATTGACCCTTATGACTGGGTTTGTGGTCCAGGGTCACATATTGAATTGTTACTTTATTTGCTTATTAGTAAAATTGTAGTTCTTCTTGAGCAGTTGTTTCAACAGTTACAACTGTGACCAGGACACATACTTTCATACTTTTTTTATTATTATTGGGGCATCCAAGCAGTTAAATGTGCTCATTTGTATTAGCCAACATAAATTCATAGTATTTTTTGATGTACATGATATGTTGGTTACATTACCTTAGCGGCGTCAACAGGTGTTAACCCGCTACCTTTCTCAGCTTTCCAAATGCCCGTAAATGATAATAATGACCTGTCTAAAAGCCCTCGCAAGATTTCCCTGTTTTCCACCCACGTCTCTTGTGTTGAATGATTTCATTAAGGATGCGTGCGGTCCCTTAAGACCGAGACCGGTGACTACATAATTCATACCGGGGGGAGTGACTTAGTGCCCGTGCTTCTCCTGCCTGTATAAAACCTGAAGTTCCACTTAAACTCACTTACAGATGGAGAGACCCAGCCGCTTCGTTCACAGTCTAGTCAAACCGACGTGACAGCCGCATTTAAGCCAAAGTGCCGCTCAGGCTTTAGTGTAATCATATATCCAGGTGAGGTGATCTGACGCACCGTTTTTCCACGCATCTACCCCCTCCAGCGCTTCGGCTCCATGACGGGACTGTGTGCGCTCTGCCTGACCGCGCTGCTCGCAGCTTTCGTCCGGCGGGCTGCAAGCGTCAGCCCAGTGGTCCGCTGCGAGCCATGTGACGACGGGGCGATGGTGCTGTGTAAACCGCTGCCCCTGGACTGCGCCGAGCCGGTAAAGGAGCCTGGCTGCGGGTGCTGTATGACTTGCCCGCTAACCGAGGGCCAGGCGTGCGGAGTGTACACAGGGCGCTGCGGTACCGGGTTGAGCTGTCAACATCGCCCCGGAGACAGCAAACCTCTGCAGGCTCTGCTGGAGGGACGGGGCGTGTGTGCGAAGGCACCGAACAAAAAGCCCAGCGGCAATCCATCGCACGGACACGGTAAGCGCGCACGGTTTGTCTGTAAATAACGCACAGCCGTCATTTCACCGCTCAGCGTGAGCTTCTGTTAGTGTAACCTACTGTATGCGCAGTGTGCTATTTATTAAGTGACTTTAATGGGGGCAGAATTTTTGTGAGTGAAATTTAAACTTTTTGTCACATACCTGCGATTTGTTTAATAAATGATAAATAATGACCGGGCTTGCGTTTCGGAGATGTTGGGTCCGATACACACACTCGAGCAGCATACTGTTGCTATGGTTACCTCTTAAAGCGAAGGAGATTTATTCAGAAGTGCTTTCTGACTAACTTGTAATCTAACTTTTTTGGTTACTGAAACGTTGTTAGTAAACATTTATACATACAAGTATGTGTACACACATAGGCCTACTGTATACACATATACTTTCTTTCAACAAAAACAGCTTAAACCAGCCTAAAATGGTCTTACCTGGTCCCCGAGCTTGGTTGGGCTAATATATTGGATAAAAATGATAAAGACCAGCATATCTAGACTGGGAGACCAGGTAGGACCAGTAAACTATTTTATAATATATTTTTTTTCAGCAGTGAAGCCTTAATTAGTGGTGTCAGACACCCAAACCCCCCATAATTTACAGCTTGTGTATGTGTGGTGTCTTAAACATCCCATCAAACATTATCCACACTGTTGGGCGTATGGCTTGTGTGTTCAATTGTGTATCAGTGTGAGTTTACTCTGCTGTGCGTAACATGGTTTATATGTTCACAGGTTAAATATGCTGCAGGTCTTTCTCTCTCTGTAGAGGTTTTTTTTTCACTGACTTTTCATAAGATGCAGCACATACCACAGCACTTCACTGCACTCATGCCACAATATAGACATTTGCATCTCTAAACAGTTTTTTTAGGGTTGTGGGTTACTCCAGATAAACAAGATAAGCTACCCGTGTTGACATCCTGATATGTATTTTCTGCATGACAACACATTCTGCTTGTGTTTTTAAGGCATTATGCTGGTAATACATCCCAACAGGTTATTTTCTGCCTGATGAGATATTGTATTTTTAAACATGACTACTGGTAGGTCATCCTGAGCAGGTAGGTCAGAGTTTCAGAACACCGGCATGACGCAGCGACCTCCGGTAACAGGCAGTCGTCATGAAGTCCAGCCACCGAGAGACGGCCCCACACTACCGCCGTTGTTCTCGAGGTTCAGCGCTACAGCAGCCTCTCTATGCCGTTTTATGTGTGTGGTGTGTATGTGTGTGTGAGAGAGAGAGAACCAGAGATGGAGAGAGAAACAGCTCTGTGTATCTGTGTGTGTGCACTAAAATTTGGCTTCACCAACCCAATCGTTAAGAATGCCACATTCGTTTATATATAGTCTCTGCAGAAGAGCAGAGATCACCGTTTTGTGAATGATGCTCTCTAGCTGTTTACTGGCTCAAGAACTCCACGCTCTCCATTGACAGGGTCAAGAAACAAGCAAAATGGAAATGATTGGCATAGGATTTCTAACAAAGTAATTTCCTTGCGGGTGAGCTGAGAATAGATCCTGTGTCGAAGGTTTTATTGTGCATCACTTAGTACGCATTTATTAGCTTGCACCTAGCCAACACATTCTAGTGAATTCCTTGAGAGAGGGAAGGCTGCGGACCCGCACAACCAAAATAAGTAGCGTTCTTGGTCATAACTGACGTCAAGCTAGCCGACTGAATTTGTTTTTACCCTCTCTAGTTATTTGACAGAGCCGCTGTGGTGTGTTGAAGCAATCAACCATGACATTGTCACACACACAAAGGCTATTGTTAGGACCCAGAGTCAGTTTTAAAAAGCAGTTTGGGGGCGCCAACTGTTTTACAGTAGTGCCTTACCTCATGTTTTCTCCCTCCGCTGCCCTTTCATTTGGGCCCATGCTGCTTTTCAGTGCTCCTTTCCCATCATACCACACTTTATGGTAATTACACACTCTGGCCAACCAGAGAGCAGGGCTCCATTGCCATGGTGTGCATGGCTCCACCCCATGGCTCTGCCACACATGAATTATGATATTTTTGCAGGGCTTGATTGGTCTGGTAGCAGTGTGGCCCAGCGTGATTCTGGGTGGGAATGGTGGCGGAGCAAGAGGAATGAAAGATCATGAGGTTATGAGTTATGACGTTGTTTGTGCATATGCAGTTATATACTTAATCGTGCAGATTTCTCAGAAGAGGCGGATTCATTCTCGTCCCGAGCCTTGGTAGTGAAATTCACCTGCCTTGTGCCCAGTCACTCATTTTTACTTTTGAGAAGAAAAACCCTGCATCTGTTTCACCCTCTCATTCACGTTCTACCCGTTTCGCCAGAATGATAAATTGTTTGCTCATTTGGGATTGAACAAATAGTGAGGTTGAGTGACTCAAAACGGGCCACTAGGTGCTGAAAAAAGGCATAAAAAGTTCTAAAAGTTTACATTGGGGTTAAATATTGATGTTTTTCAAGTTCCTGAAATAGATAGCCCTCCATTCTCTTCCTCTGTCCTGGATTTGTTTATGTGGAAGGTACGGTGGGTCATGCAAGGGAAGCAGGCATCAACATGTCACACGTGTTATTAGCCGTCATTATATGTGATCATTACAATTGCTTACCTTGTTCGAGTTGTTATGTTGCAGAAGTTGCTGTTGATGTTGTTGTTGTTGTTGTTATGTCATCGTCAATGAAGGCATAGTTTAATTCTGGTTTGGAGAGCAGCTTCCATGGCTACAGAGGAGTGTTTGGTGTGCCACAAGTGCGCACTTACTCACATACACACACATGGAAAATCTGTTTTCACTTAACTCTTCCACTCTCCTGAATCCTGTCCACTATCTCTACAGTTCTTCACAATATTCAGATCTTGTGCACCTTCATCTATCTCTCGATGTCAGTTCTGTTCCACCACCCTCTCTCCCAGGCTCTCTCTCTCACTTTCCATATTTAATAGCCCATTTTGTTTGTCTTTCTTTCTAAATATCTCTTTCTCTTCTGCTCCAGCTGTTTATTAGTCTCTCATTCCTGCGAGAGCTCTGCTTTGTTTTGTACGGCCAGAGACTGAATATTTATTCAACAGACAAGAGCTGTAAAACCCCAAGAGGACAGCATGTTTAAACAATGCCATAATTCATCTTCGCCCAGCACTCTCGCCAGGCATTTGTTGAAGCTGACAAATGCACTCCTCGCTGGACCCTTTACTGGTCAACTGCTTTTGCTTGCATTTGAGAAATTACCATGCAGTTAGTAAAAACAGAAACTAGAGTGCAATTTGGGACATCATGTCTCAAGTGCTTGCATTTTGTCCACAGTAAATGGCTGCTCAAAGGCACATTTAAAAGAGTGATGAAGTTGTCCTGTGAAATCTGTGCTGGCGACAAGCTCTCTACATTTAGCTTATTGGCAGAGGTTTTCTTATCAAAACAAAATACAAGAGCAAATATTTTGTCTAGGGAAATAAAAGGGAATTTGCATCAGCATCTACTTACTGTATCCTTGCTCGAAAGTATCAAGCCCCTACATTATCTAGAGATATCTAAGAATGTCCGTGCTGCTCTTTTCCATAAAAGGAAAATTGGTGACTGGACATGGTCATGCTTCAAAAAGGCACCATAAAAGTAGTCTATATGACTTTTGTGCATAAAAAGGCATAAAATGTTTTCTGGGAGGAACAAAACCACTTGCTATTCACTTAAAAAAAAAAAAAATTCTAATCCTCTTCATGTTTCTGCACATTCCAACTTTGCACCTTCATGATACTGTATATGTAGGAACCAATGGGATTTGTGTATGGTGTCAAGCGTGCTATGCTTTATAAAGAAGTTCTTTCATACTGAAACATTACACAAAGTGTTATCACATTTTCAAAGCTTGACAGCCACTGGTTACCTTCCACTTTCATTGTATGGAAAAGAGCAGCCTTATCATTTTCCTCAATAATTTCTTTTGAGTTACAAAATACCACTTGTTATTAATGACATGAGGATGAGTAGATGATGACAGAGATTGAACTTTTCTCATAATGGATCTAGTAGTTAAAAGTAAATATAATTAAGTGAAATAGGGATGTTGATACAAATGCACTAATAATAGATCTAAATGTTATTTAGTAGGATAAGTATAGGGTTCACGTATTGAGGAATGGTGTGGGATGAGAGGAAAGGACATTTAGATCACAATGAAACCACATTTGCATTGAATAGATTTTGTGAGCACCCACAGCAAAGCTTCAGCTGGGCACAGAGAGGAAAGCATGTGATGTTTGTTGGTTAGACCATCCTATCGGACCATGTTAGTTGAAGGCAGTCAAACGCTCGGTCCTGTAGCCGTATTTGGTTTCTGGGTTTCGGGTCAGGTGGTCTGTCCTCTGCTTATAACGATTGTAACTTGGTGCACTATAAATAATCTCACTCCTCCACTTCCCCATCCCCTTTCTATACCTCTTTCTCTTCTGCTACTTTTTTCTCTGTCTTTCTGATGAGCTTTTACACTTTCTACTGTAAATGCTTGCTTGTAAAAGCAAGTAAAAAGCCTATTCTGGTGGGGAAGAATCTTAGAATAGAGCTGTTCCGTCTATAGTCCTAAAAGCTGGATGAGAATTTGCATTTTCTAGCCATGGGTTCCCTCTGGAATTTCCAATGTTTTTTTAGAATAGCGGTTTTTCGATTTATGAGTGAAATAAGGCCTGTGGTAAACATTACTTGCAGAGACTTTCACATTTTGTTCTACTCCATAAATTACACAGTCATAGCTCAAAACTGAATTTGGAAGCTTCTGTTTTTTTCAGAAGTAAATGTTGCTAAATAATGACTACAAGTACCACAGGGTTGACGAATCGGACAACAATTGTAGCAACTTTTAAATAAAGCATTTTAAATAAACACAACAACTTCACAATTCTGGTTTTAGGTAGGACTCAATAAGTCTTTTCAAGTAGTGTTAGCCACATTGAACCTTACTCATAAATTGAAAACCACTATGCTAAAACCCCAACCCATAAGAAATTCCCAGGGAACCGATGGCGAAATAGCCATCTTGACTGGACTACAAATTGATGTCATCAGTGATCTACTCTATATGCTAATATATGTTTAGGATTATGCTATTCCAGGGCTGTCCAGTTCTGCTTCTGGAGGGCCGCTATCCTGCAGAGTTTAGACCAGTCCTCATTAAACACACTTAAACCAGCTAATCAAGGTCTTCTAGAAGCTTCTAGACAAGTGTATTGAGGCAGGTTGGAGCTAAACTCTGCAGGACACTCGCCCTCCAGGAGCAGTTGTACGAATGCTGATTTTGTTAATAGTCAGATTGTACATATGTATTAATACACTTATCTTTTGATTCAGATAACCCTGAAGAGGAAGGAGAGGAACATATTTCCAATGGTACCAGGGCAACAGGCGCCGGAGGAGCTGAGACAGTCCAGGACACAACAATTGTTTCCGGAGACACGCAGGGAGGGCCGAGGACGGCAATAGAGCCCATAGATCCTATGCCACACCCCAAAGAGGAGATGATCAAAAGAGATCAATTCAAGAAAAGTCACATCTTTAAAGTGGAACCAGTTTCCAGTGGGGTTCATACAGATATTCACAACTTAAGTGTGGAGTCAAAGAGAGAAACTGAATATGTAAGCATGCACTGTTCTTCCGCCAACATGCATTTTTAAGACAAAGCATGTATTGGAGTGGAGTACATTCTATTCCCATTCTACTTGTTTGCATATCCAACCTCCTCACATGTTTGCAAGTAGGATATTTCCTGTAATTCTGCATTCTCTGTTTGTGTACAGGGCCCGTGTCGTCGGGTGATGGAGAGTGTTATGAAGACTTTAAAGATCTCAAATGTGCTGAACCCAAGAGGCTTCCACATTCCAAACTGCGACCAAAAGGGTTTCTACAAGAAAAAACAGGTAATTACCTTTTATCCGAGTGCCTTGACTTTTCTTTTGCAGATGCTTTTTATTTAAAGTCACTTACTTTGCACCAATTACAGGGCCTATCCCCCATGTGGCTAAGTACCTTGCTCAAGGGGGAAATAGGCATCCTATATTTAGACCATCTTGATCAAACATGCAACCTTTGTGTAATCAGCCCAGATTCTCAAACTATTATTCTACCACCATCCGTGTACAAGACGATAAGTAACTGTCATGGCAACTGTCACAACAGTATTGGAAAAGTAGGTAGTTGTATGTGCATGCTGGTTCTTGAAAGTATCTGTTGTTTCCTCAACTGACGGGGTGCATGAGTGAGTCTGAACTAAGTGGTTGGTGGGGGCAAATGCAATTCTCTGAAATTTGTGAGTCACCCGCAACCCCCTATTAAGAACATGCTTCAAAAGGCCTTGTCTGAATGGCCCTAATGAGTTTGGGTGAATTTGGAAAACCTCTCTGACAGACACCACAGTGACCCCGAAGGTCTAATGACAACACTGGAGAGATAGAGATGGAAATGTTTCAAAAAGAGGATGAGATTTAGAATCAATGTGAAAAACGTGTTGCTTAGGAGCTACTTCATGCTGAAACTACAGAGTATGAAGTCTACTCTGATATGCACACATATACCCACACACATGCTTAATAGCATATGGTTCCATTGAACATGTAACCCATTGAAGGGACCCTGGGTTTATGGAGAAAACAGGCTGCGCTCTAGGGCTAAGATCTCAGAGTGAAGAGAAAGTGATAAGTTCAGGTCTCAATAAACATGTTCTGAAAACCCTTAAGGGGAAAGACAAGGGTCTTGCAGATGGTTTGCATGAGTATCTAAGAGAGATAGTGGCACCTGTATCAAATAAAGTTTTGGAGATCGTTCTCATGCTCCAACAGTAATTGTAGGTGCAAATCTGGCTTTGACATTTTCCAAACCTGTTCCTGCCCTCTGACCATGATTATCCTATGTCCATTTAAAATCCATGTTTGAAAGAAAGGACAGTGACAGGTTAACAATTTAACTAATCAATGTCTAGTGGTTTTACATCGCCAGCAAAAGACAAATCGTATATGTGAGCGCAAACAACATAAATTCAAACCATGCCACATCCTTTCCTGTATCTGGCTTGCACAAATATAGTCTAGTTTGTTTTGTAAAATCAAACCCCTATGCTTGGATCTCTGGTAATATTAGAATAACATCTGTATGACAGGCTGTGTCCACACATGATGAAGATCAAGCTGATCAGATTCCCCTCCGACTGACTCCAACTGAAATTTATTTGCGTCCATCGTGGTGATTTAAGCCGAAGCCTAAGTCTTGGTCGACCCTAAGATCACAGTCATTCATTTTTATTTTGGCATCAAAAATAAACATGCACAAACTCCTATGCATACATACTCACACAAGTGAACTGTAGATGTCCTGGATGCCTGGGGGTCCCTACACTCCCCGGAATAAGATCTGTAATGGGAGCGTTTGTATATGTATGTGGGGGTATGTGTGTCTGAAGGCCATTCCTGGGGAGAGCAGAGTCCAATCCGTGCTAATTTTAGCCTTGATTATATGAATTGGCTCAGTGTGTTAGCGGAGGCCAGGCATGCCGGCCACAGCACCGCCAACCCCCCTCTACCCTTCCCAGTCCAGACGCATCTCTCACCCAGGTTACTGTACTCCTGCGCTGGGCTGGAGCATTGCACGGCCCCCTGATCTACTGGCTTTCCTTGCTCTCCCAGGGCCAGTCAGTCCACTTAAGCTCTCATGCTGAATAGGATCTCAGTGATGCGGGGTGAGAGACTAGAAGAGAATGCCAGGCATGCTGGGAATGATCCAGGGTGCACACGCTTCCACTCAAACACCAATACACAGATATGGTCACCCATGCACCAAACGTGTTACTTGTTATTTGTCTAGTCTCTGTGCTTGCAGTTGCACCAAAATTACTATATAATGATAATGTACTCCAGGGGCAGCTTCTATCCCAAACGGCATACTACCTAACAGACACAAACACACATGCACACACTGCTCGTATAGTCTGGCAAAGAAAACAACCACCATTCTAATTCACATGCAGTTGTTGCATTCACATAATGTGTGTGTGTGTGTGTGTTTTATGAGTCTGTGTTTACCCTGTGGCTGCTTTTAATGCCCTTCCGCCTTCCTGCTGCCCATAAGGGCATCATTATGGGCCAACGTTGACTGAGGCTTGCTTTGTGACACACACACACACACACACACACACACACACACATATATATATATATATATATATTAGGGGTGGCACGGTACACAGATGTCACGGTTCGGTACGTACCTCGGTTCGGGGGTCACGGTTCGATACGATTTCGGTACAACATGAAAAAAAAAGAAATCTACTATGCTCGGTTTCTTTTCATTTATTATGAACAGACAGTAGTGCAAATTTTAAAAAAAAATCCATCTAGATGTGAAAATACTACATATTATTACATGTTATATATATACAATCTGTTTTGTTTTCATTGTGAGTGTACACAAATAAAAGCAGACCTATATACATTGATTATTAATAAGACAATAAGTGTTTAAAGTTGATTCTGCAGGTATAAGGAAACAGTTGAAGTGATCGCGCCGGAGATCACTTCACTTTGTGCGCACACACACACACAAAACACATCAGTTCCAGCATTGTTAACTTGACAGCCAGTTGGTACTTTATCAAAATAAAATACAGTGAGCCAAACATCAGCGCGCCCGCCTCTGTGTCACCGTTGGCATTCGCTGTTCTTCTGCTGGCGGTTATCAAACAGCGTTGCATTGCTGTGGCGCCCCCTTCTGAATTGGGGGTGAATTGCCTGTATTCGTCGTAAGGCCTCATGCACCGAACCGAGATGCCTGTACCGTGACGGTTCGATATGAATACATGTACCGTGACACCCCTAATATATATATATATATATATATATATATATATACGTATACAGTTACACAGACATGTAAACACATAGTCTCTTTCTCCCTCTTTTACATAGATATACATTCACAACACAGGTCTGTTGTGTTGCAACCTCCAGAAATCGCCATGCTGACAGGGGTGTACCCCACACCCTACTTATGCCATTCTGTCTTTCTCTGATACAGACACATACACACATATATGTAGACATGTAGTAATCAATCATCAATCATGCCACTATGCGTTTTGAGGGTATGCACAGTATTGTAATATGTAATGTACTTGACACTGGTCCTATGGAACTGGACATTCACTATGTTGTTATATGGAGCAAGATTTGGGACTAATTAGATTTCACTCGGGGGAAGCAAGTAAATAGAAATTGTGCATTCAACAAATGCTCTTGTTTCTCATTGCGTCAGTTGAGAAAATAAACATTGATTTTCATTAAAAATGTCACTTTTATTGCCTGGTTAGGACACTGCGGTACAATGAAATACCTAGCTTTATTCATTATTAGTCCCCCTTACATCAAACAGAAAGCATCCTGTGTACCTGTACAGTCTGAATGGAACATTCCCATAATACATAGCAGCTCAGCACTGAGTAGTTTCCTGCAGGGCTTAATTTGTGCCGGAACAAGCAGGATCCGGATCCACCTCCTCTGGAATTGGATCCAGCACCTATTTTAGTGGATCCCCCATCTTATGCGCCCCTGCAAGAAATTGATGCAATGACCATATGTTTGATGAATAAGCAAGTATAATATTAATGTGGTTGATAACTTGCAATATTAAAAAAGTACAAAAGGTAAATGTAATTCATTAATTATTAGGAAAGGCATGTTTATATCTAATGTACATTTATAAGCAAGATTGTGACGCACGTTTTTAATTTATTTCATACCATTTATTTATTCCAGTCCTAGTTCCGGGACTTCATAATTTACAAATTAAGCACTGGCTTCCTGTACACTCATTCTTTCTCTTTTGTTCAGACGCAGACAAACTCATAACCAAACAAATGAAAAGTCTAGTGATATGTTACTTATTTAGTCAAATACAAATATTTGTTATAGCAAAAACATCAAGTGGGTGCAGAGACAATTGAAATTGAAAGGATGAGTGTAGCATTTGAAGCAGCCCCTTGTAGAGGCCAGGTTTCTTTCCCAGACTGCTCTTGTTCTGCTTGAGGTATTTTAATTTGGTACTCTTTCAATAAAACCGCTTTTGATCTCTTTTTCACTCTCTCTCTCTCTCTGACTCATCCACTCCTTCTTCGCACAATGTCTGTTTATCTTTCTTTCGTTCTTTCTTTCTTGTTTGTTACCTCCTTCTTTTCCCTTGTGTCTGAAAGAATAGATTTTCACTAATGAATGTACCACATGAGGATGTGTGTGTGTGTATGTGTGTGTGTCGGTGGGTGTGCGTGTTTGTTTGTGTGTGTATGTGTGTGTTTGTTTTGCCTGTGTAGTATAATAAGCTCCAGATGACTTTGAATCTATGCCAGTTTCCTAAAATAGTCCTAGAAGCCCTTTAACAGTCCATGGCAAATAGTTTAGCATGGTCAAATTTAACTTCTACCTTTCAACTGTTTTATGAACACAAAATCTCAGTTTCATCAGCAGCAGGCTGACAGAGACATTTAAGCCTCTCATAAAAGCAAAGCTTTTGTGTGTGTATGTGTATGTTTGTGAATTTTGATATTCACAAGTTGTCAAAACTTGCATATAAATAATCAGCAAATGCAAACACAGGAAGTAGGCACTGCAGATCATTTAACAGTACTGTTGTGTGTGTGTGTGTGTGTGTGTGTGTGTGTGTGTGTGGGTCTTCTCAGGTCCTAAAATCCGAATCATTTCTTACCCGAACCCGACGTGCATAAATAATAATAAAAAAAAAGATAAACCCTGACCTGAGACAGACCCGAAGAAATTAGACCCGAGTCCGACCCGACCCGACCGCATTTATTTTCGAACCCGACTGGACCCGAATGTAAACGGCATTGACGAGTGCACAGCCTGCAGCCCTGCATCGGTCCGGAAAAATTCCGGGGTCCTGCTGACTGATTTGGCCACTGCTCCATTACTTTCAACTGATTTGGCCGCTGCTCCATTACTTTCATTCAGTTTATTTATTAGCCTATTACTTTATATTTTTGCCTGCCTGATGGATACATGTTATTTCTGACTTTGGCTTTCAATTGTAGGCTAACCAGTGGATTTGAAATATAAGCGTGATAGTTTCATAAAAATTAAATCGATTGGTTAATAAATCATGGATTTGCTAGTTTTGTCTGCAACGTTATTTACCTCGTCTCCGGTGAAGGGCTTCTGTACACAAAAAAAGAAAAGCCTTGCATTGACACGCAGCGTAATGAAGTAAGTGGATTTCCTGATGGATCTCATTTCTATAAGATGGATTTCTGAGGTTACAAACGTATGTTTCTTTTTTACGTGCGTTTCTCAAAAATGAACTTAACATGAACGCACAAGTAGGCTATGCATCCGGGAAAGTTTAAAAGAATTCGGGTCTAATCGGGTCCATTTGGGAAAAGCACATTTATTTTAATTACCCGAGACCCGAGGCTGCTAATACCGAGCCCGACCCGTGTCTGAGGCACTCGTAGAAGTTTTGGACCCGAACCCACTCGGGTCTCGGGTCGGACCTCGGGTTTTTGGATCCAAGTGGACCCGTGAAGACCTCTAGTGTGTGTACACCTTGCTGTGTCCGTTAAATTCCCCTGAACCACAGAAGACAGTTTGTTTGATGCACTGATTTTTCTATTTCTCATAAACGCATAAACACACTCACTGTGAGTGGCAGGCATGCATTCTTCCAACTTAGATGTGATGTTTGACTTGCACATGTCTCTAACTCACTGCCAAAGGAGAGAAAGACAAGCACGAGACAAATAACTACACTCAGCCATGAGATAGGCCTAAGCATGTTTTGATATTCAACGTGACATTTGTTCTTAGTTAATGTAATGGTAAAACATTTAAAGTTATTGCCTATTCATTTTTAAAGATTTTAAAATTTTAGATAACTATTTAGTAAAACTAATACAATCAGTCTGAGGGATCCATATTAGATAGCACATACACAGACATGCTCATCGCAACTAAGAATATCTTGTTGTAGCTAATCAAAAGAGCTTTTCTTTACTAGCCTTTGCTAGTGCTAAGCTAGGAGACTAAAGCCCAAAGTATTTTCAGTTTTGATGCAAACGCTTAGCATGTGCGTATTTCTTCCTTGTCCAGTGTCTACGCTATTTCTCTGCAAAAGCAATAAAAATGTCTTTGTACTCACACAAGTGCTCGTCAATGCAGGCGTCTGGTGTTGTTGATGTTTCCAGTAGTTCGTTGCTGATGTTATTGTTGTTCCATCTCTTGTTCTGTTGTTCTAGTGCAAGAAAAATCAAGCGAGTACTATACTGATGATCACACATTTCTGTACACATTTTTCACATACATCCAAGTGTGCGTGTAAAAATGTGGAAAAAGCTGATAGCTTTCTAACCAAATGCTAACTGAAAACACGGGAAATGTTTAATTTGAACATTAGCTTCTGTAATGTAATGTGATATGTGAGGTATCACTTCATCATCAAGACTATATACGCTGTAAAACGATCTTCTTTTCTATAATTTCAGGCACAGTATAAAGTTTTTAAAGCATTAGCATGTAGCATTAGCATGCACACACAGTTCAACACAGGTGTTGCGTCCCAATTCGCCTACTTATACTATGTTCTAAGAGTATGTACTCTTTTTGTGAAGAAAAAGTACACACTTTTGAGTATGTAGCAGAATAGTAGGCACGCTTTGGGACATACTGCTTCGTCATAGCTGCTTCTTTAACGGACGCTCTGTTGCTTAGTTACGTGTGACCTGTAACTGTTTAAACTGCCCTGTCAATCATCTTGTCACAGTTAACATCATCCACATTTCGTTTAATTTGATTTCCTACCGTATTGGAGAGAAATAAAGAGGCACATCGCGGGTCTTTCATGCCGAGAACTCTGCTCATGTGTTGCATAATGATGCATTTCAAAGTTAATGACCAAACGTATCATTATAAAAGTTCAGTGTTGCTGCAGATGAAATATAACGTGGATAACATTAAATTAATATTTTTAATCAGGTTAGACATTAATTATTTATCGCGCATATCCGCCATGTTTGTAGTTTTTTAACACTTTTTATGCATGTTTGTAGTTCTAATCGAATCCCCGTCCACCGCGCAATGTGTTGTGGGCAATATTAGCCGTTAAAGTGTGCATCGATCAGCACTTCGAATTCTAACCGGAAGAAGTAGACCATCCGGGAATCTTTGGCATACCTTTTTAAACATACTATGATTTGGGACATACTAATTCTATTTTCGAATACTATCTAGGATGGATAGTATGCGAATTGGGACGCAGCAACAGTCTTTCAAAGTATACTCTATTTGATATTGTGCGTGTGGCTTTCGACACATGCACACTAGAAAGATTCATTCTTGTCCAATGTCTGTGCCTTTTCTCTCCAAAAGTTAAGTGTGATAAAAATGCCTTTGCACTCATTTAAAATTGAATTGCAGATATCTTTTAATCTCCTCACACAAGCGCTCATCAGTGTGCATAGTGTTCTGATGATAAAAGTTGCATCGCACACAGTACACATACCCTAGCATATACGTAAAAAACAAAGTATGCTTTGTGCTTATCAATTAAAATTTTGTCTCAGCCAGTAGAATTGCTTTGGGGTCCAAGAGGGATAGATCTTTGTGAGGGATACTGGGATTCACATAAAAATAATAATACTAAATAATTGCGCCCTAAAAAATTAAATTGACACTCCCCAAAAGCCATTGAATAATTCACACACTGAATATAAATTAAACGGGATTTTTTTATAGTTGTGCAAATTATATATATTTCAACAGATTTCACTTGCTCTGTCCCTCTTTTCCTTACATACTTCCCCTTAAATCCCCTCTGGCATTCCTTTACCCAAATCTCTCTCCCTCGTTCTCTCTCTGGCTCTAGTATCCGTGTTACTCTCTCTCACCTAAGTGCGATGCGACGAGAAATGTGTGTTTATGCCACTGTCTCTTCCATTTGGAGCATGTTGTCTGTTTTGCATATACCCGTCCAAATATCATATGGTTATGCATTTCTCTTCCTGTCTCACCCACTCTCTCCGCAGTGCAGTCCATCCAAAGGGCGCAGAAGAGGCTACTGCTGGTGTGTGGACAAGTATGGACAACCCATACCCGGCTACGACGGAAAGGAGAAAGTCCACTGCATTAACATGGAGACAAAGTGAAGGGAAGAGAGAGGCAGAGCGGTGGAAACAGGGAGACAAAGAAGGATATCTCCCCTGAAGAACTACATGAATACAAATTCAAAAGTGCTGTCCCAAAGCTGACCTCCCACTTGTATGCTGAGGCATGGACTCACATGACCAGCAACTCACTTTACACTTCAGGAGAGTGGGGAGAATGAGAGGAGGAGACAGAGAGAGTGTCACGTCTTCAGTTTTGGACTGTATCCTGAGAGGGAAGTGTGAACATAGTCAAAAGTACAAGCAAATTTTAACTCAGTAATGGCACGCTATGTCTGAGCATATGTACTCTTGTGTACACGAGGGATGTTGTGTACTTGTTCCGTCTCTCTTTTCTGCTACAGCATGTATCACTCTCTGCCAGCGGCTCTCTCTAAGTCCTACTTCCTGTTTCTGCCCTCCTGGTGTAGGGTCGTTTAAACTGGGCATGCTCAGTGGCACTAGGCGGCTCTAGCCATAGACTCCATCTGAAGCACAAGCACTTCATGCACTTTGGCCCCTCCTGAACACGTACTACGGCCAACAGATAGATAAAACAATTCGACCAATTCTAAACGATTCTATACCAGGACATACTTAGATGAACGCCCGTTTTGTTTATATTATCTTACATCGGACGCAGAGCTGTTAGCTTGTGTTGTCGGGACAGCATTGATATGCTCCAGGTGGGCATTATCTCATTTTCAAAACATCATGAAGCACTTTGAATATAAGATTGATGCTCCAGTTGCTGACTATCATTGTCCATCACATTTCTAAGTCTTTGCTGAAAGCATGTATTTTGCGCAACGTCTTGTTTATGGGTTTGAATGTAACTGTAAAGCTACAGTGCCCTGAATTACCGCTGCAAAATCAGTGTAGCTATGGCAGTTTGTGAAATCGATGCCTTAACAAAACCTGTGCGGAAATGTGTCGCAGGTTTTTTCGCCCTCTGTCTCTCTAAAAATACATATCAATCACCCCAGTAGGAAAGCTACAGGCTAACATGGCGGTCATGTTGGATAACCAGGGCTAGTGTTGTTGTCTCAAAACTGACCTCCTGAGAAAAGACTTGAAAGGTGGAGGGTGCCAGAGAGGTAGCCCACACTTTAGCCTATTAGCATAGCGTCGACAAAAAGCTCACCCCTTCCCCAAACAGCTAAAGAAAAGACAAACAAAAATGTTTGGTGCTACACCTTATCTGACTTGATTATGGGGAAAGAGCATATGAGTGTGCTAAGCTATTAGCCCTTCCTTAACTTGTAATTTTGTTTTGTAAAACAAATTTTATATGACTATATATTTTGTTTCAGGCCAGCTAAAGAGGCATGTGAACTTTATGCTAAAAAGATTATTTATCCAAGAAAGAAATATAAGCTGATCCAAACTATGTCTTTGACAACAATTCAGTGACCCGTTGATTGCACAGTAGTGAAACATAGAACTCAGCATATTTTTGGGAATATAATCACTAAAGTCTTTTGTTTTTGTTTTAGGTTTGTTGTTTATCTACAGTGCGGAGTATGACATGTATTTTGTTAGCTTAGCGAAGATATACTGTCCTCGAATTGTTTTGTTTAAGGTTTAGTTTAAATCTTCAGGTTATGTAGGCCTTCTATGGTATGAATTAAGCTAAATCTAAGCTTAACTTTAGCTAACCTAAGCTAAACTAAGCTAAAGTAAAGTGAACGCTAAGATTCAGTAAAGCTGAGGCCAAGCTTGTGTTTCAAAGAACATTAAGATCGATGTTCAAGCTAGATGATCTTCAAGAAAGCTTGCCACCCTCATTCTGTGCAATGCCAGGGTCTCTTACCCGTAAGTCACTTTTAAAGATCCCTCCGTTCACGGGTAATTGCTTTTTTTTCATTTAAAATTTTGATTCTTTAAAAAGCTTTTTATGTTACTAAACTAGAAATTATACAGCTATCACTTTCTTCAAGAAAGGAAATGTTTTTGTTCAACTATAATTTGTATTTAATGCCTTGTTCTTTTTAAAATAAAAAAATTAAACACTATTTTATTGACACAATGACAGACTGTAATTTCACAACTTCTACAAAATTGAAGGGATTGTTCACCCTAAACTGAAAATTCTGTACATTTTGTACATAGAGTGAAAGTCAGTGGAGTCCAATGTTGTTCAACTGTTGACAAAAGCAGTTCTTCAAAATATCTTCTTCCACAAAATAAAGAAATGCAGGTTTGGAATGACACAAGGGTGCATAAATGACAGATTTTTGTTATTCATGGGTGAACTATTCCTGAAGTATTCCATTCGGATTTGTTTTTCACATTTGGAGCCCATTCATTCATTTAAGATAAGGTGACTAGTGTCACCGTCAAGAGTTTCAAAACAATGGTTCTTTCACAGAAAGCGTATATGTTAGCTACAGTAATTTTGTCATTAGTATAACAGAGTGCCGGGGGCAATGGAGATTTAAAATCTCATGTGTGTAATGGGTCAACATCTTTGAACCGCTTCATTTCACACTCTAGCTTGAGCCCCACACAGGTCATTACTCCTCAAATCTACACACAGAGACCCCATTCACATTAGCATAGTTATTTACTTGTCTGAGCCATGTCAGCGCAGCCAATTCTCAAAAAAGAAGCTGCGATGCCACAATTCATGAAATGAAATCGCTCATATAGATGAGGTCAGACACTCAGGAAGGTACTTTTTTTCCCTCCTAACTTAATTTTAGGAGTCCATAATGAATTCTAATATTCCATGAAAATACTAATTGTAAAACCACAAACAAGGTGTTACAATTACTTCCACATTTTGTTTGTTTGCTACTAATCGAGTAATTTAGACACCCCTAATGGATTATTTCAATGAAGCAACTGAATTTTGTCTCCTGCGGTTTACAAAACTGAGATAAAGGTGTAAAGGGTGGTGCCATGGAGGCTGGTCCTCAGGAAAAAGGGGGAGGGGGGTACTGCTGGCTGGCCAGCACAAACACAGCCCAGGTCAAAGGCACTGTAGAGAGAGAGGAGCCCGGTTCCCCAAAATACAGAGCTAAAGTTAGTCCGCCCCATTTGAGATTACCACGATAAGGACAAACATATGCGCACACATACAAGGTTCTGCCTGCTGGCAGTTTTAAATATAGACAAAACAGAACATAATCAAGCTTGGCAGGAGAAATCGAGATTTTTTTGCACTTTGTGGTTTTTGTTAACCAGCTTCCCATTATGTTCAAGTGTTGTTTTGTCCTGACATTACTAATTGAGTTTGATTCAGTCATTCTCCATAGTTCACTGCAGCTTCTCGTCTGACCCGAGGATGAGTTTAAATGGCTGACACTGAGGTGCTTGTAAAGATGATTTATTAAATAGTTATTTTTTACCCACAATGACTTACAGTTACAAACCATGAAAAATATATTATACACATGAGCGACTGCTTTGGAGTGAAGCAGCGTCTGAATCTCTTTTCCTCATCACTTAAAAAAATGATAAATGGACCACAGTATTAGACAACACAAATATGATCGACAAATACAGTAAGACTGTAATCTCACTTTGATCATACAGACAAGCAATTTACAAACACTTGATTTAAAAAAACTAAATCTTAACTTAAAAGACAGAGAGGTAGGAACAGGCAGTTACCCGTTTCAAAAGCTGTGAAAATCAATACTCTTGCATGTAAAAAAACACAGAATTGTGGGGGAAAAAAGTTCCCACTTTTTATGCCCGTCTAATCTCAATAATTATAAACAAAAACTAAAAATTAATTAGTAAAATATAATAATAATAATAACACAAACATATACAGTATAAAAATATGGCAATGTACGGACAGTGGCAAGGAGGTTTGGTTATGCAGTGCTTTTTTCCATATCAGTCCTTTCAAATAAAGCAAGCCTGAAGGAAATTTAAGACAAGAGACACAGTCATCTATATACAGCAAATATACAGATTTACACCATACAAAAATATGTATAAGTCATAAAGAATAAATATTCTTATCCAGATATCGAAATGAATACATTCAGTTTAAATAAATAAGTATGGGTACTTCATGTAAAATACATATTCATTTTCTTTACAGAAAAATAAATTTTTTTTTTTTTTTTTGATGAGTTTAGGGAGTTTACCAATCAATAACAGTGTACCTGAATTAAATACCACCACTAACAATAAATAAATACTAAGATATTTAAAAAAATATATAATGATACAAATCAGTGGTATAATATGTATGTGTGTGTGAGACAGATCAGCGGTTAAGCACTTCAGATCCCCCAGCATGTGTGTGTGTGTGTGTGTGTGTGTGTGTGTGTGTGTGTGTGTGTGTGTGTGTGTGTGTGTGTGTGTGTGAGACAGATCAGTGGTTGAGTTCCTCGGGACACTCGGCATCTGCTGGCAGGTCACTTGATCCAGGAATCTTCTTCCCGTTCCAGGATGACACACACCAACACTTCCCCCTCTGACCATCCAGAGACGATTCACACTGCGGGGAGAACGAGACAGAGAGAGTGAGCGTGAGACGGGTTATTTCATTCTCTAGAAACACAAGCTTGCTTGCACAGCCTAGTTCTCAGTGGAGTGTGGTTCTAACACTCGGCCATCACACATATATCATCGTGTTGATGAATATCACACGTTAAGCTTTAGATACCTACACACAAACTCTCAATGTGAAATCAAGACGTTAGGTGGTTTCTGTAACACATACTTGCACACAAGACTCTTCTTCTTACCTGTTTGACTTTGTAGAGGCCGTGTTTGTCACAATTTGGAAGGTAGAATCTGTTCATTTTGTCTCCCAGTTTCTGCTGTGATTTAGTGATCTTGTCAAGGGCTGTCTGCAGTTCAATATGACAAGGACCCTAGAAAGATGAAATATAGTTATTTAGAAACATTTTTCAAATAAAATACAGTTTTTCAAAAAATTCTAAAAACAAACATTTATTTGATGGTTATGAATAATATTTTAAAAATTGTTTAGGAAATTATTATTAACAAAAAGTACTACTAATAATAAGTATTATTGATTGTTGTTGTTACTGTTGTAATAATAATACATTTCAACTACTTTTACAATAACTACTACTAATAATGATTATTGTTATAAATATAGTTTTATTTGTTATTTTTTAATATAATTATGCCCGTGTTTAATTTTTATTTAATAACTCATGGTTATTATTATTTACAACCTCAAGAACAATTATTTTTGTGGCTAAATATAGTCACTCTTAAATGCAATTGCTTTGAAATATGCATCAAATTATGCATCCCAAATCCCCATGCAGCATACGAAAAAATTCAAGAAACCTTCCACTGCCCTCTTGAGGCCGCACGTTGTACCAGAGTCTCATTTTACTAAGCATTTATGCATATTCGTAAAACTGAGGCGCTTTAGACTCACCTGCTCCACGAGTTTCTTGCGTATTGCGTTGACTTTGGCCTTCATGCTCTCTTTAGCAGTGATGACCCGCGGGTCGAAGGGCTTGCCGTGGCCGGGCACGAAGACCGCTGAGCTGCCTTCATTCACTGCAGTTGGCCCGTTGTGTGTCTCCGGGTGATCTGAAAGAAAAGGCAAGGAGGGAATTATTGGCGGGGTTGCGGGAGCCTTGAACAGACTTTAGTTAAAGTAGTTTCCATTTTTAATTGTCTCTTCAGAATGCTACATACAGGTTTTAACTTTGTTTTTAAACGTTGGTGCTAAAAACTTTAGTCAGAGCGCATATTTTCACCTGTCGTCGCCAAAAAAGGCGAACAGAATCGCTAGAAGACGTAACCATAACAACGGAACGTCTCTCACGCGCTTTCCGCCAGGATTCTTTTTGACGTGTAAATCGATACATTGTGACAAGTCTTATCTTTTGGGGCCTATAATGTTCTTTATACGTTTACATACCACAAAACTTTGATGTTTTCGTTTAAAGAAAGTTTTTTTTTTTTTTTTGCTAAATAGCTATAATTGAGGTTTGCTTCAATTTGCATTACGATACGAACCTCGACAGATTGCGCCCTTTTACATTTAATAGCTAATAAAGCAGATATTTATTTAGATGTGAACATTTCTTTTTTAAAAACTGAAATTCCGTTACAATAGTCGATCCTATTGTTCGCTATGTTTATTCGCTGACGATGCATATCTAAACATCTAAAATATCAAGTGATTTGTTAACGCTGATGAAATCTCTCCAACGGTTGAATCTGCGAGATAACATGATGCAATGAACTATTAGGACGGACAGCTACGGTGCAGTCCTGTTAAACGCTGGTACCTGGCGTGTTGTCGCTTTGGTTCTGATCAGGCTCGGGGGTCTGAGTGCACACCGCCTGTCCTCGGGTGAGCGCATGCAGGGGCCGGGCTTCTCCAGGTTTGGGCAAGCAGCGGAGCCCCGAGCCGCAGGGCGCAGTGTAGATCCCGCACGAGTCGCCTCTCTTCAACGCGCAGGCGAGGCAGCAGCCGCAGCCCGGCTCTCGAAGCACCTCCTCACAGCCGGCATCCACCGCGGGACACTCGGCCAGCCGCTCCGGGGAGCACGGGGCGCAGCGGATAGGTTCCTGCCCAACCACTGGAGAAGCCCGGAGCCCCGGCGCTGACAGGAGTGCGCTGAATGCTGCCACCCAGAAAAAGTTCAGAAGCAGTCTGTTCATCCCAAAGCAAGGCTCAGAATAAATAGATAAATAAATAAACATCAGTTGAAGTGAAATGAGGAGTTCCTCGCTGGCTTTGCGCTCTCCAAAATGACTAGCTTTCTCCGGGTCGCCTCGCGGTATTTATACGCGCACTGGGTCCCGCTGACACGCTCATGTTTGACGCAGTGGCAATATCAATGATTTCTTAAATGATCCCCCTCTGCTCCCATTGGCTGGTGGAGATCCAGTCCGAGGTGTTTCCTTGAACACAGCGCGTAAAATGCGTCACTGTTTGTGTCGGAACATAATGTGTATAACAGTGAAAACGTGCGCTTAGGCTTCCCCAAAGTATCATGTCGGAAATAACAATAATAAGGCGTCTTCTCCGTAGATTCAATCCAGCAAATCGGTATTTGCAGACTAAATACGAACTGTATTCTTTATGAAATAAAAATCATTTACCTTTACATCTTTAAAAAAACATATAGATAGGCCTATTTATCAATCAGGACATTCATTGTTCAAGATCCACAGTGTGCTTCTCGTTATAAATGATTGAAAACGGAAAACAAAACGTTAATAAGATTTCATTTAAAAAATAAGCGTTTTGTTTATTTATTTAAACACTATATTAATTTATAATTTTTTTTGTCAAAATTCCTTATACATGAATGCAAATGCACTATTAGAAAACGTGATGGTCTTACTGAGCTAAACCAGGCAGTAAAGTAATAATGCATTTTAACTCATTTGAACTCTATTCCGCAACCTCATTCTGGACCATGGATCATTCATTCATTACAACAAAACGTGAAAGTAGGCCTATTTCTAGCTCTTTCCCAAACTAATTTTCCATGCAGCGTTGATAGACTGAAGAGCACTCTATTCAGGTTCATGTTGTGGGTTTACTGAAGCTGAAGAATTAAGTAATGCAATTTGTGATTCATTTTAGGACAGGGTGAACAAAGCTCCTCACTCATTAAGTTCCCTCTTGAAAACTCTTATACAACCAATTTCTAATGCCAAATTGTCGCGTCCCGTTCCTTTGGTCTAGGATTCATTTTAATGCGTTTATTTGGCGCAGTAATGAGAGGATAGACCGCGCGCTCCTACATCTCTGTGACACCGCGTGCACTCGCATCGTGGTACGTGACCTCCGTCAGGTCAGGACGGGACCCCGTTTTGGACAGCTCGAGACCACCTCTATTGTCATTGCCCCTTTCCTTGAGATAATAATAGACGCGCGGGAAAAAGACATGGTCAGTGGGCTGGGCCAGCTACACGTCTCCGCCTCTCCTCGACGCGCGTCGCGAGGCCTTTTGTCGTGGTTTCTCCACGGAGTTTATGAATGGGCTACAGGATGTAACACTCAGCTGGGGAAGGGTGCTTTAATAATGTGTCAACCGCGGGGCTCTCAAATGTCTCTGAGGGGAGTTTTGTGAGATCACATGATCCACGCAATTGTCTTTCGGAGTTGCATCATTTTTTTTTCAGCGCGTGGAGAGTTTCTCTGCTTGTCACGTGATAGAGTTGTCCGTTCACGCACGTGTGGAAGCTCGCGTATCTGCTGACGGAGATAAAGAGGCACGCGCGTCATACCGGTAACAGTACTCTACTCCTCTAACAAAAACCTCAGGCATGAATGCCAAGAATTCATTTAGAATTAATAACCTGAAAGTGTACATGTTGCTAGACTATATAGGAGCTTATTAGAGTGTCAAAACATAGTTTTCAACAAAGCCTTCAGTTGTTATTAAGCCAGTAAAACCACATAAAAACAATACCTATAAACGAATAACAAATAAATACATAGGCCTATAGCATCTCCTTCACACACACACACACAAAAAAAGGTGTGTTTTTTTTAAAGTGGATTTTTAATTCAATTGTAGGGAAAACATTTTTTTATATATAATACCACCCTCATGTCACATCATGTTCTTTCTTTATCATGCAATAACCATGCAAAAGTTTCTCATGTTGGTGGTCACTAATGTCTATGACGATAATTTTGCAGTCTACTTCTCAACGGTCAGACACTGATTTGGAAGTGCTTTATCACTGAGGACACAGAGATATTTTTGCTTAAGTGAGTCCCAGATAAAAGAAAAAACACATTTGCTCATCCGTGATGCAGCAATTTTTGGTACTCCATTATTAATAATAATGCATTTTAAAATATAATTTATTCCTGTGATGCAAAGCTGATTTTTCAGCATCATTAGGCTACTCCAGTCTTCAGTGTCACATAATCCTTCAGAAATCTATCTAATATGCTGATTTGCTGCTCAAGAAACATTTCTTATTATTATCAATGTTGAAAACTATTTTTGTAATGTCAACGTTAATGAAAATATCTCAAAAAAGCTAATTTCAATGCGAGACCTTAGGGCTTCCATATGAGTTACAAATATTTACACCCCTTTTTTTCGTTTTAGTTTATTTGTTCTTTATTAATCCATACGTCACCACCAGTAAACTTATTTGTTTTTGTTTGCTCACGTTCCTAAATCTTTAAGAAAAAGACATTTCCAGCCGCTGGAAAGAGCTGGGGTTATGTTTACAGTGCATGTAACTTAAACAAGAGTGCACTTGTGCATGTCACTAAATAGCAAGTGGTGTTTCTGCTGTAGGAGGACAGGTGTTAGTTTTATTGTCCAGCAGAAGCCATGTGCATCTATGTTTCCATTCACGGTAGGGCTTCTATATGTTTGTGTTTTCAGCTCAAATGAGACAAAACAAACCAGTCAGACATTTAGCTTCAAAAAATGTAACCCTCTTGAGGCAATAAAATCATGAAAACATCAGGTCAGTGTCCTTAAATAACCATCAGCATGGAGTACCCCCACTCCTCCCCCGACAAGCCCACCTTTATTAACAGCCTACTCAAATGAACTTGTTTTTCAGAATAAAAGAATGTGGAAGTGTGTTAATCCTTGTGAGAGTGCAAGTACTGACAGAATATCCTCAGACTCTTGAATTTGGTTTTCCATGACAAGCTTAATGAAGTAAATCCGTTGTTAAAAAGAGCTATTTAGACATGTTGTCTCGAGGATCTCGGGAGGCTGGTGTCACTAATGTTTTCATATCTTTGATATCAAAGAGTCTGAAAAAAACAAAAAAGTTATCAAAATAGTGTCATTTAGGGTCAGGGCCAGACCCACTTTGAAAGAGGGAGAAACAACATACACACCCACAATGACATCAGCAGATCCAACATAAACAGCAGGACATAAAAGGTCATGTGCATTGCAAAAGCTCTCATGTTTAACTCCAAAAGAGCCATCAAAGAAGACAAAAACATTCAGAATGACACAGGAGAATTGCTGATTGAATAACAGAAGTGCAGATCACTCGCACAAAAAAAATAGACAAGCATTTGCCTTTAAATCATGACCACTCTCTGAATTTACATTTTAAAAAATCAGCACATAACAAATTATATACAGTGGGTACGGAAAGTATTCAGACCCCCTTAAATTTTTCACTCTTTGTTATATTGCATCCATTTGCTAAAATCATTTAAGTTCATTTTTTTTCCTCATTAATGTACACACAGCACCCCATATTGACAGAAAAACACAGAATTGTTGACATTTTTGCAGATTTATTAAAAAAGAAAAACTGAAATATCACATGGTCCTAAGTATTCAGACCCTTTGCTCAGTATTTAGTAGAAGCACCCTTTTGATTTAATACAGCCATGAGTCTTTTTGGGAAAGATGCAACAAGTTTTTCCACACCTGGATTTGGGGATCCTCTGCCAAGATCCTCTCCAGTTCTGTCAGGTTGGATGGTAAACGTTGGTGGACAGCCATTTTTAGGTCTCTCCAGAGATGCTCAATTGGGTTTAAGTCAGGGCTCTGGCTGGGCCATTCAAGAACAGTCACAGAGTTGTTGTGAAGCCACTCCTTCGTTATTTTAGCTGTGTGCTTAGGGTCATTGTCTTGTTGGAAGGTAAACCTTCGGCCCAGTCTGAGGTCCTGAGCACTCTGGAGAAGGTTTTCGTCCAGGATATCCCTGTACTTGGCCACATTCATCAAGCAACCAGCAGCTCCACAGCATGATGCTGCCACCACCATGCTTCACTGTTGGGACTGTATTGGACAGGTTATGAGCAGTGCCTGGTTTTCTCCACACATACCGCTTAGAATTAAGGCCAAAAAGTTCTATCTTGGTCTCATCAGACCAGAGAATCTTATTTGTCACCATCTTGGAGTCCTTCAGGTGTTTTTTAGCAAACTCCATGCGGGCTTTTCATGTGTCGGGCCACTCTGCCATAAAGCCCCGACTGGTGGGGCTGCAGTGATGGTTGACTTTCTACAACTTTCTCCCATCTCCCGAATGCATCTCTGGAGCTCAGCCACAGTGATCTTTGGGTTCTTCTTTACCTCTCTCACCAAGGCTCTTCTCCCCCGATAGCTCAGTTTGGCCGGACGGCCAGCTCTAGGAAGGGTTCTGGTCGTCCCAAACGTCTTTCATTTAAGGATTATGGAGGCCACTGTGCTCTTAGGAACCTTAAGTGCAGCAGAATTTTTTTTGTAACCTTGGCCAGATCTGTGCCTTGCCACAATTCTGTCTCTGAGCTCTTCAGGCAGTTCCTTTGACCTCATGATTCTCATTTGCTCTGACATGCACTGTGAGCTGTAAGGTCTCATATAGACAGGTGTGTGGCTTTCCTAATCAAGTCCAATCAGTATAATCAAACACAGCTGGACTCAAATGAAGGTGTAGAACCATCTCAAGGATGATCAGAAGAAATGGACAGCACCTGAGTTAAATATATGAGTGTCACAGCAAAGGGTCTGAATACTTAGGACCATGTGATATTTCAGTTTTTCTTTTTTAATAAATCTGCAAAAATGTCAACAATTCTGTGTTTTTCTGTCAATATGGGGTGCTGTGTGTACATTAATGAGGAAAAAAAATGAACTTAAATGATTTTAGCAAATGGCTGCAATATAACAAAGAGTGAAAAATGTAAGGGGGTCTGAATACTTTCCGTACCCACTGTATATATAAAACAATGTAAAATATCTACTTCCATGCAACACTGTAAACCTGCACTGTAAACCTGCACCTACTCTTGATCCAAGATGGCGGCGCGATCGGACGCTGCGGCCGCTCCGGGTCCCAAAGACGATTCATAAGGAATTCTCTCCAGAACACATCTATGACCGCCAAAGCCTTTTGGATATCGGCAACGCATACAAACACGAACTCTCGCCGGCGGCTGCTGAGAAGCTACAAGGCCTTTGTTTACTGCTGAAGCCGGACCTCGAGACTGCGGCCTCGCCTACTGACGCTACCCGCACAAGGCGGCGTCGCAAGCGGTGTGAGAGAGGACGGAAGCGCGGTAAGCGCGGAGGTATACGAGCTAGGCTAAGAGCTAATCCCACAAGACTGGCTCTCCCAACACTCATGCTCTCAAACGTTCGCTCTCTGGAAAACAAACTGGACTTAATTCAACTCAGTCGGTCTACACAGCATGTGGCAAGGGATTTTTGTGTGTTTGTTTTCACTGAAACATGGTTAAACGACAACATCCCGGACTCTGCCATTCAGTTGAACAGGCTAACCTGCTACCGAGCAGACAGAGAAACAACACTTTCTGGTAAGAGCCGTGGTGGTGGCTTGTGTGTTTATATCAACAAAGAATGGTGTAACAATGCTGCGGTAGTATCAAAACACTGTTCACCGTTAGTGGAGTTTATGTTTGTAAAGTGCCGACCGTTCTATCTGCCGCGGGAGTTCACGGCCATTGTTATTGTCGCAGTTTACATTCCACCGTGTGCAAACGCTAAGGACGCGCTTCGTGAACTGTATAGCACCATCAGTAAACAACAAACAAATAACCCCGACGGCTTTTTCATCATAGCCGGTGACTTCAACCACGCAAATTTAAAGACAGTTTTGCCAAAGTTCTACCAACATGTAAACTTTGCAACAAGGGGAAACAATACACTGGACTTTGTTTACACAACAGTAAAAAACGCTTACAAGTCTGTACCCCACCCCCACCTCAGGTACTCGGACCACATCTATGTTATGCTAATCCCAGCATATAGACCACTTCTGAAACTCACCAAACTGGTTCAAATACTCATCACAATTTGGCCAGAGAATGCTACCTCAACACTACAGGACTGCTTTCAGTGCACAGACTGGAACATGTTTAAAGAGGCGGCCACCTACAACAACCACACAGACCTGCAGGAGTACACTGAAACTGTGACTGCCTACATCAAAAAGTGCATGGATGATGTGCAAACCAAAAGCCGTGGATGACAGCAGAGGTTCGTGGGCTGCTAAAGACCAGAGATGAAGCATTCAGATCAGGAGATAAAGCAGCCCTCAAAACAGCAAGAAACAATCTGTCCTGTGGCATCAAAAATGCAAAACGGTCACATGCTCAAAAAATCAACAATCACTTCACGGACAGCAGAGACACACGGAGCCTGTGGCAAGCCATTCAGACCATCACTGACTACAAGCCCCCGCCACAGGCCTGTGATGATGATCCATCCCTCCCCGATACACTCAACCACTTTTATTCATGGTTTGAAATGCAGAATGACACACCTGCACAAAAACTGCCCACACCTCCCAACGACCAGGCGCTCTGTCTGTCTGCAGCCGACGTAAGGAAGACCCTATCCAGGAAGGCTGCGGGTCCTGACAACATACCTGGCCGTGTACTGAAAAACTGTGCTGCACAGCTGACGGATGTCCTAACAGATATTCAACACCTCGCTGAGCCAGGCAGTCGTCCCCACATGTCTCAAATCCACAACAATCAATCAAGAAATCACCTGTGTCCTGTCTAAACAACTACCGTCCCATAGCACTGACTCCAATCATGATGAAGTGCTTTGAGAGGTTAGTCATGCAAAAAAATCAAAAACAGCCTCCCCAACACACTCGATCCGCTCCAGTTTGCATACCGTCCAAACCGCTGTACGGATGATGCAATTTCCTTCACCCTCCACCTGGCTCTTGCCCACCTAGAAAATAAAGACTCCTATATTAGAATGCTGTTCATTGACTTCAGCTCGACATTCAACACAATAATCCCATAACAGCTCATAAATAAACTAAACCTGCTGGGCCTTAACAATTCCCTCTGTAATTGGATCCTGGACTTTTTAACTGGAAGACCTCAGTCAGTCCGTGTCGGCCACAACACCTCGAGCACTACCACACTGAGCACAGGTGCCCCACAAGGCTGTGTGCTCAGCCCGCTGCTCTTCACGTTGCTGACCCACGACTGCACTGCCAAGTTCAGCTCCAACCACATCATCAAGTTCACTGATGACACAACAGTGGTAGGTCTCATCATCAGCAACAACGATGAAACGCACTACAGAGAGGAAGTGACACAGCTGGCTGAGTGGTGTTGCGCTAACAATCTGTCCCTCAATGTGGAGAAGACGAAGGAGGTTGTGTTGGACTTCAGGAGGAGGAACTCCATTGACCACCCCCCACTGACCATCGACAGCTCGACTGTGGAGAGAGTCAGCAGCACTAAATCCATGGGGGTGCACATCACGGAGGATCTCATCTGGACCACCAACACCATGTCACTCTCCAAGAAGGCACAACAGCGCCTACACTTTCTCTGCTGGCTGAAAAGAGCAAGTGTCCCACCACCCATCCTCACCACATTCTACAGGGGCACCATCGAGAGTGTGCTGACCAGCTGCATCACTGTCTGGTACGGGAACTGCAGTGCTTCTGACCGCAAGACCCTCCAGCGGACAGTGAACACAGCTGCAAAGATCATCGGTGCCCCTCTCCCATCCATCCTTGATATTTTCCTTGCACGATGCTCCAGCAAAACCAACAGCATCGTGAAGGACCCCACCCACAGTCTCTTCCAGCTCCTACCATCAGGAAGACGGTACCGGAGCATCAGAGCCCGCTCCGCCAGGCTGCTCAACAGCTTTTTCCCCCAGGCTGTGAGAGCCCTGAACCCAAATCACCCCGCCCTCCTCTAAAAAAACCCATGCAAACCCCTACCTCCTGAAACATGGACCATCAAACAAACACCCCCCAACCTTACCACACCAAAGAAAAAAACTGTCAACTTTTTTTGTGCAATTCAAGTGTGCCACACACAGGTGAGTGGGCCTGTACAAACCACCTGTAGTAACACACTCTCCTCTATGCGAACTAGACACTTTTCCTCACACTGCTGTGTGTACACAATCCCACAAAATACTCAGCAATATATGTATGTTTACATGCTCATGCACTACTACAAATCATCTTGTACTATTCCCCAGCCAGCTGCTTGACTCACAATGTTTCTCTCTGCACATGTACAGTATTTATGTGAAGCATTCGCATAGTTTGTATTTTTTTATCTTTTATCTTTAGTTGTATAGGGTAAACATTTATATATAGTATACTTAGTCAAAATCTGTCAGTAGGTTAGTTGTGTATAGGTTTATAGTGTTTTACTTCATTGTTGTATGTCTGTATTTACGTAGCACCGTGGACCCGTGAGGCACGACATTTCGTTCCACTGTATGTCCCCACATGTAGCGGAATGACAATAAAGCTCAACTTGAACTTGAACTTGAACTTTAGTGTTTGTCAAGCTGTGACATATTGTTCATCTATTGATCGTGCATCTTGACGTGTTACGAATTCACAGGTCAGAGTTCACTAAACCTAAACTATGAAATGCATAAAAATTCACCTGAGCTTGTGTTTCAGTCTCCGCTTTCACATACATGTAAATGAAAGTCAGCGTAACAAAAGTTTAGTGTGACCTAATGTTAGTGTCTTAAGCTTCATTTGGCACAGAGAGTCCAAATTATGATGCTTGGATGCAGCACTGACTTTTTTTTTAGTCTTTGCCTTTGTAATCAGGATAGTCGCTAGTGAAGGGCATGGGATTGTCTGATTTCTATCAGCCATTAAATGTTGTCATGACATCATGCCATTGTAGTCACATGAAATGTATGGCTTGTGTGATTGGCTTAAAAAGTTCTGTGGTCGAATTGCATGCTTCCAGGAGGTCCTGGACTAGTAAAACCTCCATTGAGATGAATGAGTATGCTAATGGAAAGCTTTCTCCAGGTGCAGACTTTAGTTGTCCAACCAAGGCTTGTTGGAAAAATGTTCCTGTAGTGACATTTCTGCTAAATATATTCTTGCATGGGACTGTCAAAGTTAATGTCCAGTGAGTAGTGTTAAAGTGTGTTTTACAACCCGAATTCTGGAAATGTTGGGACGTTTTTTTAAATTTGAATAAAATGAAAACTAAAAGAATTTTAAATCACATGAGCCAATATTTAATTGACAATAGAACATAGATAACATAACAAATGTTTAAACTGAGAAATTAAAAAAATGTATGCACAAAATGAGCTCATTTAATTGATGCCTGCTACAGGTCTCAAAATAGTTGGGACGCATCTCCTCTTCTTTTCAAAACAGTTTGAAGACGTCTGGGCATCAAGGTTATGAGTTTCTGGAGTTTTGGTGTTGGAATTTGATCCCATTCTTGCCTGATAGAGGTTTCCAGCTGCTGAAGAGTTCGTGGTCGTCCTTGACGTATTTTTCGTTTAATGATGCGCCAAATGTTCCCTACAAGTGAAAGATGAGGGGCATCATTTATAAAATGGTGTGCAGAAACCATCCTAAATTTGATCTTACGATCATATCTCGAATATGCGTACGTTTGATTCATAGAACAACGTACGAACAGAAAACGCACGTACACGCAAATGATCTTGAACTTGCATGCAATTGAATGGTTTCAGCTCTCTGCTTGTAAACGACTCCTAATTAATGTCATTAACATAAAATATCGCCAATCATCATAATTTAGAACGGCGAGCTGCAAGAACAGCTTACATTTAAAAAAACTGCAACACTCTGACAATAAAAAGTGTGTACGTCTTCTCAGACCCTGACTTGACGCTAAGCACTTTTTCACGTCAAAGACCGTCTTTATAAATATGAGTGCTGGCGTGGATTTAAGCATACGCACACTCTACAATCCAATCTGTGTGTACGCACGCTTTATAAATGAGGCCCCTGGACTGCAGGCAGGCCAATTCAGCACCCAGACACTTCTACTACGAAGCCATGCTGTTATAATAGCTGCAGTATGTTGTTTTGCATTGTCCTGCTGAAATACGCGTCGTCTGGAGGGGAGCATATGTTGCTCTAAAACCATTATATACCTTTCAGCATTCATAGTGTCTTCCAAAACATGCAAACTGCCCATTCCGTATGCACTTATGCACCCCCATACCATCAGAGATGCTGGCTTTTGAACTGAGCGCTGATAACACGCTGGAATAACACGTCTCCCTTCTCTTTAGCCCGGAGGACACGGCATCCGTGATTTCCAACAAGAATGTCAAATTTGGACTCGTCTGACCATAGAACACTTTTCCACTTTGAAACAATCCATTTTAAATTAGCCTTGGCCCACAGGACATGACGGCGCTTCTGGACCATGTTCACATATGGCTTCCTTTTTGCATGATAGAGCTTTAGTTGGCATCTGCAGATGGCACGGCGGATTGTGTTTACCGACAGTGGTTTCTGGAAGTATTCCTGGGCCCATTTAGTAATGTCAATGAAAGAATCATGCCGATGAGTGATGCAGTGTCATCTGAGGGCCTGAAGACCAGGGGCATCCAACAAAGGTCTTCGGCCTTGTCCCTTACGCACAGAGATTTCTCCAGTTTCTCTGAATCTTTTGATGATGTTATGCACTGTAGATGATGAGATTTGCAAAGGCTTTGCAATTTGATGTTGAGGAACGTTGTTTTTAAAGTATTCCGCAATCTTTTTACACACTCTTTCACAGATTGGAGAGCCTCTGCCCATCTTTACTTCTGAGAGACTCTGCCTCTCTAAGACATCCTTTTTATAGCTAATCATGTTACAGATCTGATGTCAATTAACTAAACTAAATTAACTATCCTAAACTTAACCAATAGTGTAAAAGTAAATGTGAGATAAAAACTTATTTACTTAAAGGAATAGTACAAGAGTATTTCAGTTCAATCATCATTTACTCACCATCATGTTGTTCCAAACCAGTATGAGTTACTTTTTTTTCTGCTGAACACAAAAAAGGTTGTCAGTAGCCGTTGCTTTCAATAGTATTTTTTCCCCCTACTATAGAAGTCAATGACTACCGGAGACTGCTTGGTTACCAACATTCTTCAAATATCTTTTGTGTTCAGCAGAACAAAAGAAAATCATACAGGTTTGGAACAACTTGAAGATGAGTAAATGATATATGGCTTTTTTGGCATAGTAAACTTGCTTAGGAGCTCACCTGGTTCTTGCTCTTGTCAGTTATGTGATTCCAATGTTAAAATGCATTAGTTTTTCAAATCATAGTTTGCACTATGATAAAAGTGTCTTGAGATCATAACATAGTAATGTGCAAGGAGCTGAGTGAAAATAATGTTTATTAATAAGTACTCTGCCCCATCATCATAATTTGTGTAAAAAGGAATAAAAGTAGTTGTTTACAGAAACCACAGTGCTCATTTCGGTTGGAAACTGCAGTGAATTTTATGTACAGTACAATGTGTATTTTTGGAATTTGCAAAAATGTAAGTAGAGGCACTTTTTCCAATGATGTGTTTATCTCTTTAGTTCCAGTGCATTACAATGGTATTTAAAAAAAAAAAGAAAAAGAAAAAGAAAGATGATACTGCAGATTGAGAATCAACAATTCTGTTTCACACGATTGTGTAACATGATAAACTGCACCTCTATCTGTTCTATATATAGTATTCCATGTTCACTCTACCGGAGAGGTTAAGTAAGGTAATGTGAGTGAAAACATTTTTCCCATTCCTGCTCCTTAAAAGCATGATTGTGGAATGTTCTTAAGGGTCAGGCATGGCTAAGGATGATAATCTAGTGCATCTTAAATCCTTCCAGATGTCTGTGTAACACACATATGAAGAGATCTATCAGTTTAGTATAGTACGTACCAGCCGAACTGAAATGTGAGATGAAAGAAGTGACACACTCTAATGAAATGCCCTTAACTGAAAATTGAGTGTTTAATCTTATTATTATACATTACTGACACTCTATCCTCCAACTTGATACTGTTAAGTGCTTTGACACAATCTGTATTGTTAAAAGCGCTATATAAATAAAGGTGACTTGACTTGACACACATACACAAGCTCACGTGTACACACACACAGTCCGTCACACACTCGCCATCTTTTACCCACATTGTCCACCAAGAGTTGAATGAAATGTTTGCTGGTTATGAATACATGAGTTTGGATCAGAAATATCATAGATGATTGTGGGTGTGACCACACATGTTTGTTGTTTAAAGAAGCAGCTGCTCCGGTGCCAGATCTCCTGTCACAGCGTGCGTTTCCATCAATTCTCATGCAAGCCTTTATTCCTGAGATGTACACACACATATAGGATGACTCTTGCCTCGTTGGACCCAAAGAATTTTCTTTCTTTCTTGGTGGTTAATGTTACCATGTATTTGAGGAAATCGTTGTGGTCTGTAAGTGAATGGCAGTTTGACTCCATTATCAGCTTGGATGTAGTGTGTGTTTGTGGTTATGTTTGCATAATGCATAGAAGTCAACGTGTCAAAATGATTTTATATGTGTGTGTGTGGGAAAACTTTCCCGTATGTGCTCTCATGCACAGGCCTCCATTGTGTGTGGCTTCCTCTGGCTCGTCTCTCCAGCCAGCATGGAAATGGCCAAACGAGAGGTGTTTATTTGGTCAACGGTAAAGTCCAGGCATATCTAACACTCATTTATATACATACACTCACACACACAGTCTCTTCGTCTGTGTCAATTCAAGCTGGGCAATCCCACATTTCTTGGATTCAGCATACGTGATTGTGTCTTCACCTTTAACACCAGAGATGGACAGACTTTTGGCAGCTGTTGTAATGCTAGCTTAACTTTTGACTTGTTTTCCGTCTGTTACAGATCACTCGTTAAACCTGACACAATTTAAGTAACCTGCAGTACAGTACAATGATGTTGACACGTCAGAGTCGAGCCACTCCTGCAAGATGCAAGTTTCATGACGCAGGCCGAACGTAATCTGCAGATATACAGTTTGGGGTTGGTAAGATTTTTTTGATGTTTATAAAAGAAGTCTAATGATCATCAGGGCTGCATTTTTTTGAAAAATTCAAAAATACAGTAAAATATTTCCTATTATCAATGTTGAAAATAGTTGTGCTGCTATAGTATTTTTTATAAATGTGTTTACTGTCACTTTTGAATTTAATGCATCATTGCATCTTTCCAAAAAAATCTTCACATTTTTTAACATTTTTAGCATTTCTGCAGCGTTTTTTTTTTCTTTTCAGAAAATCTGAGCATTTCTGTGACATTATTAAATTAATAGCAAAAAGAAAAAGTTGGCAAACCAGAGCTTCAAATAGATAAAATAAATAAATAATAATTTAATGCATGTTCTCGACAACAGTGACATTATTAAATTGGCCAAAATATTACATTTTTATTTGTTTATTTTAGAAATCTGTGGTGTTTATTGGAATTTGATACCATGTCAGTCTGCTAATTTTATTACATATCTTTCCCACTTTTTACAGTCTTTCACTATTATTGTTTTTATTAAAAGGCATAAAAAGACCAATTTAATTAAAAAAGTAACCTTTCAGCTAAGTAATTTTTGACACTAATTTAACCACTTATAAAAATACCTCCCTCCTGTTAGAAAGCTCTGACTACAGCATAAAGAATGCTATTTCTTCACATTTACTGCCGTGATCCTCATAAAACCTCTTGTGCCACATAGTTCTTTGATTATTCTTGATCACCTGCCTCAGTAAAATCTTACAACTAAAAGTCTTATAGCTAATACTTAAATGTAATTATTATACTGGTGAGTCATGCTTTTTGTTGGTGGCAGTAAAGTGGATTGATGATCTGCCAAAAGCCCATTACATTGCAACCTGCTGTGCAGAACTCATCGTATTCTGAAATGAATGGTGGAGTCTGTTTCGCTGCTATTTTGGTGTCTTTCATGTTGCCAAGTTTCATTGTTTGAGAGTGTGATTGATGATGCAGATTGCACTTTCTAACAAGGACACATCGCCGAAAGCCTTCATTGAATTTTTGAGGGCAAACTGGAACATGTGGCACGTTTCACAAAAAGAGTACAAGGCTGAAACTCATGAAAAATTAAAAGAAGTAAATGAAAAGAAAAAAGTTTTTTTTTTTTTTACAAATGGTCTGTGAAAAGAGGTGTGTGTGTGAGAGAGAGAGAGAGAGTTTCTATTTTTTCTTGGTTATGCCAATATTAATGGAACATTCATTTGTATTATTTTGCAAACATTATGGGAATGCTACTTTAATTATTACTTTTAGTTTTCTCTGAACATTCTGAAACAAGGAGTAACCTTGTAGCAACAAGTTAGACAAACATCCAACTGACATTTAAGGGGAAAAACGGTTCTATGAATGTTTAAATAATGTTTTTGTGATAATATTTTGAAAACTTTATTAGACCAGATAACCTTTAATAAACTTTCTATTAATGTTACTATGAAAGAAGGGTTGTTAATAACTTTCAGAGAACTTGCCAGAATGTAAGTCAAAGTTCTGAGTTAATAAAATTTGCAATAATTTGTCCAAAACTCTGATTTGTGTTTTTTTTTTCAAAATAAAATAAAATGGTTTTGAGATATTGAGCGTCAAAGCTTTTGCATTCCATATACTTTTTACATAGAAACTTTTTGTTTTCTAAATAAAAAGTCCCAAAATGTACATAACTTAAAAAAAAACATTATCAGATAATGTAAATAAGTCACAGAATAAGAATATGTGAATAACTCAATTTTGACAAAAATGTCAGAAAGAACCTTATAATTCCAAAAACTATTATAGATTGGTAACAGGATTGCAAAATTTAGCCTAAATTGAGCTTTGGAAGTTTGAACTTATGTTCTTTCTTATTGACAAACTTTAAGTTTTCCATACATTTAAGAAAAACATTTGTTTGAATATCAGTAACTTTTCTAGCAGGGTTGAAGTGTTGAAGAGCTTTAAATGTTTAAAACTAGCTACTTTTCATGGCTGGGTTAATGTTATATTAGGTAAAAGTTTATCAACATATCAAATAGCAACATATGAAACTCGTGTATTATGCAAAGAACGCGTGTTCAGCATTTCAACAGTGATTTATCTGAACCCTAATTACACAATCAGTGCTTGACAATTTTATTTGTGTTTTATGATCTTAAAATAGAGCATGCAGTACCTTGCGTAAAATCAAAATACAACACACTTTCATCAGGGCACACAAACCATCACGAATCCAGTCTTTGAGACCACCGCTGGATCCTCTTATCAGATATGCTGTCTGCACTGAACAGCCTTGTACTGTATGCCTGAAAGCTGTTGTGAAAGTGTTTTGTCACGATTGTTCAGTTGGCTAACTCGAAGTGGAAATTGATCATTAGACCCACGCTGATCTGAGGCCATCTTATCCAATCAAGTAGCTGCGTCGTTGTGATCTCAACAGCAGATGGGTTTGAAGTGTGCAAGCTGATGACCTGTTACCGCTGCTGTTTATCTTGGTATGTCAGCCATAAAAAAAAGGCATGAGTCATTTCCTCCCCGCAGGTAATAAACACTCCTACGCCTTACTCATCAGCATGTACACAGAATACACACACATCTTCATTTAGCAGGAAACGTTTACAGTTTCCAGTAAGAGGGGGCCGACGGTTAAAAAGGGGGAAAAGACAAGTTCTGGCAAGGCGTTCGATGGGAGGAAAAATGGGAGTGAGCGAGAGCATCTTCGTATGAAAGTCATTGTGAGCGCTGATGTGCTGGAGGGCAGAGATTATCATTTGAGAGATGAGGAAAGGAATGGGCTTGGTTAAGAACTGGAAAAGCAAGCCCAGGCCTGATCTGACACCGCTACAGTATGTGAGCTACAGGACAGCCTGGAGATTTTCCATAAGCAAAGCTCCTTGTTAACTCACAATGGGTTCAGTAGGCTGGGCTGATTATTCCATTCCGTTCACTCCTGCGCAGGGGCGCAGGTAATTCAACAGGGATAGTTTGCAAACACACACAAAAAAAAATATTCTGTCATCATTTTCTCACCCTCATGCAGTTTCAAACCTGTATCGGTTTCTTTCTTCCATGGAACACTCATCAAGATGTGCTTATCTTTTTTTTGTTTTGTTTTTGAGCGAGAGAAGACATGACCGAAAGAAAAATAAACACTTTCTAATAATAGAATTGTTTATACAAGTGTAAAATGTGTTAGTCTACAGTCATGGCCAAACGGTTTGGCAGTAACACAAAGTGACATTGTGTTTTGCAAAGCTTGCTGCTTCAGTATTTGTAGATTATTTTTCCACATGTTTCTATGGTATACTGAAAAACAATGATAAGCATATCATAAGTTTTAAATGCTTTTATTGGCAAAAAAATATATATAATGAGTCAATATTTACAGTGTTGACCCTTGTTCTTCATAACCTCTGCAATTCGCTCTGGCATGCTGGATAATCTGGGCCAAATCCTGACTGATGGCGATCCATTCTTGCCTTATTAGTTCTCGGAGTTGATCACAATTTGTGTGGCTTCTACTTGTCCACTCGCCTTTTGAGGACTGACCACAGGTTCTCTATGGGACTGAGATCCTGGGAGTTGCCTGGCCACGGATCCAAAATTTCAATGTAACGATCTTCGAGCCACTTCTTTATCACTCTTGCTTTGTGACATGGTGCTCCATCATGCTGGAAAATTCACAGATCATCACCAAATTGCTATTGCTCAAAAGTCGCTCTTGCAGGACGTTTTGATACCATTCTTTATTTATGGCAATGTTTTGGGGCAGAATTATGAGAGAGCCCACTCCCTTGGTTGAAAAGCAATGGATGATCTCAGGATGCTTCACTGTTGGCACAACACAGGACTCATGGTAGCATTCAGCTTTTCTTCTCCGAACAATCCATTTTCCAGATGTCCCAAACAGTCGGAAGGGAGCTTCATTAGAGAAAATAACTTTGCACCAGTCTTCTGTTGTTCAATCCTTGTACTTCCTGCAGAATTTCAGTCTGTCCTTGACGTTTTTCTTGGAGAGAAGTGGCTTCTTTGCTGCCCTTCTTGACACCAGGCCGTTGTCCAAAAGTCTTGGCCTCACTGTGCGTGCAGATGCTCTCACACCAACCTGCTGCCATTCCCGAGCAAGCTCTGCACTGGTGGTGACACGATTCTGTAGCTGACTCCTCAGGAGGAGACGGTCCTGGTGCTTGCTGGACACTCTGGGACGTCCTGAAGACTTCTTCACTGCAGTCAAACCTCTCTCCTTGAAGTTCTTGATGATCCGGTAAATGGTTCTTTCAGGTGCAGTATTCTTTGTAGCAATTTCCTTGCATGTGAGGCCATTTTGATGCAAAGCGATTGATGGCTGCACGTGTTTCATTGGAGGTAACCATTGCTAACAAGAACACAATGATTGGAAGCGCCTCTTCCCTTCTTTTATAGCAATCAGTCTGCTCTTACAATCGAATTAGTATGATAGTGATTTTACCTGACTAGTACTCATTCACACTTTCACATGTGCTGCTGATATGATTAATCAATTAATGTTAGCTGGTCATTTTGTGACAGGACCAAAAAACTGTGAATTTTTTTTGTGTGTGAAAAATTCATTTTTTGGCCTATAAAGTTTTTAGCAATTATTTAAAATGCATCTGATAACTCTACACAATAATCTAGAAACAATGTGAATGAACACCACAACAGCTTAAGCAGCAAACTTTGCAAAACACAAAATTTATGTCACTGCCAAAACTTTTGGCCATGACTGTAGTGCTTAAAGGGATAGTTCAGTCAAAAATGAAAATTCTGTCATCATTTACTCACCCTCAAGTTGTTCCAAACCTGCATGAGTTTCTTTCTTCTCTTGAGAATAAAAGATATATTGAAGAATAATCAAAAGTTGATGGTAGCCATTGCTTTCCACGTTGTGGAAGAAAATTCTATGGCAGTCAATGGCTACCGTCAACTTACACACACTATTCAAAATATCTTCTTTTGTGTTCAACAGAAGAACAACTCATAAAGGTTTATAACAACTTGAAGGTGAGTAAACGATGACACAATTTTCATTTTGCATGAACTATTCTTTTATGTTGTGCAATTGAACTTATATTCAAATCCTGGGACCTCATTTATAAAAATGTTCAGGTTTATAAAAACGGTCTTTGTCTTGGAAAAGTGCTTAGTGCTGCGTCAGGTTCTAAGCAGGCAGACGCACTTCTCATTGTGGCAGAGTCTGTGGGAATGAGGCTAAGTCTAAGCAATTCTCGTCGCTCGCCATTCTCAAGTAAAGGATTTGAACATTGACATTGGTGCCTTTTTTTATGTGTTAATGATATTAATTGCTAATGGCATTTACAAGGCGGAGATCTGACACCATTCACCTGCACACAATTCAAGGTCATTTGTGATTTATAGATTTTACATCTGGAATAGAGGCATTGCATTTTTTTTGTGCATACATTAATTTCTCTGAATCACATGTATGCACATTTGTGACCCTGGACCACAAAACCAGTCTTAAGTCGCTGGGGTATATTTGTAGCAATAGCCAAAAATACATTGTATGAGTCAAAATTATCGATTTTTCTTTTATGCCAAAAATCTTTAGGATATTAAGTAAAGATCATGTTCCTTGAAGATATTTTGTAAATTTCCTACCATAAATATATTAAAACTTAATTTTTGATTAGTAATATGCATTGCTAAGAACTTCAATTGGACAACTTTAAAGGCAATTTTCTCAGTATTTAGATTTTTTTGCACCCTCGGATTCCAGATTTTCAAATAGTTGTATCGCGGCCAAATACAACAAACCTATTCCAACAAACCATACATCAATGGAAAGCTTATTTGTTCAGCTTTCAGATGATGTATAAATCTCAATTTCAAAAAATTGACACTTAAGACTGGTTTTGTGGTCCACTGGTTTTGTGGCTTTTATCCAGCAAGGATGCATTACATTGAACAAAATTTATAATGTTACAAATGTTACTTTTTTTATGCCTGAAAAATGTATTACAGTTGCCACAAAAATATTAAGCAGCACAACTGTTTTCATGTGACACTGAAGACTTAAAATTCAGCCATCGCAGGATTCAATTGCATTTCAATATACATCGATTTATTAAATCACCATAAAATATTAATAAACAAAACAGTTATTTTGCATTGTTATAATATTTGTTTTTACAGTATTTTTAATCAAATAAATGTAGCCTTGCATGGTGAGCATAAGAGACTTCTTTCAAAAACATTTAAAAATCTTACCAAACCCAAACTTTTCAATCAAGCAAAATGTGAAACTTGACAGCCGTGAGCATCATGCAAATTTATTGTATGAAAAAGAGCCTCTTAGACATTTTGTTCGACTGAATAAGTTATACAATTTTAGTGTGACATGAAGGTGGTAGATGACTGAACATTTCATTTACATACAACCGAATAAGTGTTCTGTATCAATATAAACCTTTATGTGACAAACAGACCAAACAGTAATTTCTTGCTGGAAATCTTTCAAATCTCATTCATGTTCATTCAAATATAGCGTGTCAAGATTGCATTAGGTGGTGCAACTTATTTTTGGTGTAGAACAACATGAGGTTGAGTAAATAATTACAAAACTATCATTTCTAAAGGAATAATTCACCCAAACTCACCCTCATGGTGTTCCAACCCGTAATACCTTCGTTCATCTTCAGAATACAAATTAAGATATTTTTGACGAAATCCGAGAGCTTCCTGGCCCTGCATAGACAGCAATGGAACTATCACGTTCAAAGCCCAGAAGAGTAGTAAGGATATCGTTAAAATAGTCCATGTGATATCAGTGGTTCAAATGTAATGTTATGAAGCTACGAGAATACTTTTTGTGCGCAAATAACACTTTATTCAACAATTTCTTCTCTTCCATGTCAGTCTTCACGTTCTCGAGAGTACCATGAACAACTTGAAGCAGATGCATTCCTCTGCTTGTAAACAAGGTGCAGCGCATCCGGGTTCTACGTCAGACCGCCAGCTCCTGCGTCACACGCATGCATCGTCGCACTTTTGTGAACAGGCATTGAAGACTGACATGGAAGAGAAGAAATTGTTGAATAAAGTTTTCTTTGTGCACAAAAAGTATTCTCGTAGCTTCATAACATTACGGTTGAACCACTGATGTCACATGGACTATTTTAACAATGTCCTTACTACCTTTCTGGGCCTTGAACGTGTCAGTTACGTTGCTGTCTATGCAGGGTCAGAAAGCTCTTGGATTTCATCAAATATATCTTAATTTGTGTTCCGACGATGAACGAAGGTCTTACGGTTTTGGAACGACATGAGGGTGAGTAATTAATGACATAATTTTCATTTTTGGGTGAACTATCCCTTAAAGGTGAAATTCATTTTGCAGTCATATTATGTCTATTTATGTCTTTTCCTATGTTGTTGGGTAGGGATGGATGGTTTATACTACAAGATGCAAGCCCTATATTGCAGAGTAATGTCAAGTTGACACTATGCAAAGTTAAGAGTGACATTTGAGTGTGGGTCATGCTGAAAGTTCCATCCATCCTGACACCCTGATGTGATTGTGTATATGCAAGTTTTCTCTCATAAATAACATTTGCAAATTGTATCCGGCAGTACGATGTGTTACATCCTGTCTATTTGCTGCTTACACATGCCAGCCTGATAAGACTTCTTTGTTTTTCCCTGCTCCCCAAAATGCTTCGGAACGGGCACATCCTGTATATGAAAAAATGCAGCTCCAGGTTGGAAAGCCGTGGAAGTATGCAGAAAAGAGAAGTGGGACAATAGGCCGGATCTATGGCAGTTCCTAAAGCCTCGATGTTCTGAAGCACTGCTGTTTATTTCACACATTAATCTAATGCAAATACCCAGGCAGGAACACACAGTCTTTTGTGGGAGAGGAAACTGGATTTCCATCAGGCTTCATAAACTCAACAAAATAAAATAAAAATAAGATAAAAATAAAATAAAATAAAATAGGAAGACATGGACGTTTGTGGAACAGGAAACATTTCCATAAGTTTCTGTAAAATAAAATAAATGAAAAACAAAATAAAATATTATTAAATTAAATAATAAAAAGGACACATGTACTTTTGTGGGAGATGAAACTAATTTTCAACTCATCTCAATAAATAAAATAAAATAAAAAAATAAGATAAAATAAAATAGAAAGACATGAACTTTTCTGGAAGAGGAAACTGGTTTTCCATCAGTCTCTGTAAAAAAAAAAAAACTTATAACATTTTATTTAAATAATTAAAAGGAATTATGATCCGCACTCACGAGAACAGTCTTCTTTTTCCGTTTTATTAAATGTTCATCACCAATGGGGAAAAGTCCAAAACAAAACAAAACAAAGCAAAGCAAAACAAAACAAAGCAAAACAAAACAAAGCAAAGCAAAGCAAAGCAAAGCAAAGCAAAGCAAAGCAAAGCAAAACAAAACAAAACAAAGCAAAACAAAAAAAAAAGTACTTTAGTGGGAGAGGAAACTGGTTTTCAATCAGTCTCGTCTCAACAAAACAAAACAAAATAAATAAAATAGTTTTTAATATTTTTTAAAAATCACATGAGAGGGTCTGAATCTTCCTTGTTTGCCCCATTTGTTTTTCTCGAGTTATACAATGTCAGAACTCCCAGGTCATTCACTCTCACAATCAGTCCATAGATTGACGTCTCATTCAAGGTCAAGGTCACGGCCACGACAACACAACCATTGCAAACATCACACAGAAGCCTCACGTCATCTCTCATTGTTATTTTATTCCCGAACAGTGCAAACACAAGTATAAAAGATCTCAATATGAAATTTACATTCACATAGAACCATCGCAATAAATACATTGCAACCCCAAAAATAGCACAAATATTACAAATCATCAATAAAATACTCTTTTCGTTTACTCTACAATATATTTAATACGTACAATAATTTTGACCCGTATCAAATATGAAAATATCTAATCGACATGAAAATCTATTCTATGATTTTACTGTGCACACTTTATGCATTAATAAAGTTAATATATCATTAATGTTAATAACAGCAGTAAGTTAGGCCACTGTAGTCAAAATAGATCATATTAAGCCATATCAAATAGAACCATTTAGCTGTTTGGCTACATTTGTTGGATCATAGAATCTGAAATATTCAGTGATACGATAAGCATTTTGGCATTTGGCATTCATATTCATTAAAGAAAAAATAAAAATCTACATATATATGAAACTCGAATGAACAGCTCCTTACTTTACGTTAATAAATATGCGAAATTCGGTACATGGCAAATGAAGCTAAATGCAGCGAAAAATAGAATCAGAGAAAGCATTCCTGAATACGTAGCTTAACATGAATTAAATGTCGAAAAATAAAAAGGAATAGCCCATTTGTGAGTTGGTATTGAGCCCCACGTGGTTCAATCAGTTCATATGAGAGTAAAGTTCGAAATGGAACTGAATGCACACAATGTTGCAAAGTTGCGCTAGAAAAGAACACAGTTTGATATGTTGGTAACCGTATGTGTTGGCACATATTCAAAGAAATACCTTTTCTCCAACAGACCCTGGATAAAAAGGCAGTCACTTCAAGAGCTCGACAAGGCGCCAATGCTACAAAACTCCCAGAAAGCTTTCCACACAGCATCACGCACGGACCAGGTAAGCGGATACGCCGTCGGATAACGAAAAAAAAGATGGTTCGTTTCATCAAGGCCATTATTCCGGGCTCATGCAGTGCCACTAAAGCATGTTTCGCAACATATCTTTGACACTTTTCACCCTCGTTGTGTTTTTGCAGTAGGCATGCATTAGAGACACAAATCAGTTATCAAATAGAGCGACTTGACAGAATTACGGCATGCTGAGAGGGACATGCAGAACGGCATGCTTGAAGCCAAACTTCTTTCGCTAGGCATCATGGGAAATCTATCAAAGATACAGTAATAGCACAGAAAGAAAACCAAAAGATCGTTCTGAAACCCGAAATGAGGCTCGTGAGGCTTTCCAAACCGAGAGCAGGTTTGAGACGTTCGCATGCTCTGAAACAGATGCACTAAAATCCAGATGTTTAACCTAAGATCTAGAGAGCACATGACACATCCAGCACTAAAATATCATGCATGTTTAACCGCATGGTAAAGATCGTTCCGCAAGCACAGAGAGAGATGCTACCGTTGATAGGAGAATCTGAAAGCGAAGTGCCACCACCGACAAAATAGATGTGGAATAAATGTATATTAAACCATTTGATCACATACTGGAAGCTAATTTGGTTGCTTTTTGTGAATAGTATTATCAGTGACAGCCTCGATTGTGCTGGCTTCTCAATTGTATCGATATTTCACATCCTCGACGCTTATTATACGCAATGGGATTGGTTGTCGTGTTATTACTGGAAAGTATATTCCAGAGGGCAAAGGGCAGCAGCAAGTGCATACAGATGTTTTGTCCAAGCACCAAGTGCGTACACACATCACATACAGGAAAACTGTGCTGATTCAACCCACGCAAAGTTAAACATTTACCCACGTCACAGACTCGACCGACTTTCTGTAAATGATTACAAAACAGGATAGCTTTAGCATTCGCTAGTAAATCATTGCAGTCTCTGATTCACTGCGGTTGTTTAGTATTTCTGCCCCTCTCTCTCTCTCTCTCTCTGCAACTGCAGACGAGTGCTTGAAACCCGAAGAGCTGGGAATAACTTTGCTATCAGGTCTGTAAACCTGTGACGTGTTCTTCATGTAAACAATTTATCTGAAGCAAATCTCAATATGAGCAACCAGCTTTTCCTTTGTCTTGGTGGGAAAAACCAATGTTCCGTCATCTCAGAAACTGGCCTGACTCAGTCTCGTACAAAATACAGCGCTGTTTTAAACGAAACGTTTGTTTCTCACCACTCACATGTTCAACATATTCATCGCCGTAGCATCTCTTGACATTTTCAGATGCAAGATAACACAGACGCACACACACACACACACACACACACATGGTGGGTACGTGTCTCCACGGCTGGTGTGAAGCTGCCTTTTGCAGTAGATCGCATGCTCCCATTTAGGAGACCCTGATATCCTGTTGGTCGGGGAAGACTCATTAAAACACACGCGCATACGTGCACACGGAAAGACATACATGCTTATTATGTACTTGCATGAAGGGGGAGGGCCTTTCTTGGTTTGGCACGTTTGCATGTGCAAAGACTGTCTCGTCTCCTCGTTTTTCATCTCGCTTCCTACCTTGTGCTCGGTTTCCCTCCCTGCCTCTGAATTACTAATGCATCGATTGATCACCGTAGAACCCGTCTTCTTGGCGATCACACCTCCATCTCCATGTCGACGGATACAGAGGGCAGGTACAGAATGCTGTTGTTTGGGGTGCTAACGTGCCCTACGGTGTGACTTTTCACCCCGTAGGTGCTGACAGCGGGCGCTGATCCCAGTTTGGTCCGGATGCAGGGGCTCGACCCGCGCCCGGGGCTCTTGGATCGCGTGTGCTGCGCGCCTTGCGCAGTTCGGCCTTCCAGAAAGTAGGTGAGCATTTGACCTTTACCCTTCACGCTGACCTGGCCGCGACACTGGAAGTGATAATAACCAGAGAGTAGGCGGAAGACCTCCTCGGGCACCTGGGATGAAGAGGCCGATGAAGTCAGATTTGTTTGGAGTGGTGTGCTGGTTTGTTTAAATGATGGTGTGTTTGTTTTACCTGTATTTTTCCCTGAACTCCAGTGCTGTCCATTCTGCTGGCGACGTTGACTGTGTTTCCCCAGATGTCATACTGAGGCCTGCGAGCCCCGATTACACCAGCAACTACTGGACCCACGTTGATACCTGATCAACAAAAAATATTAAGTAATCAGATTTAATGTCCCTGCATCTGCCATTTTTACATGTAAAACAGACTCTGTTTAAAAATTAGGGTTGGTAAGATTTTTAAATGTTTAATAAAAAAATGTTATTGCTTCTTATGCTCACCAAGGCTGTATTTATTTAAAAAATACGGGTAAAACCGTAATATTGTGAAATATTATGTAATTTTTCTTGGTATCAAAAATCATTTCTAGATGCTACATATACACACACACACACACACACACACACAGTCAAACCAATATTTATTCAGACACCTTCAACATTTCTCACATTATCACAGTTTATTCGCTATAGTTTAGAAAATGGTAATAAGATATGACAAGAACTCCGAGATAAACTGCAGTGTTTCCCCTGCTATTATATTAGGGGTCTCGTCTCACTAATGAGGACATATATACATGAACACATCCAAAACTGCTCTGAGAGTCACTTCATGAGCATTTGACCGTTTCATTTGAATAAACTATCCAGAAATGTAAAGGTATTCGTGGCAACCCGTCAAAATAAAAGTTCGGTTTCACTTGAAGACATTGCGGCAGAAATATATTACTATTGTTCAGTAGAATGTACTTAATAGGCTAATACTGCTACTAAAATTATTAAAACCTTTTTTTTTTTAAGGAATAATCATACAATATTTCTTCAATGTTTTAATTGTAATATGAAATCCACTTTATTTTCCAAAAAACAAGATTTGTTTAATTTTCATTAATTAAAAGATAAAATAAATGAATGTTTTATGCCTTAAAAATGTAAATACACAAAACAGATTTTCTGAGGAAAAAAAATCATAAGGCTATTGTAAGAATAAATGAAACTTGTTTTTATACTTTCAAATAATTAGACATGCTAAAACAGAATTTGGTAACAATAAAATATAAGGTTGGAAAAAATAAAACATTTCATTGGGCCCTAAACATGTCATTTTTGTTAAACTTTTAATAAATTGATGTTAAATTGTTTAAGTTTCATGATTTTAATTAATTAGACATGCTTTTTTATTAATACAATTTAATTTGACCATTAAAAAGATGTCCAGAAACATTAAAATGGAAAAAAACGGACCCCGAAATTATACACACGTATACGTATATACACACACACTACTAAAAAATACAGTAAAAACAGTAATATTGTGAAATATTTTTACAATTTAAAACAACAATTTCAATTTATATTTTCAAATGTAATTTATTCCTGTAATGGTAAAGCTGATTTTTCAGCATCATTACTTCAGTGTCACATGATCCGTCAGAAATCATTCTATGATGATTTGCTGGTAAAGATTATTTTCATATTATTATCAATGTTGAAACAGTTAAATATATATATATATATATATTTAAACTGCGCAATATTTATGTGGAAACCGTGATTTAATTCACTAAAAACAGGTAGTGTGGCCTTGAAAGAGGCCAGTAGTTGTTAAAAAAAGAAATAAATACTAATATAAATTGCAGAATTTCATCTTATTATTTTTTCTTACCATGTGGCCTTGGTTACATCAGCAGAAAAATGTGTTTCAGAGGTGGAGAAAGCTATTACATTTTGTCATTAGTATATTGCAAAATCCTTCTCATGACTGCAATTTAAAATTTTGCAAATGTGACTTGTCAAGTGGTTTAACAATGTAATTACAGATTGCTCATTTGGGCCAGTTTTACAGGACTGCGCCAGTTCTCCATTCTGTCTGCCCGTCTCATTAAAAATGATTTGTAGCAGGTATGTTTTTTCTGAGCAGCTCCCTGTGCTAAACCTTCACTTTCTGCTGTCTGTCTGCTTAAGAAAAAAACATCTACTCAGCCATCAGAGCTGAAGGGATAGATATTGTGTTAACAGCAGCATACCACTAATGCGTTAATAGTGAGGTGTTTAAATTCATGACATTTTGTTAAGAAGTGTGTATGTAGTGTAGCTTGTTTGTGTATGTGTGTAACTGTGTGTTTGTTATATGTAATCTGTTCCTTACAAAACATGTTACACTCAGGACATCCTACTTGATGCGGGATGTCCGGCACAATGTCCACACTTACTGACTAATTTCCTCCACTTATACAGAAGCACACACACTCATTTACACACACTAACTCACACAAACGGTTTACACCTCGCTTTAACAAGGTCACTCACCAACTCGAAGCACAAAGTCATTGTAAGACTGGTAGTTGATCGCATCCAGTACATCAAACATCTCGATGGCGAAATCAGCCACTGTGCACAGGTGCTCAGAAATGGACTTCTGTACCTATTCAGAGAGAAAACAGAAAGACATTATTCATATACTACCACCTTTGCACTTGTTCTGAGATGACGATAATAGAGTAATTGTTGGATGATTTTATGATCAGAATATGGGAGTATTTCTGCAAAAAAAAAATAGTTCTGTTATCATTAACTAAACCATTTGAGGTTTTTGTGAAACACAAAAGATGATATTTTGAAGAATGTTCATGCTGCTCTTTTTTCCCTCCAAACAACATAGCATAATGACCAGAAGCTGTCAAGCTCCAAAACAGACACAAAATTCTTCCAAGTTTTCTGAAGTCATATGATAGCTTTGTGTCAAAACAGACTGATACAGTTACTCTCTCAAAATTGTGATGTCAATCTGGTTATCGTGTCTGAATATGAGGATGTCCAAATATGATTTCAGGTTCACTTGCTTTTGGTGCATGGAAAATGTAATCTTGAACATTCTGAACATTTTCTTTTGTGTTCAATGGAGGAATTTTACAGGTTTAGAGTGACACGAGGGTGAATACCTTATGACAGATCATAATTTCATATTACTAACACATTCATAATTTTCATATCACTGATCTGAGGTGTAAAGGGATAGGTCATCTAAAAATTGTCATAATTTACTCACCCTCACATTGTCCCAAACCTGTATGACTGTCTTTTTCTGTGGAACTTAAAAGATGATATTTTGAGAAATGTCTTTTTTTGTCCAAGTCAATGGGCTCCAAAATGGTTTGTTCCCCAATATTATTCAATGTTCCACAGAAGAAAGAAATGCATACAGATTCAGAACAGCATGAGGGTGACTATATGATGACAGAATTTTCATTTTCATGTAAACTATCCCTTTAATTAAGCCGTGTGCTGTGTTTATGTTAGCTTTAGGGTTAGGACCAAATATCATTAGCTTGGTATAAAAATAACTGAAGTCAATGGAAAGTCTCCACTATGACAGAAAACAAACACACAAGTGTGTTTGCATTTGATATTACCGTAGTTTTGCTTTCAAAGCAGTGGCAGGTTTGAGTGGTGCCATGACATGATTTTCATCTTTCAAGGCCAAATGCAAATATACCAAAGCTGAGATTAGCTTGAAAACACACACACGCCCGCACACGCACACGCACACACACAAGTTCTCTCTTAATGCTCTCGCTTTTCAAGACCTCACAAGCACAATTACACACACACACACACACACACACACAAGTTCTCTCTTAATGCTCTCGCTTTTCAAGACCTCACAAGCACAATTACACACACACACACACACACACACACAAGTTCTCTCTTAATGCTCTCGCTTTTCAAGACCTCACAAGCACAATTACACACACACACACACACACACACAAGGGCGGCTCAGACTAATTTGATTAAGTTGTACAGTTTACTTTAAAAATATCTAAACATCCTTAAAATAAATAAATTTGAAAAACACAGTTGCATAACTTTATATAAAATAAAATGTTATCTTTTTATGTGTAAACCTCACTAAATTTTGTTAGATTTATACTAAAAAAAAAAAAAAAACTTATTTGAAGACACTACCATTCAAAAGTGTTTTTTTTTCAGCAACGATGCATTAAATTGATAAAAATTTACAGTAAAGTCATTCTTCTAAAAAAATTATATTTAAAAAAAGAAAACGAAAACGCTGTTCTTTTAACTTTCTATTCATCAAAGAATCCTGAAAAATATGGATCACAGTTTCCACAAAAATATGAAGCAGTACAACTGTTTTCAACACTGATAATACTAAAAATGTTTCTTCAGCAGCAAATCAGGATATTAGAATGATTTCTGAAGGATCTTGTGACACTGTATAACTGCAGAAAATTCAGCTTTGCATCACAGGAATTAATTACATTTTAAAAAGAAAACAGTTATTTTAAATTATAATAATATTCCACAATATTACAGATTTTTTACTGTATTTTTTATCAAATAAATGCTGCTCTTGTAGACATTAAAAAAATCTTACAGACCCCAAACTTTAGAACAGTGCATTCTCTAAAAACATTTTTTTTTTTGTTTTTTTTGCTTCTCAAATAATATATCTTGTTTTAAAGTCGTTTAGATAATTTTACTGGAAAACAAGGCAAAAATTATTCTGATTGAGCAAATGATTTTTGCTGTGTTTGCACACATACACACTCTGTGTACCTTGGATTCCTCAGTGGGGACGAGTCCGACCGCAGCCATGTAAGTACTGCCGATAGTTTTGATCTTCTCAATGTCTCTGTAGCATTCCTTATCCATCAGCTACAGACAGAGAAAGAGAGAGATGATGTGATGGAGAAATAAATGAAGCCTAGTGTGGGATTAAGGTAACTCACACACTGAGCCAAAACATACATGAGACATGAAATTCTCACCGCATCAAAGTCAGCGATGATCTCGTTTAGCAGCCGGAGGCATTCCACACCCATGTTGTTTCCATCCAGCTCAATGTAGAAGTCATTAAAGTTGGGGATGGAGGCGAACAGGACACCCACCTGAGAGTAAGACTGATAATACAGGTCCTGTAACAGTGAAAGAGCAGGAAAGGAAAGAGCCTTGAGACCCCCAGGGGACGATACCACTGATCCAGACTGAGCTGGAATATAACAGCAGTTAGAGAATTAGTCACGACACGCATGAATTGTACAAATTGATATCGGTCAAAGCTAAACTTGCTTTTGATATTAAAAGGTAAAGTGCATGCATTAGATTGACCCGTCCATCTCAAATCAAAGATTCAACCACATCACAGTGGTTTATGCACATAAAAAGGGGGTTTTCTTGCTCTTCTGAAATAGAAGGATTTGATTTACTATGTAGACATATCAGCCACGTACACACTGTGAAGTTTTGGGAGTGACAACCGCATTTAAATACAGAAATGACTCCCTTTAATTATCATTGTACAGTATATGTATGGAGTATAGGAGTCACTCCCAAAATTATGATTTGGGATATAACCATAGCAAAAATGTGGTGTCTTATGACTGTAAACAAGAAACATGGCACCAAAAGATTAATATAACAGTGTAGTTTTGTTTATCAAACTAATATTAGTGTTTACATGCATGTTTAATTTTAGTCAATTTGTTTTTAGTCAATTTCATTTTAGACTAATTTGTCAGTAAAAAAGCAATAATCTGTCTTTTTAAGTGTCACATATGCTTTCATCTGGCTGAAATAATATACAGAGGTTAGTAATTTTACACTACCATTCAAAGGTTTGGGGTCAGTAGGACTTTTGCAAGTCGTCAAATTTAAATTCAAAATTAAAGTCAAAATTTAATCAAAAATACAGAAAAAATAATATTGTGAAATGTTATTACAGTTTAAAATGAAATGTAAAACTTATTTAAAAAATGCAAATCAAAAAAATTTAAAACTGTTTTCTATTTTAATATAATTGAAAAACTGAATTTTCATCAGCCATTTCTATAGGTTTTTTTTTTTAGTGTCACATGACCCTTCAGAAATCATCATTCTTATTATTATTATCAGTGTTGAACATTGTGCTCTTTGTGCCTCTTATTTTTTATTTATGTTTTATAACACTTAAAACTGCATTTAAGGGTTATTAGAGCATTATAAATTATCTCATATATAATATAATGCATAATAATTATTCATAATGTGCGTTGTAATACATTATATCTTGTCGTAAATAATGATAACTTTTATAGAATTAAAAATGCATAGTATTTTAATTAATTAAAAATTAATAAGTGTTAGAATGTATTAACTGTGGTTACAATTATTCATGAAATTGTAATGCATTATAAAGTGCATTGCAAGGTATAATTAATGCATTAAAGTGCCCCTATTATGGATTTTTGAAAATGACCTTTCATGCAGTGTGTAACACAGCTCTAAGTGAATGAAGACATCCTGCAAAGTTTTAAATCTGAAAGTGCACTGTGTATAAAGTTATTGGGCCTCATTCATGAAACATTCGTAAATATAAGAGTAAATTCTGAGTAATTTGCGTGTAAAACGGACCTTCCCGAAAACTCTCCTCCGGATTCACAAATGCTTCGTAAACTTCCGATTTGATAGTTAAACATGCGTATGTTAATGAATTCCAATCATTCGTAAATAGGCCGCTCCTGCACGCTCATTCACAATTTGCATAATCCCCGCCTATGAATTACAGCTATGCAAATTGCATGTCTAAGAACAAGTGTTGCCAAGTCCGCGGTTTTCCCGCGTAATTGGGCTACTTTAACACTCTTTCTGCAGGATGTTTTTCTTGTCCGCGGGTTGAGGCGACCCCAATAATGTGATATTTAGCCCCTGGAATGCGACTTTTACCAGGGGAACCGCCAAAAAAATTGTATTTTACCCCCCGGAATACGATTTTTACCAGGGGAACCACACTGAAAAGCAATCGGGCTACCTTTGGGCTAGTTTTGAGTAGCAATTAGGGCGGGTTTTGCTGAGAAAACCTGGCAACCATGCGTAGGAACGCAGTGGCATATTCTGGTTTACTTTCTCAGGTTTGGCTCCAGTATATTGCATAAATGCAAAAAAGACTAATAGGCCATATGCCTAACAAAAAATATTCAATAACGTGTGTCCACCAAAGTGTTTTTAGACAGCTGAAAAAATGACAGGTACTCTTCTGAAAACGACCAGCTGGTGGCGCTTGAAAACACTGGTGGCACAGCGTTTTTCCAGCTGAGACGCTTTGGTTGCTATGATGTGGAATATCCACGGCAGTAACGTATTACTAGTATTTTGAAGAATATTACTGAATATAAAAATGCAGTAACCAGCAATATTAAATTCTCTATTGTGTTCAGTTGTTGTGCAGGTAGGATGATTGGTCAGTGTAGTAGGATATTTGTCCCACCCCTCCTCCATTGATTGGACGGCTGGGTAAAAAGTGACAGTGACAAGCGCTGCGTTTACCCAAAGCTAAACAGTTTATCAACTATCAGCTACAAAAAAAAAAAAAATACTGAGCAAACGAACTTGTAAAATATTATGATGGCAGTGCATCAAAATTCAGTGTCATCAGTTTGCCAAATTTACTCAGAACAGCTTTACAAACGATTTACACAAAAATTTGTTCTGCTCCTGTTTCATGAATGAGGCCCATTGTCTCTCAAACGAAAGAGTCGACACTGAATCATTGAAACGAGTCGTTTTTAAAACGAATCCCAAGCTGTTTCATGTTGATGTCAACATGAAACATTAGCATATTGCCCGCCTACTAGTTGGTCTTTTCGCATTGGTCGGAATGAAAATGCTAATTCATTCTTTGCCACTAGGTTCCGCTTTTGGAGCAGTAAAAATAGCGGTTTTTGGAAAAATTAATCGTTGAGCGAATCGTTTAGGAGTCGTTGAGCAAGTAAGGTAAAAATAAATGCATATTATAAGACAATGAATGTGTTTTTTTAACCTTGCATGCATGTCAACCTGTTGTTGGGTACTCCTAAAACCAAAATATGAACCTTTTATTACCCATAATAGGGGCACTTTAGAGCATCCTTGCTGATTAAAAGTATTAATTTCTTGAAAAAAAACAACTGATCGCAAACTTTTGAATGGTAGAAGAGTCAGAGGGGGGGGGGGGGGGGGGGGGGGGGGTTGGTCATGTAAAATTAAATTAAAATGTTTTGGTGGAAGAAAATATGACTAACACCATAAGTGGACTTGACAAAACAGTTGTACACTTTTTCTAGACTATCATTACAGTTAAAAGAAGATTCATCAAGAAAACATTCCAGTGATGTTTGCATCTTGTGTGTACTTTTCCGTATGTGTCCAAGATTTTCACTTCCTATTGCCACTGTTTACAATATAATTCCATGCTCAGGAGAGGATGCTTGCTTCAGAGCTGCTGCAACAGATTTCAGGATGTCTGATTGCATCAATTCCTGTGAAGGATCTTGGACAGGAAAAGAGGCCAGCAGCATGTGTTGAGCATGCAGCAAACATTAAAAAAAAAACAACAACATAAAACTCATAACGGGAGTGTAGGCCTAAACACACATTCATTGTGTTCATGAGGCCTCACAATGAAGCCTGGCAGTGAGATCGCAAAGCCAGACAGAGCGGCTGAGCATTTACACTACACACAAACACAATGTTATCTCATTTGCATGATCAAAACACACCCTATCATCAAAACATCTGCACTGACCTCTCACCTAATTAGCAGCTGGATCGTAACAAGATTGCCATGAAGTGGTGACTTTGGGAACTACAACATCTGACTAACCCCAACAAACCCCACTTCACTTCATCTGAATATGCTATTTTGCTTAGAAATATGTCACATTGTTGGAAGTTAATTGGTATCTCATGTTGTCTTTAAGGTTATTCTTTGTGATCTGTAAATGAAATCTGACCATGTTTCGTGGGTTGGACTGCAGGAAGTGTTGAGCTACATGTGCAGGCAGAAGGTTGAACAGAATCCTCTTATTGTCCAACTTCACTTTCTCCATGTCATTTCTATCCTCCTCAGCCTGTGGACAAAACACACAAACTGACATGTTAACAATTAACTGTATACTCATACTAGCTGTATTACCTCTACAGTCACTGGGTAGTAATAAAAATAATTTGTGTTAATATAGAATTGTATTCTGAAAATAAAACATCCACTAGAGGGCATTGTTACTGTTGAAATAGCTTGCTATCACAGTGCTGATGATATTCGATATTCCACTATTTAGTGTTTTCTGTTCAAAATATACACTACTATTCAGAAGTTTGGGGACTTTTTATAAAATAAATTCATTTTTTATTCAGCATGGTAAAGTCAGCACATTAAATTCACAGTATGTTACAAAATATTTCTATATCAGATTAAAAATTATTTTCTTTTGAACTTCCTAAGAATCTTGGAAAAATTGTACCACAGTTTCCACAAAAATATTCATCAGCAGAACTGTTTTCAACATTGATAATAATAAGAAAAATCTCTTGAACACCAAATCAGCATATTAGAATGATTACTAAGGGACCATGTGACACATTTTATGAAACATATTCAAATAGAAATTGAATTGATTTTTTATTTAAAAGTATATACTATATTATATATATAATATTATTTTACAAAACTATTGCAACTGTATTTTTGAATAAATAAATTCAGCCTTGGTGAGCAGAAGAGACTTCAATCAAAAACATTACAATTCTTACCGACCCCTAACTTTTGAACAGTTGTGTGTGTGTGTGTGTGTGTGTGTGTGTGTGTGTGTGTGTGTGTGTGTGTGTGTGTGTGTGTGTGTGTGTGTGTGTGTGTGTGTGTGTGTGTGTGTGTGTGTGTGTTAATTTGTTGTATTTCTTTTACATTATTATTACTATTATTTCCGGTCAAAATCATTTCAGTCCAATTATTCCCCCACTTGCCATTTTTGAGTGTAACATGCAACAGACAGTCAATGTGGGCGATTCTGTGGACATGTGGCCTGAGGCTAAGACTACTCATATACAGGCACAGACTAAATCTGTGGACTGTTTTGCATGTTCATAAAACTGAATTTTGGGGAACAATTCTGTCAACTGTACTTAAAAATTTGCAAAGAACTGTGTGAAATCCATGTCAAGTTTTGCTCATACAGATAATGTGCGAGCTCGTTCATACTTTATGAACTAAGTGAAAAATAAATATACTAAAATATACTTGGAATACTTTTATTTTATGCTAAGTATACTACAAATACATTTACATATTTATGTACTTAAAAAATACCCTGAATTTGTACTTTTAGTATACTAAACAGATATACTTAAAGTCTGCTAATTTGGAACAATTTAATTTTGTACTTAATGCACTTTTATTGTGCTGAAGTCCAACTAAAGATATACTGAAGTATAACTGATTGCGCTAAAGTGGAACTATTGCAATACATCACGTACACTTTGAATATCTTGCATTTAAAGACTGATATTATTCAAAAGATTATACAATCCTCATCAATAGTGACATTAAAACATATTTTAGGCTTAATATTAAGAAATGTGCATTGTGCAAAAATAGTACTCCAAATAAAATTTAATTATAATTTTTATGTCAGTAAATCTCAAACAAGATGTCAGGAAAATTGTTAACAGATTTGAACTATACTTGGTATGAAATAAATGTATTTATATTATATGCACATAGACAAAGGTGCACTCACCTGGGTGGCCCAGAGGTAGTCCAGTCTGAGTTTGAGATCCAGCTGTCTGCAGTGAAGCACCAGAGCTCCAGAAAACAGCAGCATTGCCAGAACCGGGTCATAGCTGTATGTGTGAAAGAATCCACCTCTACACACACAAACACAATGACACCCATCAGATTAGATAAAACAGGGATTCAGCCTTTTGACCGAAAACATTTACTTTTAAATTTGCTCCTGAGCTTTTAAATTAACATTTCAATAATTTAACAACACATTTACATGTTCACAGTTCTCTGGTGTCAGTTAATGGAGACATTACTTGCAGGTAAACAAAATATTTCTCACAAATCCCAGGTAACCCTGAGATAATTAAACAAATATGAACTACAAACACTCCTATAACCTTTGCGTTTAGCTCAACTCACCCTATGGCCTTCCGATAGCCGCTAGTCTCCATGACGACAGTGTGGAGGATGTTGAGAAGGAGAAGCAGGAGGATCTTGGGTAGTGATGACACACGGAGGTACAGAGCCACAGATAGCGATGCCATCACACATGATAAAAATACGTATGGAGTGTATTTGCAAACCCTGGAGTCCACGCTGGTCCTGTTGACTGTGACAACTGTCACCATGGAGACATTGGAATTCCCCTCCAGTGACCACGGTACACATTCCACCTGTGTAGGTACAGCAACACGTACATATTCAACATCAGAAAGAAACTAATAGACGAACACATATTTGGAGGTTAAATAATGGAAATATATATACAGTATATTGCATATATTTTTACCAGTGTATATTCTATAAGCAACACCCTCAGTCATACAGTTGTCACTCTCTTCTACTGTACACACACTCACCACACACCCCTGGGTCACGGAGTACATCAGCAGCACCAGAAACCCACACAGAACCGTTCTGATCTGCAGGGTCAGACAGTCAGGAGAGCACTGAGAGCACAAAGATAGGAAAGAGCAATCAGAAAACCTGCAGAACAAATGCACACAAACAACTAGAGTTTGATATTTCCTGAAGAAATGACTTCAATGATGCTAGAGCACTGTGGATGGCTGCTAGGTGGAGCTATGCTGTTCTGTATGGTTGTCGAGGTGCTATGTGGCTGCTAGGTGGTGCTAGGGTGATATGGATGGTTGTTAGGTGGTGCTAGGTTGCTCTGTATGGTTGTTAAGCTGATATGTGGCTGCTAGGTGGTGCTAGGGTGATCTGGATGGTTGTAAGGTGGTGCTAGGTTGCTCTGGATGGTTGTTAAGGTGCTATGTGGCTGCTAGGTGGTGCCACGGTGTTCTGGATGGTTGTTAGGTGGTGCTCGGCTGCTCTGGATGGTTGTTAAGCTGCTATGTGGCTGCGAGGTGGTGCTAGGGTGATCTGGATGGTTGTTAGGTTGTGCTAGATTGCTCTGAGTGGTTGTTAAGGTGCTATGTAGCTGCTAGGGGGTGCCACAGTGTTCTGGATGGTTGTTAGGTGCTGCTAGGTTGCATTGGGTGATTGTTTGGTGATGGCAGGGCATTCTGGGTGGCTGCTAGGTGGTGCTAGGGTGTTCTGGATGGTTGTTAGGTGGTGCTAGGTTGCTCTGGGTGATTGTTAGGTTATGGCAGGGCATTCTGGGTGGTTGCTAGGTGGTGCCAGGAAGTTAGGTGTTGGTTGCTAGGGTGCTGGGTGGTTGCTAGGTGTTGTCATGTGGTTGCTTAGATGTTCTGTTTGGATGTTACTATAGGTGATGGCACGCCAAACTGGGTGCTTTCTAAGGTGTTGTTATGATGGCTGTTAGGTGGTGCGAGAGTGCTCTTGGTGGTTGTTAGGTTGATGCTCTGTGTTTACTGGAAAGTTTCTACAGTGTTGTTCTGGATTGTTGCAAGGTGGTGCTAAGGTGCTCTGGGTGGTTGCTAGAGTGTTGCTATTTTGCTGCTAGGATGCCCTGATAAGTTGTGAGGTGATGGCAGGGCTGTCTGGGTGGATGCTAGGTGCCACTGTGGTGTTCTCAGTAGTTACTAGTTGGCTGCTAGTTGCTAGGTTATTTGTAGGGTGTTCTGAATGGTTGTTAGGTGGTGCTAGATTGCGTAAAGAGGCAAAAAACTGCACACTCACAGATACCTTGACAAAGGCATTGTGCTGAAACGTTGCAAAAATAAAGAATCACCTGCAAGTGAGTGTGCAGTTGTATGCCTCTTTACGCAACTTTGATATCTTCTGACCGGCACCTTGTATGGTGTGCGTGTGCTTGCTCATTTCATTAAGGTGGTGCTAGATTGACACAGATGGTTGCTAGTGCATTGTTATGTGGCTCCTGAGTTGTTGTTAAGTGATGGCAAGGTGGTGCTGGGTGGTTGCTAAGTGGTGCTAGGGAGTTATAGGTGGTTACTAGGATATTTGTAGGGTGTGCGAGATGTTTTTTTAGGTGGTGCTAAGGTGTTCTGGATGGTTCTGTTCAGAGAAGGTTCAATGTTCTGGATGGTTGCTAGGGTACTCTGGCTGATTCTAAGGGTGTTGCTATGTGGTTGCTTCAATGTTGCTAGAGTGTTGTGAATGGTGCCTAGGTGATGCCAAGGGGCTCTACGTGATTGTTGATGTGTTTCTATGTAATTGCTAAAATGTTGCTCAGGTGATCTGAATAGTTGCTTAGGTACTTTCAGGAGTTTTAGGGTGTTTCTATGTGGTTGCTTTGATGTTGCCAGGGTATTGTGGATGATTTCAATGTGGCACTAAGGAGCTCTGGGCGGTTGTTCGAGTGTTTCTATGTGATTGCAACAGTGTTGCTAGGCTGATCTGAATGGTTGCTAAGGTTCTCTGGGTGGATGTAAGGGTGTTGCTAAATGGTTGCTTTGATATTGCTAGGATGCTCTGACTGGTTCTGAGGTGGTGCTAAGGAGCTCTGGGTGGTCATTGGGGTATTTCTATGTGATTGCTACAATGTTGCTAGGGTGATCTGAACTGTTGCTAGGGTATTTCTAGGGTGTTCTGGATGGCTGCAAGGGAAATCTGGGTGGTTGTTAGGGCGTTGCTATAAGGTTGCTTTGATGCTGCTAGGATGTTTTGAATGGTTCTGAGGTGGTACTAAGGAGCTCTGGGTGGTCGTTGGGGTGTTTCTATGTGATAGCTACAATGTTGCTAGGGTGATCTGAACCGTTGCTATGGTATTTCTAGGGTGTTCTGGATGGCTGCTAGGGAAATCTGGGTGGTTGTTAGGGCGTTGCTATGTGGTTGCTTTGATGTAGCCAGGGTGTTCTGGATGGTTCCATTGTGGCTCTAAGGAGCTCTGGGCGGTTGTTAGGGTGTTTCTGTGTGATGTTGCCAGGGTGATCTGGGGTGTGTTTCCCAAAAGCATCGTTAGCTAACTATGGTCGTTAGTTCCACTGAACTCTATTGGTAACAACGGAACTTGCGACCATAGTTGCTTTTGGGAAACACACACCTGGACGGTTGCTAAGTTACTCTGGGTGGTTGTTAGGGTGTTGCTATGTGGTTGCTTTAATGTTGCTAGGATGTTCTGTATGTTTCCAAGGTGGTACCATGGTGCTCTTTTGTAAGAAATTATGGTGGATTGCTAGGTGGTGCTAAAGTGCCTGGGGTGGATACTAGGGTGTTGCTATGTGGTTGCTGTTGTATTCTGGGTATTTGCTAGGTGGTTACTTACTGGTCCAAGTTATTATTATTATTTTTTAATTTTAGGTGTCATTCATGTCCACATATGTTTTACATTGTACTTATATTTAAAAAAACAAATACCTGCATGTAATTAATTTCTGTAACTACATTTATAATTACAATGCTGACCCATCCCTTGCACCTTAACCCACCCTTAAACCAACCCATACCACCAAACCTGTCCCTAACCTTACCCGTATCCCACCTCAATAGCAGCAAGTGTTTTTCAATACAACATAAACACAATAAGTGCATTGTACATATTTTTTTGATGTAAGTACTTAGTAGTGAAGGCCAACTAATATAAAGTGGGAATGAATTATCTTTTTTGAAAATCTAAAAATGCAGAAAGTTTTGAATGAGGGATAGGTTTAGGGGTAGGGGATAGAAAATACAGTTTGTACAGTATGAAAATCATTATGACTATGGAGAGTCCCCATAAAACCTGGAAACCAGTGTTACCTGCACATGAGTGATGTGAAGGTACATCACACTTGCCATGTGGAAACACAAACAGAGAACCAGCAGAATCACAACCAGAAGACCTCTGCAGCAAGAGAAAGAGAGAGAAAAAGAGAGGATGTTATATGCATGTGTGTTGTGTGATGCAGTGACCTGATCATGTAAAATGTGTGATCAATTTAGTGTGTCTGGCAAATAAAGAAAATGTGTGTTATGTTGATGTGTCAGGTATTGTGTGTGTGATTTACATACTGAGGAATGATGAGAAAATAGACCACTGCAAAAAATGAAGTGAGGACAAGCGAGATAACCACCGCACTGATGAAGGCATCGTCATACACTTGCTGATACTGTGTGACAGAGAGAGACAGAGACAATTTGATAGGTTGTAGCAATTATGCAATCAGTTTTTCTACAGTACATGTGTGTAAAGGTGTTTCTTCAACTACTGTATGGGTGCGTTTGGAAAATAATCTCCTAAAACAGGTTTTTCCTGCACCATCATGCACGAATGTAATTTCCACTATATTTATTCCACAATTTATTTTGTGATTTTTTTTTTTTTAAATGAAAGTGTGACTCTTTTGTCTTGTTGTGGCTAATTTTACAGCTAGCATTTAATCCTAAACACACACAATTACATACAATTTCCAGACAATTACATATTTTCACAATATTCGATAAAATTACAGCTTGATTGAAAATAAAAACACACAAAAATATTCTGTTCTGTTCAAATGATATTTATGTTTTTTCTTTGTGTTCTTTACATCTATTTTTACATCTGTGCTATTCACCAACCCTGTTATCTCCTTGGTAACAAATAACACTTTAACAAACTTCATGAAGTGCAAAACTAATGGCTGTGATGAAAATGATGCCACAGCTGATAATTATAGAATTGGTAAATATATATTCATTCAGTGTCGGGGAGTAACTAGTTACATGTAACTAAATTACATAGTTTAATTACAAAAAATAAATGTGATTGTAATCAGTTAGTTACTGAGATGAAATGTGTAATTAACTTACAGTTACTTATGAAAATGTTAACGATTAGAAAGGGGGTTACATCTAAAAAAAAATCACACACACCCACATACAGTTTTAATTGATTTCTTTAATAAATTGCAGTGACTGCTTTAAAATATGAGACACCAATGTTTCAGGAGTTTAGGACACAGAATAGGACACATGCTTATTTTGATAACTCTTTTATTTCCTATTTGGATTTATGTATATGCTTTATTTATTTTTTAGGATTAACTTTTTTTTTCAAGATGCCAGTGTTTCCTGTCATAGATATGCACAGATTTGATTTCAAAAACAGTATCATAGCCACTAAACTATTTCTTTTTATGGTTTTAAATTTAACCTCAGAATGATCTCAAAGTAAAATGAGGTCCTAAAGTCTGATTTTGTGGTGGTTGTGCTTTAAAATTAAATTATTATAATCTTAATTCAAGTGATGAAGGATTTCGAAAGTAACAGTAATCAGTGTTGAATACTACTGTAAGGTTGCCTGGTTTACATGTTTAAAAATGATTAACAGTTGAAAACATTATAAATTTAGAAAAGTAATCAAAAGTATTCAAATGTAATCAGTTGCATTACTTTAATAAAATATTTGAAATAGTTACACTACTTATTTGTTATCTGTTACCTATTACATTTCCAAAGTAACCTTCTCAACACTGTAATCATTTCACTCTCAGTTACATTATCAGAATTTGTCAAATTATTATTATTGTTTTTATATATTTTAATATTGTAAGTCTGGGACATGACAAAAACTATTAAATCTAGAGGCATTTTAAAAAGTAGCAAAGATAAACAATGAGACATGGTAAAGTTTCTAAGAAATTGTAAAAATGTGTTAAAAAACATTTAAATAGTTAAATTCTCATAAAAATCAATACGCAAAAGTGCTCAGAGTTGAAGAAAGACCTGTGTGTGTTCATGTAAGCATATGCTTTGTTGTATATCTTGTAAGTGTCACAAGTAACATGTACTTTTGTCATTTCAGTGCAGCCTGCAGGAGATCAATGCAACACGCTGCTTTGTGCGTTCAGCTTCATTAAAGTATAAAAACCAGCATCCCCCTCTTTATAAGAGCCAGATGCAATGTCATTATACTCCCAGAGAGAGCAGGGAAAGCCACTGCGCTCCTTCACGCACGAGTGTGTGTGTGTGTGTGTGTGTGTGTGTGAGAGAGAGAGAGAAAATATATGTCGTGAATCTGACAGATTTTCCCAAATCATTACTGTTGCCCCCATTCTGTTATGGTGGGCGGATGTCTTACATGAATCGAAGATGGGAGGAATTGGAGAGGACTGAATATAGGCAAAGAAATAGAGAACAGAGCAATGGAGAGAGCTAGTGAGAAAGGAGAGCGTGAGAGACATAAGGGGGAGAGAGGATGTTGAAAGTGAGAGGAGACAGGGAGTCACGAAGCACAACAGAACAATGCGGGGGATGCTGCTGAGGAAATTCTTCAATCCATCTCTCTCACATTTTGCCAAGTCACTCCTGCCAATGCCCTGGATTGGTTACTGCTGTATTAGGGACACCGGGGCACGTTGTCACACTTTTCACATCGGTGAATATTTCCTAGAGTAGGTTTATTTTGTTCAAGTTTCTGCATAGCCATACACCGCCATTCAAAAGTTTGGGTTCAGTACGATTTTTTAAAGAAATCGATACTTTTAGTCTGAAAGGGGTCTTAAGTGGATCTTTAGTGACATTAAAGACATTTATAGTGTTACAAAAGATTTCTAATTCAAATAAATGCTGTTCATTCAGCAAAGAGTCCTAAAAATGTGTCATGGTGTACATAGAAATAAGAAGCAGCACAACTGTTTTCAACACTGATAATAATAAATGTTTCTTAAATATTTAATATTGTTAAAATTGCAATAATTCACAATATTACAGTTTTTATTGTATTTTTGATCAAATAAATGCAGGCTTGGTTAGCATGAGACTTCTTTCAAACACATAAAAAAAAACACTCCAGAGTTTTCAATGGTAGCTTCCCTTAAAGTCTTGGCTTTTGAAACAGTTCATTTTCATACAGTTGGCCAATAGCGGGGCATGTTGTCACACTATATGGGGTAAGTTGTCACAATTCAACTTGCCATTAAACACTGTATTGTTAACTTTTCAGCTGTATTTAAACAGTAAATCATTTAAATAACAAAAATGCACAGCAAAAATGTAAAAGGAAACTTTATCATACCTTTGTTTTGGCCAACAAACATTGCAATGAAAAATGATTTCAATAAATGTATAACATTTAAAACCAGACATTTATTAAAAAATTTGACATTAAAATCTGGGGGTCAGATGTATGTCTTTGTGGTTTTTTGGTTATCACTCATTTACCCAAAAAAAAAAGAAAAAAAAAGAAAATGCTGATACAGTAATTTTGTTTAGAGTCAGAATCTAAGAAATCACTCTATTTTAAAAGGTTCAAACCCACTCTGTGACAACTGCCCCCATGTAACAACTAGTCCAGCTCTCACCTACATGTTTACCCCTCATGCATCTGTGTGTACTCACTCTCTGCTCTCTCTCTCTGCTCCTGTATGTGAGGGTAATGAAGTTGAGGTCTGCCGTCTCTGACTCCGTCTGTCGTGCTTCTATCAGACGGCCGATGTAACGGTTCACTCTGGTCCCGGGAGAGTTCTGCACCATGCCTGCCGAAAATGACGTCCGATTGCGCAGATTCTCAGAAGCTGTTCGTAGCGCTCGTCTCTGGAAACCCAGGGAAAATTTCCATTGAATTACAGTATCACAGATTCCAAATTTGAAAATTCAAGTTTAGATGCAAATAACTTCTAGTTCAGTTGAAATGAAGATTTTCAGTAAATAGTGTCATAAATTTTGGTCTGTTCGGTATGCAAATCTAAGATATGAATTCAGAAGATTTAAAATATAGCGCAGTGGTCATATGGAGCTCTTTTATGGTGCTTCTTTTTAACATTACAAAATGACTTTATTTTTGTACATACAGGTCAGGTTTAGAATGACATGAGGATGAGTAAATGATTACAAAAGTTCATTCTTAGGTAAACTATCCCATTACAATTAGGTAAAAAGAAAGAACAACACTCACATGTACTTTTAAACTCATCTATACACACATCAACCGTACATGGTGACAGATGGGTGTTCAACACATCTCAGCGTATTTTCTCACACACGCAATGGTGATAAGATGTTTAATTATGCACTGATACAAAACACACACACACACAGAGAGAGAGAGAGTCAGACATGATGAGAACAGTAAATCTGCAGTAGTGATTGGATCTGTGTGCAATCATCCACTCATGTGAAGGAGTGGCATTAGAGAGTACACTGGATTAACACAGTGAATGTGATTTGTGTGGGTGTGAAAGGTGACATCGGGTGATTTTGGGATCTTGGATTAATAAATGTTGGAGGATTTAAAAAAAACAGCAATCACAATATATCAGCAGCAATGGAACTTTTCACTGACTGGTTGTGACATCATGACATGGTGATGTCTTACCTCATAAATATTAATTGGGTTATCAATACTCATGAGACAAACCTTTGTAAATTTGGTTGTTGTGAAGATACACTTGACTACATTAGGGCAGACCATTCTGATATTCGATTAAACATCAGACCACAATTCATTTTACACCATAAACTCAGTAATCAGGAGTAGTTTCATGCTCAAATCTGTTCATGTTTGGACACAATTAAACCCAATGATTTTTTAAATCTCATGTCAATGTGGTTTTCTTTCATAGCCAGGTTTAATATACACTTAAATATAAATATTTCTTAATATTCATGAGCATTTTGTTTTACTGTAAGTAAATATGAGTTCAGCCAATCACAGTCATTTGTATGACTAAACTATAATTTGTATTCATTTTGCTGGTGTCGATGCAGGGATTTTAGTTGGTCAGTGGGTAGATGCTTGGTTCTGGATCTGTCTTATTTTCTTTTTTTAAATAGTTAACTCTTTGAAATAATATCAGATGTTACAACTGTAAGGCTGGAATACATTACATGACTTAAAAAGAATTTAAAACACAAGGCATCATACACTTCTGTTGTTCTGAACACAACAAACACACACAGAAACTTACGCCTTGTTGCTGGGAGACACATGACAAATGAAAACAATATGTTCTAAAATTGTCTCAAAATATCAAACATGTTTAATACCCTCTCAGCTATAAATCTGTGACTATCAAAGCACTATGCAAGTTCTGTGAAATCTGTCAATTCCTACTGTCCAAAATCTGCAGGCTGGCTTGTCCAGACTGCAAATCAAGGCAACAATTTGGGCAAAGTTCATGTAGTGTATGTATTCCTGATATTCCGGATGTTAAAACAATTTTAACTAACTAGAAAATTATTTAATATCAGACTGATATTATCAATCAACTATGTTTATTTGATGTGAAAAAGTGGCAGGCCATTGGTCCTCCTTGTTCCATCGCAACGCATAACATAATATGCAATAATCACGCACCTTGTCATCATCCTCACAGGTCATGACGTTGGAGAAAGGGATCTCAGCCTTGAACATCTTTCTGCAGTGCATGAGCTGCACCAGCAGGTAACAGACTGTCTTAAACTTCATCCTTTTCGCTGGCTTTATGTCTGATAGGATCAGCCCAGGAAAAATCTGCAGAGAGAGAGAGAAAGAGGGGGTGGGAAGAAATGTGGAATTAAGAAAGAGAAGAGATTAACTGAATGTGAGAAAATGGCTGCGGTGACTGCTGGCTGAAAAAAGAACTGACTTAAAAAAGTGATAGAAAGAAGATGCTTCTAATCCATTTGGAAAGAACTCCAGATGGACAAGGATGTCTGTAAGGCTTTTGATTGTGCATCTGTGGATCATTTTATTGCACTGCACTCATCTCTCAGATCTGGAAGATACAGTTAAGATAGAAACTCAAACCTTTAACAGAAATAGACAGCTCATGGGCGTTAAGGTTATCAGATCTGAGAGAGACTTGTGTATAAACAACCATTTAAACAATTGGTGTTAGTAAGATTTTTTCATGTTTTTTAAAAATGTCTCATTTCATTTATTTGATGAAAAAATGCATCAAAACACTAAACTGTTAAATATTATTAAAATGTTAAATATATGTTTTTCTATTTTAATATAGTTTAAAATGCAAATTATTTCTGTGATATCAAAGCTGAATTTTCAGCATCATAACTTCTTCAGTGTTTTCAGTGTCACGATCCTTGATCTAATATGCTGATTTCAGAAATCTGTTTATAATTCTAATATGTTGAATAGTTGTGTGCTGCTTAATATTTTTTGTATTGCATGCTGAGAACGTCTTTAAGAATGAATACTTCCCTATTACTACTACAGCAATAACTTTAGTAATAAAAATAGCAATAACAAGAAGCAAATGGTTCATGGCTGTAATGTAAAATTACTCTAGTCGCTATTTAAATGCCCCACTTCCTATTTCAACAGGAAATATATCAATAGAGGAAAGACAGCTGCTCATCATAGTTGTGTGCTGCTTAATATTTTTTGTAAAAACCATGATAGATTTTTTTCAGGATTATTTGATGAATACAAATTTCAAGCAGTAAAATTACCAAATCTTTACTCACAACAATGTATGTTTGTCCAGTTAGGAAGAGAAATATAATACTACCCAATAATATTACTGCCTATATACAGTTATGTTCAAAATAATAGCAGTCCAATATCACTAACCAGATCAATCACTGTTTTTGGCAGAAATTATATTTCTATGCAAATATTTTACTAGTAGGTGTGGTAGAGTAATAGAAAACCAACAGACCCAACAGTCATGACATGCATGCTGTTGATTCTGTGCAACTACATTAATTGAAAAGGGCGTGTTGGCAAAATAACAGTGTGGAGTTTAATTAGAGAGGTAAACCATTCTGTGAAAAAACTGGTGTCAAAAAGTGGCCCTTATAAGGACGAAGGCAGCAAATGTTGTACTGTGCATTTCTCTCTGAAAATCTGAGTAAAGCAAATGTTCAAAAGAATAGCGTCTTTGATAAAAAGTTGATTAGAGAGGGGCATTTAAAGAAGTGAAAATAAGGCTGCTCTGCTAAAATTATATAATGCTTTAAAATGGCAAACAAAACCAGAAAGATGAGGAAGAAAACGGAAAACTACTCAAATGGATCGAAGAATAGCCAAAATCAAAGACTCAGCAATATCAGCTCCAGGGTAATCAAAGAAAGTCTAAAGTTACCTGTGAGTACTGTAACAATTAGAAGACGCCTATGAGAAGCCAAGCTTCGGCAAGAAGCCCCCCAAAGTCCCACTGTTGAAAAAATGAAGAGGTTACAATTTGGCAAAGAAACATTGACTGGCCTAAAGAGAAATGGCGCAAATTTTGTGGATATGAAGCAAGATTGTTCTTTTTGGGTCTAGGGGCCGCAGAAGTTTGTCAGAGACCCCCAAACAGGAACTCAAGCCAAGACAGCTGTGAAGCAGTGAAGCATGGTGGCACAAGCACATGATATGGGATGTTTTCATCAGGGGCCTATTTATCGCTTCCAGGGATATGGACAGTTTAAGTACTAAAAACTTAAAGAGGTTATGTTGCCTTATGCCGAAGAGGAAACGCCCTGGAAATGGGTGTTTCAACAAGACAACGACCCCAAACACACCAGTAAGTGAGCAGCATCTTGGTTCCAGACCAACAAGTATGTTATGGATGGCCAGCCCAATTCCAGACCTTAATCCAATAGAAAACTTGTGGGGTGACATTAAATGCTGTTTCTGAGGCAAAACCAAGAAATACAGAGAATTGTGCTATGTAGTGCATCGTCCTGGGCTGGAATACCGGTTCAATGTGCAGACTCCATGCAAAAATTGAAGCAGTTCTCAGAAACCGTGGCTATACAACTAAATGTTTTAGTCATTCACAAGAAAGCTAAATCTTCAGCATTTTTCAGTTTAAACAGTAAATGTTTGACTTTGTAAAGAAAAATGCAGACACTGTATTTTTTTGAACAGCCTAATATTCCTTTTTCTTCACTTTCTGAAATATAATAATTTGCAAATATTTTTCTTCATGTTTTGATTTAGAATAGAATGTGCAATGTTCCCAATGCATTTGTGTGTATTGAAGTAAAAGTTATTATAAGGATTTTGAGCTTTACTTGCTTTTTTAAACACACTGCTATTATTTTGAACATAACTGTATGCCCGCTTTTCACAATCCAGTCAAATTCTGGATAAAATCAAGTTTACCTTTTACTTTATTTACAGTTTAGTTTAATAAAAAACACCACATTCCAGAAGTGAAATGCTTTACTATAGTGTGGTTTCATGTTGTCTATGACGTGATGATGATGTGTTTGTACCTTGCGTCTGTGTGAGGGCACGATGAAGAACGTCTCGATGGCGTGTTTGCTAAGGAAAGCGTGTCTCTCGTGGCCCAATCCTGGCTCCACCTCGTAATCTCCATTCAGACATTCCAGCGTTGCCTTGGTGATATGAACCTTCCTGTTGGGGGAGGGGCAAACAATCACACTTTCACCTTTCTGCTCATATAGTCCTCGCTATGAAGGTTAGGAAGAAATGGCATAAATATCTGAATATGTTGTTAAATGTGATGACTGACTGACCCAGGCAGTCCTCCTGCCTCCATCATATTGGCCAGTGTCACATCATTGGACCAGACGTCATACTGCCACTTGCGGAGCCCCAGAACCCCGCAGAGCACACGGCCCGTGTGCAAACCCACACGCATGTTTAGGTTCACCTCAGTCGCTTCCGCAACAGACCTGATTACATATATTCACAAAAAAAGTAAACTTTTAATTTTCAATATATGAGTGGTCTTTATGCTGACACTTTATGCTACTGGTGTGGATGAAGCATCAAAAAGGCAAGGCAAGGCAAGGCAAGTTTATTTATATAGCACATTTCATACACAGTGGTAATTCAAAGTGCTTTACATAAAAGAAAGTGAAATAATCATTCACAGCAATAAAAACAAGGAATTAAAAATAATAAAACAAGGAATTTTAAAATGATATAGAAATTGATTTAAAATGAAATTTAAAACAGTTAAATAGAAAAGGATTATACATAAAATACAATGCAGTCAGTTCGGACGTAGCACAGTGCTCATTTAACAAATGCACAGCTAAATAGATGAGTTTTGAGACTGGATTTAAATGTGGCTAATGTTTTAGCACATCTGATCTCTTCTGGAAGCTGGTTCCAGCTGCGGGCGGCATAATAGCTAAAAGCGGACTCCCCTTGTTTTGTGTGAACCCTTGGTATTTCTAACTGACTCGATCCTAATGATCTGAGTGGTCTGTTAGGTTTATATTCAGTGAGCATATCTGCAATATATTTAGGTCCTAGACCATTGAGTGACTTATAAACGAGTAAAAGTACTTTAAAATCAATCCTAAATGTAACTGGAAGCCAATGTAAGGACCTGAGGACTGGTGTGATATGCTCAGATTTTCTGGTTCTAGTCAGAATCCTGGCAGCAGCGTTCTGGATGAGCTGCAGCTGTCTAATGGTCTTCTTTGGAAGGCCGGTGAGGAGACCATTACAATAATCCAGCCTGCTGGTGATAAAGGCATGAACAAGTTTCTCCAAGTCTTGACTGGAAACAAAACATCTAATTCTTGCAATGTTTTTGAGATGATAGTATGCTGATTTAGTTACTGCTTTGACATGACTACTAAAACTAAGGTCTGTCTCCAGAATCACCCCAAGATTTCTGACTTGATTTTTAGTTGTTTGACCCCTAGAGTCAAGGTATGCATTCACCTTGAGAACTTCATCTTTGTTTCCAAATGCAATGACTTCAGTTTTCTCCTTGTTTAACTGAAGAAAGTTTTGGCACATCCAACTGTTAATTTCATCAATGCATTGGCAGAGGGAGTCAATGGGGCTATAATCATTTGGAGATAAGGCTAGGTAGATCTGGGTATCATCAGCATAGCTGTGATAGGCAATTTGGTTCTTCCTCATTATCTGACTTAGTGGGAGCATATACAGGCTAAACAAGAGCGGTGCAAGAATTGAGCCTTGTGGGACTCCGCATGTCATGGACGTCCACTTAGACTTATGCTCTCCTATACTCACATAATAACCTCTCCCTTCTAAGTATGACCTGAAAAAGCAGAAGTTTTCAGTGACAAATTCAGTTTTAGAAATGGGTTCTCCATACATTTAACACTAATTTACTAATTTAGGTAATACATTTTGACAGATTTAGGTTTATCTCAAAATTCTGGCAACCAATAGAGCATTTTATAAGCCACTGATAACCTTTGGCTGGAACTTTTATTTCATGTGAGTGCACATAATTTCAAATATTCATCCAAAGAACAATTTATTTAAAGGGGTCATCGGATGCAAACTTCACTTTTACATGTTGTTTGAACTGAAATGTGTGTTGGCAGTGTTTTCACCCTATAATGATAAAAATCCACTCTTTTTTTTAATCCCTATAAATAATACCCCTTTCTCATATCAAGCTGTGTCACACAGACACAGGTCGCTCCCACGATTGTTGATTGACACTGGTGTTTTACCTTAGACCCGCCCTGAGCGAGCTGTCATCAGTCCGCCATTGTTTTGATGCTGGAGCGGTTGTAGACAAGAATGTCTCCTAAGAGATTGAGGTGTTTTGTTGTTGGATGTAATAATGAACATAGCAGTTGTCATTTACTCCCGACATCTGAGTCGCTGAAGACGCAGTGGATCACTTTTTTTTTTGAAGGGAATGTGCCCCCCGGTCTACCTAAATGCATTTACGTTCGTGCAAATCATTCGTGATCCAGCTTCGCCTACAGAAGTGATTCTAAGTTTTTTTTTTATGAATCTTTGCAAATTGCCTTTCATAACAATGTGCTAGTTAGCAAGTTTCGTGGCTAAATGCGGCGTCACCACACAGAAGAGAGGGGCGGGGTCAGCAAAGCTCATTAGCATTTAAAAAAACATGCACTAAAACGGGCTGCTGTGTGCAGAGCTGATTTTGAAAGGGTAAAAAGGGTGCTGTTTAACCCTACCACTAAAATTTTTTAACCAAAGTATGTTATAGACTTTTTATTAAGACCCTAAAGAATCATATCAACTTGTGGAAAATGGGCATCCGATGACCCCTTTAAGTGCTAAATAAACAAATAAATGTTAAATTAAAATAATAAAAAAAAGTAAATTAACTAATTTACAAGAAAATGTGCAAATATCAGGAAATTGTTCCAAAACAGGGAACTGGAAAGGTCATTGAAATAGTGAAATTTCAGTTATAATTTTAGTTATAATCTGCTGTACTAATGAGTAATATCTCATTGTCTAAATATTACTTAAAAATAAAATTTGCTTGTAAACTATACTGATGTCCAAATTGTGAACAAACTGTTGTCTTTTTAAGTTCTCTGTTTTTTACTAATTTGTTAAACCTGTTCACAAACCATTGTAAATCATTCATTAGTAGATCAAAAGATTAACAAAAGATTAAACTGATCTGTAATTTTTTAAGTTGTGATGAAATGGAAGTAGTGACATATTTTTTCTTCCATACTATGACATAAATCTGAGTGAAATATATTATGAAAAAGTAAAAAAGAAAATGTTGGGTGGGACTTGATTTTGTCCATAAAGTTTGGATGAGGGTTATTATAACTAAAAATAAAAATAAAACCATGAAAAACATTCTCATTACTTAAAATAAAACATTAAAGTGCCCCTATTATAGATTTTTGAAAATGACCTTTCATGCAGTGTGTAACACAGCCCTAAGTGAATGAAAACATCCTGCAAAGGTTTAAATCTGAAAGGTCACCGTGTATAAAGTTATTGTATCTCAAAAGAAAGAGTCGACTCTGAATCATTGAAACGAGTCGTTTTTAAAACGAATCCCAAGCCGTTTCATGTTGACGTCAACATGAATCATTAGCATATTGCCCGCCCACTTGTTCAGGGGTGTCAAACTCAATTCCTGGAGGGCCACAGTCCTGCAGAGTTTAGCTCCAACCCTAATTAAACACACCTGATCCAGCTAATCAAGTCCTTCAGGCTCAATTGAAAACTACATGGTTTGTGTGTTGGAGCAGGGTTGGAACTAAACTCTGCAGGGCTGCGGCCCTCCAGCAACTTAGTTTGACACCCCTGCACTTGTTGGTCTTTTCGCGTTGGTCTGAATGAAAATGCTAATTCATTCTTTGCCACTAGGTGCAGCTTTTGGAGCGGTAAAAATAGCAGTTTCCCCGGTAACGCTGTACACAAAGCAGCACTGCACTCACAAACACTGCTTTAAATGAAATCGACCAATCGGACAAATCACCGCAGATTAGCGTCATGCAAAGGAGGGGTTTGGAAAAATTAATCTTGAGCGAATCGTTTGGGAGTCATTGAGCAAATAAGGTAAAAATAAATGCATATTTTAAGAAAATGAATGTGTTTTTTGACCTTGCATGCATGTCAACCTGTTGCTGGGGACTCCCAAAACCAAAATATGAACCTTTCATAACCCATAATAGGGGCACTTTAAATGAAATAAAATAATTAAAAAATATTTTATATTATATTCATTTTTATATCATATTCATTTTGTTTAACTCAATGTACTTAAATACCTAAAACTTAAAGGTATAGTTCACCCAAAAATGAAAATTATGTCATTAATTACTCATGTCATTCCAAACCCGTAAGACCTCCGTTCATCTTCGGAACACAAATTAAGATATTTTTGATGGAATCTGAGAGATCTCTGACCCTCCCATAGACAGCAATGTAATTACCACGATCAAGGTCCAGAAACGTAGCAAGGACATCAGTAGTCCATGTGACATCAGGGGTTCAACCGTAATTTTACGAAGCTACGAGAATAACTTTTTGTGCGAAAAAAATAAAAAATAAAAAGACACAGAACAGCATATGCTGTTTGCGTTCAGTGGATACGCTCCAAAATGGCGCCAGAATGACGCGGAGGAGACGAATTTTTGAATAAAGTCGTTATTATTATTTTTGTTTTCTTTTGTGCACAAAAAGTATTCTCGTAGCTTCGTAAAATTACGGTTGAACCCCTGATGTCACATGGATTATTTTACCGATCGTTTACGTTTCTGGACCTTGATCGTGTAAGGATACTTGCTGTCTATGGGAGGGTCAGAGAGCTCACGGGATGAATAAAAAATGTCTTAATTTGTGTTCTGAAGATGAACGGAGGTCTTTCGGGTTTGGAACGACATGAAGGTGAGTAATTAATGACAGAAATTTTGAGTGAACTAACCCTTTAAGTAAACATTTCTAAAAACTATATGGACTAAATGATTGGAGATGTCCAGCAATGCCGCCAGAAAGAAATATGTGTTTTGACATTTTGATTAAAAATTAAGGTAAAAAATAATTTTCAATAAATTAAACATATGCATGGAAAAATCATATACAATCAGTTCTATAGCAAACAGATCTTAAATGTATTTTAAATAATCACGTAAAATAACCATAACAAACAAAATCACAAACAACAAGAAAGGTCCTAGAAAAATTAATTGGTGAAAACCTGTGGGACCCTGAACACTATATATTCCCATCTAGAAAACTAGAGTCAGGTTTTTTGCCTCTTTTTTAAAAGCTCCTTATTCTCTCCTCATCCCTCACTGTAATGCCGGATCTGATGATTGAAGAGAGAGAGAGCTTTGGCAGGAGGAATTTCTTCTCTGTTTGCTACCAGCACAAAGCAGGAGATCTACACTAATGTGAGTCAGAAAGTGTGTGTGAGAGAGGGAGAGAGAGAGAGAGAGAGAGAGAGAGAGAGAGATACTGTATGTCTCTGTGTGAGTGTGAGTTCTGGTCCTGTATGCATGTGTGCATGTGTGTGTGCATATTCTAGCACCTGTGTGAGGTGATAAGAGACTGCAGCAGTGAAAGCTGCCTTAGAATTCAGAGCAGAGACATGAATATAGTGGAGCAGGTCTCACACACACATACACACACACAAATAAAATCACTATAACTTTCAAATACAGTCCGTCAGGTGATCGTAGCTGCTGCTGCTGCTGCACAGCTCAGTGACTGCTGTTAAAACAAAATGAGATATGGCCACAAACACTCACGTGATGGTGTCAATCATGTCCAGACCCATCTCCACACAGCAGTGAGCGTGGTCCGCTTTGGGCTGGGTCAGGCCGGACACACAGTAATAACAGTCTCCCAAGATCTTAATCCTCCTGCAATGGTTTTCCTGCCAATCAGACACACAAAAGCATGATGGGAGATTTTTAAGAGAGCACACAAAGCCAATAAATTGGATGTGTAGTTGAAAGCAAGTCTGATGATTAATACCTTTATTTCAGCAAGAATGCATTAAATTAATCAAAAGTGACAGTCAATACATTTATAATGTTACAAAAGATCTAATGCAGTTCTTTTAAATGTTCTATTCATCAAAGAATCCTGAAAAAATAAATCACAAAAAAAAAATCAGTTTCCACAAAAATATCAAGTATTCAATATTGATACTAATAAGAAATGCTTCTTGAACACCAAATCAGCATGTTAGACAAATTTTAAGGATCATGTGACCAAAGGGACCAAAAAAGACACTTTGTCAGATTTAGACATTTTTTCCCTAAACTATAGTTACGTACATACACACCCAGATACTGATACATAACCTTTTGCAAATATATTATCAGGATTAGACCCTCCACATTGATTAAACACAATAAAACACTTTAGACTAAAGAGAGCAAGACAAACAGAAAGACAGAAAAGAAGAAACTCTACAGATCGATTGCTCTATTTCAATAGAAATGCACCATCTGGCACCACAGGACAGGAGGAGACTGCGGGAAACCCCCTGTCACAGCACACACACACACACCATCTGTGCCAGTCATTTCCAACTGTTGTCTGAATTTCAAACTAATGTCAAACTTGAAAAAAGTTTTAGCTTTTGTGACAGGGCTGCATCAAAAAGCTTTACTTTTCTCTGGAACAGACTGTATTTAGCCAAAGATTTACACTTGCTGATTTGGGGATACAGAAAGTTAGCTGTGAAAGTGTTGGAAGAAAGGAAAATTACGAAGGCGAAAATTTGAAGCTAATCTGCTTTACACGCGACACTTTGATCTTTTTCTAATACACAAGAAACCACAGTTTTACTTATTGGAGGATTGATAATTACAATGCATGACAAAGAGCCAAATAATGCAAAAGCCTGTAAAAGCTGCAGTTGTAATTTGCAGTTATTCAACATCAAAGACACTCATGTAGAATCTCAGACAGCACCTTTGAAAAGTGCAAACACAATCATAGCTGTCAGGACGGCAATTTAGCATTTACTGTCAGGGGCTGCTGACATATTTACTAGTGTTTGCTAAGACAAGTATCTCTATTACTATTGTTAGGGATCAGAACAAACTCTTAAGCTTTTATTAAACTTCTGTGAACAACCTGTCTTGCACAGTTTGTTCTGTGAACATTAAAGACACCAGCTATCACTTCAAATATGTGTGTGTGTTACATATAAATGTTCTTTTTTGTAGTCGTTAAGTTGTTTTTGAGGAATTCTAATCTCAGCAACTGCGCACTCTGGATTGGTGTACAGTGGTTTCTACTAAATCACTTCACATATACTACAGTTCAGAAATTTGTGTTTTTAAGTCTTCAGTCTTCATTCTCACATCACATGATCCTTCAGAAATCATTCTAATATGCTGATTTGCTGCTCAAGAAACGTATTATTATCAATGTTGAAAACAGTTGTGCTGCTTAATATTTTTGTGGATTTTTTTCAGGATTCTGTGATGAACAGAAAGTTTAAAAGATCCGCATTTAACTATGAAATAGAAATCTTTTGTAACATTATACTGTAAATGTTTTGACTGTCACTTATGAACACAAGTGTATGTAAATTCACGTTGAGTTTTTCTCAGTCAGAAGTTTTGATTCCTCTGTGATTTTTACGATGCTATAGCATTATACAACTCAAGCACTTCCTCTCTCCCACAGTGCACAGAGGGACTCTATGAGAAGCTGTGGCCACTAATGGGGATTCTAATTATAATGCTAATTAGCATATTGCAGTCAGACTGTGAGCAATCATATAAGTTACAGCATATGCCCAGTGATTTAAGATTCTCTCCAATAGCATTACTTACTGTAGCGAGTTCATCAAACTTCCCGAAGAGTTCGTTCAGCAGTTTGACCAGCTCCTGGGCCGTGCACTGTGAAGCTAGACTGGTAAAGCCCACAATGTCTGCAAACAGGATGCTGCACAGAACGAGAGGACAACAGGTTATGGTGATTCACACGAGACCTTACACAGTTACACCTACACTGTTCTTTGTAACGGCATGTGAATGACTCAAAAACTGTTTTATCAGAAACATGCTTTTGAATGAACATATAGTATATAGGGTCTACTGAATCTGTTGGATTTTTTTCATGAAAACATTAAAGTCAGTCAGATTAGCCCAGGCCAGGGGTCCATGGGGGCCCAGCTGAGGGGTCAAGGTTTGGCTGGTTAGTATAGTCCAATTAACCACTCAGCATTGTATCATTCGATTATCAAGTTGGTAGTGTTATTATTATTAACAAAAACTAATTAAAAATGCAATGACAGAAGTAGCGACAGATCTTTTATTCTGTATTGTGATGAACATTTGAGTGTAACAGTTCCTCGAAAAAAAACGAATGGGTTCTACATTGTTAGTTAATTAGATGGAGGCTGATCTGAATGCGAGTTTCCAGTCGACTCTAAGAAAAGTGTGGAGTTTAAGCAGACAAATAATTAGAGAGGTATATACTGTAAGATTATTGGAGGAATTTTTAGAAGAAAATACTATTTCAGTCTTTTAAATTTTTATGTTTACTTCAGCGTGTTATTTGTCATTTCTTTGTAATTATTTATGAAATTTACTTGCAATTTCTGAGTGAAAATAGTGTCTACACTTTTTTTTTTTCAGTGTACGACACCAGAGAGAAGTATTGTTTCACCAGAAGATTGAATTATGATATTTTGATTAAAAATTACAAGGTCAAAAAGAGAAAAGAAAGACAGATTACATGAATTTAGAAAATATAGTGCATTTTAATTTTATGCTGACTTCAATTAAAATAAAATTTAAAATGATCACAAATTATTTTTTGTTTTACTCTTAGATTACATATTACTGAATATAAAGATTTCAAACCTTATAACGGACTTCATTAACATGAAAATGCAATGCTGTGATTTAAATAACATCTAAATATAAACTAAACTATATAAAAAAACAATCACTAATATCAGCTAAATTGAAAGGACTCAAAATAAACATGAAAGAAAACAAAAATCTAAATTCAAAACTACAGTAATATACTAATGGCTCCAGAGTCTTTAGTTAAAAGCCATTCTGACTCAGGTTATGGTCTCAATAAAACCTATATCTCGAAACTAAGCAAACATGGCAGCAAGATATGAATGAGAGTACAAACATATAGCTTTTATAGCGCTCACATAAAGCCCTCTCTTCATCTCTGATCTGGAGCTGGGCCTGCATTAACCTCATCTTTTAGACAGTCAGTTAGTCATGGAAAAGTTACTTGTATGCATCATCTTTCACTCACCAATCTCTTGGCTGGAACGGGTCTTTGAGACGGCATATGTGTGTATATGTGTATATGTGCTATTGTGTGAATTTGCCCCCCAGCACTGCCTTGTTCCATCTCTCGCTCTCCGTCTCTCCACGTGTGTGGGCAGTGAGGGTTAATTGAGCAGCTCTTGAGTTGATAGCACTAGTGCTGTGGGCGCCGTACATGCTGTGCGAGCTTTGGTTGGCAGCCAGACTCAGGAACTTAGACGACTGTGCGTGAGTGTAGAGTTGTTGACTCTTATTGACTCACTGATTCAGTATTCGCAATCACAATTTAAGTACAGTGGAATTGACACTGTCTGTATTGTCTGGAAAAAAAAACTATGTGTAGTGCTCTCATCTTTCATTCATGGAATAAGTGTGGGTTTTCAACATGAATGGCTTGATTGTTGAAACACACTCTCTCTTGTTCTTTCTTTACCTGACGTTGTCATGTCGTTGGATGTATATCTTATGGAAGATTCTTTCTGGTGGCTTCAGGAAGTCCTCCTTCATCTCCATGGCAACATTTCTGGGCAGCAGGCTCATGAGAAGGCGTTCCTGTAATGTTTCCATTACATTTTAGGATAAACAGCAAGTTTCTGAATGTCTTCAGTCAAGTTTAACTCTTTCCCCAGCCACCACAAAGTTGCCAGCCACCACCAACATTTTTGATCGTTTTCACAAAATTTTCATGGCTCCCAGAATATTATGCTGTATTAATATCTGAACAACCAATGTCAACAGAAAATACAAAAAAAAGTTTTATTCTAGCTTAAAGGGATAGTTCACCAAAAATGAAAATTATGTCATTAATTATTCACCTTTCTTTCATTCCAAACCCATACGACCTTCGTTCATCTTCAGAACACAAATTAAGATATTTCTGATGGAATCCAAGAGTTTTCTTACCCTCCATAGACATCAACACAACTACCATGTTCAAGGCCCAGAAAGGTAGTAAGGACATTGTTAAAAAAGTCTGTGTGACATCCGTGATTCAACCTTAATCTTATGAAGTTATGAGAATACTTTTCGTGTGCAAAGAAAACAAAAATAACTTTATTCAACGATTTCTTCTCTTCCGGGACAGTCTTCGATTTTGCATGGACCTTTTTGGGCCTGGGCAGTTGCGTTGCTGTCTATGCAGGGTCAGAAAGCTCTCAGATTTCATCAAACATATCTTAATTAGTCTTCAATAACTTCATTAGTCTTATGGGTTTGGAACGACATGAGGGTGAGTAATTAATGACAGAATATTCATTTTTGGGTGAACTATCCCTTTAATGCATTTAGTAATTTGTTTCCAGAACAAACATCAAAGCATAGATGGAGTAGATCGCTTTCAAACTCGCACACTTTAATAATAAGGTCACTAATAAACGCACTTTATTATAAGGTCCAATTCTCGCTATTAACAAACCACTAACTATAACTTTTGCCTTAATAAACTCCTAATTTTCTGCTTATTAATAGTTAGTAAGGTACAGTAGTTATTGGGTTAGATTAGGGAAATAGAATATGGTCATGCAGAATATGTGCTTTATAAGTACTAATAAACAGCCAATATGTTAATAATAGGCATGCTAATAAGCTTTTAATAGTGAGAATTGGTCCCTATATTAAAGTGTTACCAAACTATGAAATAACACAAATGTGATTAGGAGAATTCTGCAGTGACCAAAAATGACCAACAAATTAACTCTCTCTCATATTTTAGATTGACATTTGCTTTACATTAGTTTTTTCCAACATGAGATTTTTTTATCCAACAAAGCAGACTTACTGTTGTGTATGTAAACATGCAAATTTGTAATTTATGTTACATAACAAATGTGAAAGTCTCTTTAAGTAATGTTCACCATGCACAGACATGGAAATTTCCAAGGAAAGCCGCGGCCTTCCGGTTGGTCTTCAAATTGACGTCACGACTGAACAGCTCCATAAAAAACCCATTAAAATGATTGTGATGGCCATTGTATTATGGTTACTGTTAGTTTAAAAATGGCCACTTCTGTTATCTGTATGCGTTTTATCTAATGAACTCACTGATAGCTGTAAAGTGGCCAATCTCTGTGAGAGATCACAGTTCTGAGTGTTAGTTGGTTGGCATGGCAAAGGTAAGTTTCTGTGGAAACGCATAGTTCATTGCCAAACCATGCATTACTAAAAGCAGGTGATAAATGCCTTCTCGATGAGCAAACCCCAGCGAGCCATGCCACCTGTGTTAGCCACGGGTTGCTTTGTCACTCGTCTGCACTCAAAAGTTGAGCTGAAAGTTGGGTTGAGAGTTTGTAGCAGCATGACTATAATTGTCTGAGGATTTTGAAACTTAAAATCAACTAACATTGTCTGTTTCATATACATTACATGTTTTTGTTTGCTGAGCAAATCATAGTTGTATGGAACTGTATATCTATGTGCTGCATATATAATCATAATAAAATGTTAATTAGTTGCTCAAGAAAAAATTATCACTGTTGTGAAAAATTTTGGGAAACCGTGATACACTCTTTTAAGATTCCTTGATTAATAGTTCAAAGTTCAAAATAACAGCAATTTTTTTGGTAATAAAAATCTTTTGTAACATTGTACATAGCTTTATTGTTACTTTTGATTAATTAAATTCATCCTTGCTGAATAAAAGTATTAATTTATTTGATAAAAAATATTTTATTGTACATTTTACTGGAGTGTACATACAGGTGCATCTCAATAAATTAGAATGTCGTGAAAAAGTTCATTTTTTCTTGTAAGTTATTTCAAAAAGTGAAATTTTCATATATTTTAGATTCATTGCATGTAAAGTAAAACATTTCAAAAGTTTTTTTGTTTTAATTTTGATGATTAGAGCTTACAGCTCATGAAAGTCAAAAAATCAGTATCTCAAAATATTAAATATTTACATTTGAGTTTCAATAAATGACCATCCATACAGTATAAATTCCGGGTATCTCTTGTTCTTTGAGACCACAATAATGGAGAAGACTGCTGACTTGGCAATGATCCAGAAGATGAACATTGACACCCTCCACAAAGAGAGTAAATCACAGAAGGTCATTACTGAAAGGTGTGGCTGATTTCAGAGTGCTGTATCAAAGCATATTAAATGTAAAGTTGACTGGAAGGAAGAATTTGGGTAGGAAAAGGTACACAAGCAACAGGGATGACCACAAGCTTGAGAATACTGTCAAGCAAAGCAGATTCAAACACTTGGGAGAGCTTCACCACGCTCAGACGTCTTCAGGTAAAGGGCTACCAAGCCACTTCTGAACCAGAGACAACGTCAGAAGTGTCTTACCTGGGCTGTGGAGAAAAAGAACTCAGTGGTCCAAAGTCCTCTTTTCAGATGAAAGTAAATGTTTTATTTCATTTGGAAATCAAGGTCCCAGAGTCTGGAGGAAGAGTGGAGAGGCACAGAATCCATGTTGCTTGAAGTCCAGTGTGAAGTTTCCACAGTCAGGGATGATTTTGGCTGCCATGTCATCTGCTGGTGTTGGTCCACTGTGTTTTCTGAAGTCCACAGTCAACAAAGCCATCTACCAGGAAATTTTAGAGCATTTCATGCTTCCTTCTGCTGACAAGCTTTATGGAGATGCTGATTTCCTTTTCCAGCAGGACTTGGCACCTGCCCACACTGCCAAAGGTACCAAAAGCTGGTTCAATGACCATGGTGTTACTGTGCGTGATTGGCCAGCAAACTCGCCTGACCTGAACCCCATAGAGAATATATTGGGTATTGTCAAGAGGAAGATGAGAGACAACAGACCCAACAATGCAGATGACCTGAAGGCCACTGTCAAAGAAACCTGGGCTTCCATACCACCTCAGCAGTGCCACAAACTGATCACCTCCATGCCACGCCGAATTGAGGCAGTAATTAAAGCAAAAGGAGCCCCTACCAAGTATTGAGTACATATACAGTAAATTAACATACTTTCCAGAAGGCCAACAATTCACTAAAAATGTTTTTTTATTGGTCTTATGAAGTATTCTAATTTGTTGAGATAGTGAATTGGTGGGTTTTTGTTAAAGGTGAGCCTAAATCATCACAATTAAAAGAACCAAAGACTTAAATTACTTCAGTCTGTGTGCATTGAATTTATTTAATACATGAGTTTCACAATTTTAGTTGAATTACTGAAATAAATGAACTTTTCCACGACATTCTAATTTATTGAGATGCACCTGTATATACTATGTGTGTGTGTGTGTGTGTGTGTGTGTGTGTGTGTGTATATATATATAAATATATACGGTATATATATACATATACTGTATCTCACAAAAGTGAGTACACCCCTCACATTTCAGCAAACAATTTAGTATAATTTCTCAAGGGACAATACTGCACAAATGAAACTTGGATATATTTTAGAGTAGTCAATGTGCAGCTTGTATAGAAGTACAAATTTACTGTCCTCTAAATATAAATTTTATATATAACATATAACCATTATTGTCCAAATAACTGGCAAGAAAAATGAGTACACCCTAAGAGAACATGTCAAAACTGTGTCCAAAGTGTCAATATTTTGTAGGGACACCATTGTTATCTGGCACTGCCTTAATCCTCCTGGGCATGGAATTCACCAGAGCTGCACAGGTTGTTGCTGGCATCCTCTTCCACTCCTCCATAATGACATCACAGAGCTGCTGGATGTTAGACACATGGTGCTTCTCCACCTTCCGCTTGAGGGTGCCCCACATGTGCTCAATAGGGTTCAGGTCTGGAGACATACTTGGCCACTCCATCATCTTCACCTTCAGCTTCATCAGCAAGGCAGTTGTCATCTTGGCGGTGTGTTTGGGGTGGTTGTTATGTTGGAAAATAGTTTCTGAAGGGAGGCATCATCTTCTGCTTCAGAATGTCACAGTACTTGTTGGAATCCATGTTTCCCTCAATGAACCGCAGCTCCCCATTACCAGCAGTAGTCATGCAGCCCCAGACCATGATGCTTCCACCACCATGCTTGACTGTAGGCAAGGCACAATTTTCGTGGTACTCATCACCAGGGCGTCGCCACACATGCGGGACACCATTTGAGTCAAACAAGGTTACCTTAGACTCATGAGACCACAGGACATGGTTCCAGTAATCCATGCTCTTGGACAGGTTGTCATCAGCAAACTGTTTGCAGGCTTTTTTGTGAGCCAGCTTCAGAAGAGGCTTCCTTCTGGGACGACGGCCATGCAAACTGACTTGTTGCGGTGTGTGGCGTATGGTCTGAGCACTGACAAGCTGACCTTCCACTTCTGCAACCTCTAAAGCAATGCTGGTAGCACTCATGTGTCTGTTTTTTGAAGCCAGCTTCTGCACCTGACGCACAGCACAAGGACTCAACATCTTTGATCGACCCTTGCGAGGCCTGTTCCGACTGAAACCTGTCTTGGAAAACCTCTGTATGACCATGGCCACTGTACTGTTACTCAGTTTCAGGGTGTTACCGAACTTCTTATAGCCTAGGCCATCGTTGTAGAGAGCAACAATTCTAATTCTCAAATCCTCAGAGTGTTATTTGCCATGAGGTGCCATGTTGAACATCCAGTGGTCAGTATGAGAGAATTGTACACAAAGAACCAAATTTTAACTGCTCTAAAACAAGATACACAAATTTGTATGGTCCTGTCAAGCAGACAAAAACATGAACATGAAGAATAGGACATGTGGCTTTGCATGGTTAAACAATCTATAGCTGTTATCACTTAGGGTGTACTCAGTTTTGTTGCCAGCTTTTTTGACAATAATGGCTGTATGTTGAGTTATTTTCAGAGGACAGTAAATCTTTACTGCTATACAAGTTACACATTGACTACTCTAAAATAAATCCAAGTTTAATTTCTATTGTATTGTCCCTTAAAAAATATACTAAATTGATTGCGGAAATGTGAGGGGTGTACTCACTTTTGTGAGATGTATATATATATATATACATACATACAGTATATCTGTCACACTCTGTATCGGAAGGAACGACGGAGACATGGATCAAGGAACAGTCTTTAATATAATCCAAACACAGAGTAAATCCACACAAGGAACGGCTGGTGACACACGAACATGACAATTGAGACCCGACAAAGACATACAGCACAGACTGGGACTTAAATACATGGGGAAATGAGGACAATTGACACGACACACCTGAACCAAATGACATGATCAACCATGGGAGAAACTGGGTCATAGGGAGCACATGGGGAGAAAAACACACACAAACAATCCAGAGGCGTGACATATCGCCCCCCTCCCGGAAGGTGCGTCCTCGCACCGCAGGAACAACATAGAGAGGTATGGGTGGGAACAACATAGGGAGGAGGCTCGGGAGGAGGACGGACACCCGGGAGGGGCTGGCAGATAGAGTCCATGGTGGAGACAATGGAGGGAGGAGCCAGGGCGGATCAGACAGAGGAAGGAGCCAGGGAGGAGACCGGAGGGACTTGGAGCAGGAGGAGCCAAGCGGGACCCAGGCCACAGTCATAACAGCGACCCATGGTGGAGCCGACAGAGGGATGAGCCATGGTGGAGGAAGGGCTGACGACTCAAGGGACTGGCCGACGGCGGCGGAGCAGGTGGTGGCAGAGCCCGAGACGGAGAGCCGAGGAGCCAGGGTAACGAGGAGGATCCGGAGGACCACGGCGGAACATGTAGCTCAGGCGACCGATGCAGAGGCGTGGATCCGGAAGGCCGTGGTGGAGCTGGAGCGACAGAGGACCAAGGTGGAGCAGAAGGGAAGGAGGAGCCTGACGGAGCCAGAGGGAAGGAGGGATGAGGCGCAGCCAGAGAAGTATAGTCATGAGGCAACGGATGGTCGACGACAGACCAAGGCGGAGCCGGAGGGACCAGGGAGCCCGGTGGAGCCAAGTGGACTGACGGGCCATGGCGGAGAGCTAGGCGCCATGGTGGAGCCTCTGGGTCGATGGGCCGAGACAGAGTCTGGGACTCAGAGGCTGGAGGCGGAGGCAAGGGGTTATCCAGCCACGCCGACAACGGAGACTAGCAGACCCGCGGTGCTCACCCCAAACAGATGGTGGGCTGAGGGTGAGCAGAGGGGCTCACAGTGGTGGAGGAAGCAGGAGCAGGAGGGTGGGTGGGCATTTTGAGCCTACGGGCTCTCAGGGCTGCAATCAGAAGCAAAAGCCCTCCCTGGGTTGAACTTGGGAACTGAAGCCCTCTCTGTGTTGGACTCGGGGACACAAGCCCTCTTGGGGCTGGACTCGGGAACGGGAGCTCTCTCTGGACAAAACTCAGGAACAGAAGCCCTCTCTGGGCCTAATTTAGGAACAGAAGCCCTCTCTGGGCCGATCTTGGGAATGGAAGCCCTCACTGGGCCAAACTCAGGAACAAGAGACCTCTCTGGGCTGGACGTGGGAACAGGAGCACTCTCTGGGCTGGACGTGGGGGCAGGAGGATCAGAGGCCTTTCCTGGGCCATACGTGGGAACCGCAGACCTCTCTGGGCTGGACTCCGGAACTGAGGCCCTCCCTGGGCTAGACTCGGGATCTGAGGTCCTCCCTGGGTCAGACGCCCAGAGAACAGCAGCCCTCTCCAAGCTGAACTTGGGAACTGAGGCCCTCCCTGGGCCAGACGTGGGAATGGGACTGACAGAAGGCTCTGACAAAGGAGGGAAGAGAGAGGGCAGGTCGGACCATAAATCCAATTTGGGATCCCCTTCAGCGTTCCACATTCCCAGATCCACAATAAGCTCACCCTCATCCATGGTACAGTGGGCGGAGCTCCTCTCCGCGCTTTCGCTGTTCATGGTTTTTCCCCTTGTGGCGGGCGTTGTCACCGGCTCTCGCACCTGGTCTGACGTTACTTGCAGCTCCGGCTCCGCGGCGATCCTCAGCTCTTTTGCTCCGTTCGGCAATGGCTTGTCGGTCACGGTGGGCTCGGACTCACCATGAGTTGTATTGTTTTTATCCACTTTTACCTTTAATATTTGGTATGTTCACCTTTTGCAGCAATTACAGTGGCACATCTCTCTGGCATAGTGTCAATATATTTCCTGAGAACTTCAACACTAATGTTATCCAATGCCTTCTGAAACTCAAGCCAAAGGCCTTTCCTTTGAATGTACAATAGATCTATAGATTTGCTTGATGGGGTTGGGGTCTGGACTTTGAGGAGGCCAGTCTATCATTTTCAATGTTCCAGCAGATTCCTTCCATTGTAGGTAGTTCTGGCAATAGTTCGTTTTATGGGTATTGTAATGGCCAATTCAACAAAAACAACTGAAACCTCTTAAATATGCCAAATGTTCCAAAAATGTTGGCACCACTGTATATTATTACAGTAGAATTAGTTGTAGTAATAATAGTATTAGCATTGTTAGTATTATAAATAATACTGGCCTCCCCTTTTCCATTTAATATTTCCATTTAATCAAAAAAAAAACATGTACTCAAATATTCTCCCTCTTTGTGATTTAATGAATCTTTTCAAGAAACTCTCAAACTTTTGAAATCAATACATATTCCATTCTTGCTGAATGTGCACTTTAGTACACATAAATGACAGATCATCTGTATGTCCAAATTGAAAGATGACAGACCGGTCCATATCTCTGCAGTGAGTGCACACGCGTTTGTGAGAGTTTGTGTGTCAGAGAGAGAGTTGTGCGGTACAGCTTGGTGTGATGTATAAAGTGGGTGGTGTTACCTTCTATTCAGGGAGTTTGTTGGGTAGGAGGTGGATGAGTCATGTGCAAACAATTATAACCAATTTTCAGTCGCTAAGGAACAAGGGGAAAGTGTCCTCTTCGCTTTAGTTTGTATGAGTGTGTTTTGCATCTTTCCGTCTTATGCCCCTCTCCACTTCATTTATAAATCATTCAGTAATTATCCACTGCAATCTACCCAGAGCTTGGTGAGGGAGATAAGTTATGCTAATGTTGCTATTTGATTCACATTCTTTATCATTGATATAATCCACAATGACAGCGAAAGATGAAGCAGTCTCACTGAGAAATAAAGTGGGATGGTGGATCTGGATTGTTCAAGTAGGTTGCCGCTGCAAAATAATCTTTGAATAAGAGCACCACAATCTGCTATGTGTGCATTTTTTTTTTCCAGAAATGTCCATCCCACAAATACGCCAACAGATATGGCAAAGAGTTTGCTCTAAGTATAGAAAGTCCTGTTTCATTCAGGATTTGGTTTATACAGTAGAGGTGCTGCTGTGTATCTGGACGGAGGCATGGAAGTTGTTTAATATATTCATGTTTTGGCATAACTGTTTGTTATGCTGCCCTAAAATTTATGCTGCCAGAAAAACAAATACTGTTTTTTTACCAATTTTATTAATTAACCTTTTTTGGACGGCTGCATTAATCCAAAAAAGGGAAAGAAAGAAAAAAAAAAAAAACATTTGTTTGACTTTAAAATCAACATAAATTTCATTCGCAGCTCATTTTACTGTAGAACAAATTTCCAAAAAGTTATATGTGGGGTGGGAATTGAATCAAATTGGTTTGCTGTAGATTGTGTAAAACAATGTTCTGCATCATTCAGAAATGAACTGAAAAAATGCTTTAAAATGAAAGTTGTTAGTTTTTTATACTCTTCCGTTAAAATGTTTGAGGTCGATAAGATTTTTATGGCCTCATATGCTCAACAAAGCTGCATTTATTTAAATAAAACAGTAATATTGTAAAATATCATTACAATTTTAAATAAATATTTTCTAATATACAGTTGTCACGTGTTGGTGATGTACATACGCACGGTGACGGGCCACAGTGGGTGGGGGCTCTGGAGGAGGACGTGGAGCAGATGTTGGTCCAGAGACCAGCCAGGACGAAGCCCCAGGGCGGAGTCGAGGGAGGGAGGAGCCATGGAGGAGAAGGCCTAGACGATACCCTGGGGACGACTGACGGAGATGGAGCCGATGGAAGGAGAGCCCTAGATGGAGCCGAACAGACAGAGAGCCAGGGCGACACTGAGGATCCGGACGGCCAAAGCGGAGCTGAAGGCTCAAGTGACCCAGACGGGGATCTGGAAGACGGCGGCAGAGCCAGAGTGACTGAGGACGAAGGCGGAGCCGAAGGGAAGAAGGAGCCTGACAGAGCCAGAGGGACGGAGTGACGAGGCAAAGCCGGAGGAGTGGAGTCCCGAGGCGGCGGATGGTCAACGACTTACCAAGGCGGAGCCGGAGGGACGAGGGAGCCCGGTGGAGCCAAGGTGGAGTGGGATGACGGGCCACGGTGGAGCTGAGGGAGCTAGGGAGTCAGGAGACGGAGGAGAGCTGGACGGGACCAGTGGAGACTTAGGAGACACAGAACCGCTGGGAATCACCTCCCCAACCCAGTCGATCAAATCCATATCAAAGATGTCCATAAGTTCCTCAATATATAGCCCAGTGGCCAGTTGCAGCTCACCTTCAACAGCGGGAGTGTGGGCGGCGCTTCCCTTCAAGCCCTTGATCTCCACTAAAACTCCCTCAGGAACGGACAGTGTTGCCGGCTCACACACTTGGTCAGGACATTCTTGAGGCTCAGGCTCCAGGGCGATGATCGGCTCAGTCGCGGGTTTTTGCACTGGCTCACGTGTCACGGCAGGCTCAGGCTCTCCGTCTGCAGTGGGCTCAGGCAATACCTCGGGATGACGGCTGGCTGGTCAATGGTTTGGGAGTGGGGCTGGAGATGTCCTCATCAGCGGGGCAGATGGAGAAGTATAGTCCATTATTCTCCAGCAGCCACTCCACACATGCGGCGAAATTGTCCCGAGGACCGCTCCCTGAGGCTTGAGATGTAAAACACACAAAGCGAGCGGTCTGGATAGTGCGTTAGGCCAACTCCAAAAATTCCCTTGTGTGAGTCTCTAGGGAGTGGTCCCTCTGCTGCAGGCATAGCAGGACAACATTAGGATTGTCCATGGTGACAGAGGAGTGGGGAAAAAAGGAAACAAAAACGCAGGAAAAAAAAAATAACTGTAGCCGTTCCGTTCTTCTGTCACATGTTGGTGATATACAGTATATAGGCATGCTGATGAAGGAGATCAACAAAAAAGTATTTTAATTTGAAAATCCAGGAGACAAGGCTTATAAGCATGAACCAAACAAATGGAACTAATGAGATGATTAACAGACAACAGGTGAACTGAATGACTAATTAAACAGAACGGGGAAAACTAGGTCACAGGGGAAACACAGAGACAGAAAACCACAGACATGTAACCACAGATATTTCAAAATGCATGTTTTTCTTTTATGTAAGGCAGTGTCATATGATCTTTCAGAAATCATTCTAATATGCTGAATTGCTGCTAAAGAAACATTTATTATCAACATTGAAAACAGTTGTGCTTCTCAATATTTTTGTGGTATAGAAAGTTCAAAAACATTTATTTAAATTTTTTGTATCAATGTCTTTACTGTCACCTTTGATCAATTTAATGCATCCTTGCTGAATAAAGTATTCAAATATTAATTTCTTTAAAAAAAATTACTGACCCCAAATTTTGCACAGTACTGTAGGTCTTTTAGACCAGACAAAAGAACACTTGATTTCCAGAAAGCCATTACCTGTTTAGTTGCAATTCATTGAATTCCAGTTCCTGTCATTCCAATTTAAATTCCAATTCAACTTTGAGTCAAGCTGTATTTTTCTCTTGCAAAACCATGTACTGTTAAATTATACACAATAAAGCATACATTAAGAAACTAAAAAGGATCTATAATGATTTCATGTTTACTTAGGTTTACATTTGCAGCTAGTAAGCCGAATAAAAATGCTAAGCCATTACTCACACTCAGTAGCATCGAGAGCCTGTTCTGAGGTGCTTTTGGTGGGCTGTAATGGCATTAAAGTTGCATACAGCCTGAATACCAACTAAGTCAAGCACCTGACCTTCGACCCGATCTCACAACTGTTTTGTGTGTCTTAGCTTACATGCAACTGTGTGTGCGTGTGGTAGTACGTGTTTGCAGAGAAAGCTTGACCTTTAAGCTAGTCGGGGGGGTGGGGGGGAGGGTTAATGAAAGCAATCTTGCAAAGTAAATTGCCTGTCAAAACTGCAACTTTAACTTGTTGGAGAAAATGAAACAGCTGATCATTTCATCGAAAACATGCAGCTGTTACGTTTGCGTGTATGCCAGTGCACGTGTCGTGAAGGTCTGACCTGTTTCTCATTCTCGTCCTCTAGTTGCAGGCGCTGTTGGATGCAGTTTCTGGCCTGTAGGAAGGCCTTCCTCTGGGCGCGCTCAGTAAGGACTCGCACAAACACACCCGACAGATTCACGCTGACCAGCAACACTGCATTTGCTACCAGCTACGAACACAGAGAGAGAGAAAAATAACAGGGTTTGTGTGACCATCTCTGTTTATCAGACCATGCTGAAGGATTCTGACATCTACAACATTCGGCGACTGAATACGAACTTTCAGTGATTAGGAATGGCGTACTGGTAAGTGTGTGTGTGTGTGTGTGTGTGAACAAGAGTGAAAAACGGGGCCAAAGAGTGAAACTAGCTTGAAGGATAGACGGAAACAGATGCCGAGAACAGGGGAAGCGGGTTCATTTTTTTCAATCCATCCTGAGATGATAAACTCGAGCGCGGAGACGGACACAAACCCCCCATGCTAGATTGCCTGAGAATCTCTACGGATTAGTTTCTGTGACCGAAATAATCAGCAATTGCCTGGCTTTTGAGACACGTCACTTCAAACGGGCACCTATTAGGGCTTTGTATTGTTCATTCATAGAGCAACAGAAAATTAGATTACCCAGAATTCCTTCAATTGGTCTGTGCATTCTTTTAACAGGCCCTTTGTAAATGAAAGTGAAGGCCATTTGCTAACTAGCACAAAGCAGTGACATTATTACAAATCCTTAGCCAAGGTTATGAGGTTTACAAATTAGCTAACAAGGCTAATAAGCAATGTGGCCAATGGAAGCCTGTTTCTGCCACGCAATTCTGAGAAAAAAGGAAATATGAAATATGAGACGAAATAGGAGAAATATAAACTCAGAATTTAAACTTCCTTTCTTTTTTCCGAAATTCTGAGCTTACATTTCGCAACTCAGGCCCTGTTTCCACTAGTGTGATTTTGTTTTAAAACGTGTGTTTTGCATTTTAAAATGAAAATGATCCTCGTCTACACTGGCGTTTTCACTGCTTTTCAGAAACAATCTCTGTTCCACACTACACAACCGAAAACGCATATCACATGACCATTCGTGCCAGTAAAACAATGAGCATGTGTTATTGTTTACACGGTCATCAAGGATATGCAAAGCGAATGTGGACAGCCATGCCATCGGTTTCAAAATTCTCTGTTTTGGTCTGTTTACACGGAAACGCAACCCCAGAGTTTTCAAACTAAAACTAAAGGTCTGCAGCGTTTTCAAAAGTCTTTGTTTTCGAGGGTAAACGACAGGCGTAACCGTAGCAAAAGTTATGTGTTTTAAAAAAAAAACGCACAAGTGTAAACGTACCCTCAGTGTTGTTGTTGTTGTTGTTTTAAAAAAAGGTAATTGCAAATATTTTATCTCACAATCCTGACAACTGCGAATTTATATCTTAAAATGCAGACTTTTCAAAATTGAGAATTCTGTGTTTATACCTCGCAAATCTGCAATTATATCTTGCAATTCTGAGTTTATCTCACAATTCAGACTTTTTTTTGCAATTCTGAGAAAAGGGAATTCAGAGATATAAAACATGCAATTTTGACTTTTTCTATAATAATTGTGAGTTTTAGAAGTCTGAATTTCAAGATATAAACACAGATTTCCAACTTTCTCACATTTTTTTTCTCAGAATTATGAGTTTACATTTTGCAATTCATCTTTTTGTTGTTGTTTCTGCTACAGAATAAAAAATAAAAAAGGTAATGGTAACTTTTTATCTCTTTTTCGTAACTGCACGTTTATATCTCACAATTCAGACTTTTATTCTCAGAATTGTGTGTTTATATCTTACAGTTCTGAGACTATATCTCGCAATTTATATCTCGCAATTTCTCATTTATATCTCACATTTCTGCATTTGTATTGTGCAATTCTGAGTTTATATCTCACAATTTTGTTTATATCTTGCAATTCTGAGTTTATATCTCAAAATTCTGAGTTTATATCTCACATTTCTGCATTTATATCGTGCAATTCTGAGTTTATATCTCACAATTCTGTTTTGCAATTCTGAGTTTATATCTGACAATTTTGTTTATATCTTGCAATTCTGAGTTTATATCTCACATTTCTGCATTTATATCTTGCAATTCTAAATTTATATCTCACAATTCTGTGATTATACCTCACAACTCTGCATTTATATCTCACAATTCTAAGTTTATATCTCACAATTCCCCTCAGAATTGTGCAAAAAAAGTCAGATCTGTGAGCTAAAAAGTCACACAATTACCGTTTTTATTTTTTTATTTATCCAGTGGTGGAAACAATCTTCCATAGTGGCCAGTTTGATCATTGGTTTTGGCTATTGATTGGTTATCATTGATCAAGGATTTAAAGTCATGTTATTGGCTTATAGACGGCTGACCATCCTGTATATAATGCGTGATGTGCATTAAGGTTACGCTGTGACAGTCTGAGTGAGAGGCCGTGAAAAAACCTCATTAACTCAGCATGTGAACGGTGACACTTGTGTCTAGATGTGAAGTGCTCTTGAAGTTTGGAGAGCAATAATGAAATACTGTATATGCTGTGTGCTGTGCGATGCTGCTGTTTTAATGTGAAGTGGCATGCTGATATTTTTAGATCAGGTGTTTTTAATGAGTTTATGTCGATCCTCTTTGCTTAAGGTATTTGGAGTGTTTTGATTGGATTTTAGGCACTCTACCGGTCTTTTTGATGAAATCAAGGCTTAGTAGGTCACCAAATCTAGTCCCTGTTCTCACAGGTTTGGTTTTTGATGACGGAAGCTGCAATTCCTGTGTGAGCGTTTGTTACAAACATCATTTAGCATCCAGCGAGGATGTAGCGAGACATGTGAAACTGTCACGGCGTTCAGTAAATCAGAGGTGTAGAGGTTACAAGCTGAACTGAAATGTGTCATTTTGTCAGTCTTCCAGATTAAATGAAAGGCCACTCTCCATATTAATATCAAGATTAATATCTTGCTCTGTTTACAGCCTCACTCTTTTCATTAAATCTTGTTCTGTTTAGATATACGCTGTTTAATGTCTCAGAGACAGTATGTACAGTATAACAACAGTATGTATAACAATAACAGTAGTGATATTGAAATTAGCCTCTTATTTTCATGTCAATTTCTTTAATTATGTTTCTCTAACCTAATCATATCTCGCTTCTGTTAGTGGAGCCTTATCCCTCTGTGACTGGTATCTATTTCAGTAATGTTGTTTCTGTTTTGAAAATGTTTAGAAGTATTACAATGGATTGATAACAATTTTGTGGTAAAGGTAAATCTCTGTAGCTACACTCATGCATGCTCTTCCTGACCAATTTTTGTCTGAAACATACTGAACTGTTTAAAACAGTTGTGCTGTAGTACTGAATATCAGACCTGCAGCCTTGTGTTTATGGCCAAAGCTGTACTGACATTTAGCACAACAGCACTCTTGCGCATGTGATTCTGCTTAATTGTATCACTATTACGCTGGCTGGAAGAAAATGTATTTAAGGGACAAAGGAATATAGTCCAAGTTAAAGGGAAACTTTAAATGAAAACAATTTACAGTTTTATCACTGAAGCTCTATTTATTCTGAATATGTTTTTTTGAACACATCTTCATAAATCTCCAACTGGCCAAGCATGTAATTAATAAATAAATAAATAATTCAAGGTTATTCCACTGGTATTAGAGTCATTTGTTGTGTCAGGACAGAAAATAAAATAGCATGTCATCTCACAGTAAAATTCTGACTGCTAAAGCTGATGATAAAACACATTTTTAGTTTTAGTAATTTTAGTTTTTAGTATAGTATTATTATGCTAATTTTGGCACAGAAGCTGTGCAAGCTATTGAAACATCCAAATAATTTCAGTTCTGATATTCTTAATAAAATTAAATAGATTTTTTTTTTTTTTTTTTTAAATCAGTGTTGGAAGTTATTCAAATGGCCATTTAAAATGCACACAATTCAGATAATTTTAACATTCACATATTTTTGAATTAATCACTGACTGACTTTCTGTTTGATTTGTGTGGTGTATTTTTCATAAAATAAGTTCTGATAAGTTTCTGACTGACTGCTCTCTTTAGGAGCTGTCCATCCTCAGTGGTGCTGAAGTCAGACTGGCCTTTGCGCGCTCTTCACGCCACCTGTGTGCACGTGCAGTTCGTGCGCCCACAGCCCTCATGCTCCACCGAGCGCGCTAATCGCTAGTGCATATGACACGCCAAAAGCAATAAAGGCGATTTTTTTTAAGGATGGAACGTGCAATGACACAACTTACCGGTGTCCACACGCGAGGTCTACACGCCGTTACCGATGTCACCGTCACGATGAAATGCGACGCAGCCACAAGGATGCCGAACAAAACCGCCAAGAGCGTCCTGACCGGTAGCAGAGAGTAGGCAACGAACGTAACGAGCATCAGCTGCCAGACACCTTGCTCAGGTGTTGCGCTCGGTGCGTCAGGCCCCTGCGCGCCCTGCGTCCCGTGACCCAGCACGAGAGGAAACGGGCAACAGAGCAACGCGAACGTGAAGCTGAAGAGCAGCGCGAGCCGCGCGATCTGCTGCAGCTGCGTGACCTGCAGATACTTGACGTTGGTGACGATAAAGAGTGAGGTGAAGATGACGCAGTGGACCGGGTGAGAGCCCTTGGACACGGTGAAGCGCGAGCCGGCGGAGAGCAGCTCCACGAGCGCCAGCGCGGACGCGGCGAGGATGAGGATGGCCAGCGCTTTGAGCGTCGAGGTCTGCTCGAGCTTCAGGTTGTACTTCTGGAAGAGAGTCTCGAGCTCCTTGCAGTCAAACTCGCGCTCGCACGCACCGGCCAGGCAGCGACTTTTCCTCCGCCGCGTGCGGACTCTGGGAAACGCAACTTCGTCCATATCGGGGCCATTCATACAGCCAGAGCTCTTCTTCACAAGCAGCGCATGTCTGGCACTTGTGGTCGCGGTCCTGGCAGCAACCGTCGCGCCTCGAGACGGGCTCGCGCGCACTGACCCCAGCGCGAGACTGTCTCTAATCAGCAGCACGCGCCGCCACCATCCACAGGTTGGTGACTGTTGTAACGAGCGCCTCCTCTTTTCTCTCCCTCGCTCACTCTCCTCCCACCTCAAGGCAGTCTCCAAGGAACAGACCACCCGCAGCGTTTGCTCGGCCCCAGAAAGCGGTTAACATCGACCGCGCAGAGTCGGGACTCCCCTCTCCGCATCCCACAGCTGCATCTCGGCGCCGCGGCTGGATCACGCATGCGCAATATCAGCGCGAGATTGAGAACCCAGGCACGTCTCCCAGTCCTCAAAAAAGATAAGACAAGACAGCAGCGCAGCTCTGACAGGGCTCGTCTTAAATGGGAAGACGGCGAGCATTAGGGCAGCCTCCGCGTTTATGAAACGAGCAAACGATGTTTTCCTTTCGACTCGCTAAAACCGAAATAACCCAGGAGAGTCTCCCCGCCGTGCGCCTATAAATAGCGCACTGATCAGTGGCCTTTTAATTAAGCACTTTAATTCCAGCTCGAGCCTTTGTTTGGAGTGCCGTTACCGATCCGGCGGTGGAGCAGGTGTTGTGGATTACAGATCGCGTTCATCTTTTATTCTCGCGCATCTGCGGCTAAATTGATTACCGCCGGGTGCCTAAGTGGATTTTTACGTTGGAACAATGGGTTTGAGGAGGTGTGCCTGCTCCTCCATTCATGATGAGCTTCTTGTGTGTTCACTTAGCTGCTGTTAAATGGCCCGTCAAGAGAGCGCTCGAGTCCCGCTCGGACCCTAAACCCAGAATAGAAGCAGACTTTGGGCGCTGTTAGGGCCCCTGACAACTTTCAAAACACATAAACATAAAGTTATTGCTATTTAGTTCGTTTAATTTATCTCATTGCTAGGATTGGTCACACCAAAACAATACATTTCCCAATAAAGTTGTTTTTTTTCTAATTATCTCAGTCTAAGAAAATCGCGCGTTCACGCCACAGCTAATAACAATACAGAAAAGTAATATCATTGTAAACACTTTCAGAGAGATTTTTTAAGGCTGATGGAAGATTAACACATTGACAGCCAATCTTAAAGTGTGGACTGTTAAAATAATTATAACGTTATCACCCGTTGGTGTGGATGTTCCATTTCTCACTTCTCAGGAGAAACCCTACTCCGAGTTCACTTTATAAATTTGTTAAATTTGACGTGAAATCACATTTAAACTATTTCCATAGAGTTTTCTCAACACATATTTTGACAAATTTGTACTTCACTTCATTCTCTCTCTCTCTCTCTCTCTCTCTTTCTCTCTCTATATATATATATATATGTGTGTGTGTGTGTGTGTGTGTGTGTGTGTGTGTGTGTGTATATACACTATTTATGTGTTTAAATGCACAAACATATACTGATACTGATATGACCCAACACATAAGATCATGTAAACAGCTATATACATACATACATCATATACATACATACTGTATATCATATATATATATATATATATATATATGTGTGTGTGTGTGTGTGTGTGTGTGTGAGTGTCCCGAAAAGTTTCACAATTTCAAAATCACAGGAACGTGGTTTAATTTGTTAAAATCCAAAAGGCCAGTTAAATCATGCGAAAAGTCAGTAGTTCTGCTGTCTATTCGGGGCCCTTAAATGTGTCCCGAAGCATCAGAATCCCCTGAAGCAGACAAATAACCCAGAATCATCTTGTTTTAGTAGCTCAGGATCAGTAGGCATCAAAAAGACATCATTCAATCAAACCCGTGACACCAAAGATGAGGTTAGATGTGTTAAAATACTGAATTGTGTGTGGGTTGTGTGGCAAGGGAGCATGCTTGTATTATTTATGAGCGCTTGATTAAACATGACTGCGGCTTGTGCTATAGTGAGTATGATCTGTAACTTTATATCCATCTGGCTGCTCCCCAGATTTATTGTGAAGAAGCTGTTTATGCTCAGTAAGTACATTTCAGATAAGCCGAGCTGGCACTCAACAGAACGGTAACTGTCATAACTATCACAATACATAACCGTTAGCACCTCTGACGGATCCATGAATCTCATAAATGCGATAATTAAAGGCTGACATCAAATCAAGCTTTCGAGAGACTTGCAAGTGAAGTACTCTTACAATTTATGACATGAGGCCTCCTTCATTGGCATTGACTTACTGACTGACAGGGCGGTTAGAAGTTATTTTAGTCACTTCCTCAACAACGCTTTCAGTTCATGTGTATTTTTGGAGCATCTTGCTTGTATGGCCTGCTTTTGATCGCACAGCATGCAGCAGATGCCCTTGATGGCTGCTAGAGTTGTCCCAGCACTTATCCTCATGAAAATTCTGTCAACATTATGAATTAAATCTAAACCCCTACTGTGCATTTTCAGCTTCAGGTATCGCTGATTTGTTTGTCGAATCTATTTCAGACTGCTTTCATTTACTGTTGCAAAAACATATTCACTATCTCTCAGTTTATTTTCACCTGACTACTTTTAAACTTGTTAATTTAACGGAATCTATATATTGATCTGTACTTGAGATTGATTTATTTTGTTCACTATATTGCACCTTTTACGCTTGTGTATTTTTTGTTTGCTAGAGGAGTTTGAGTGATTGATTTTTTGAAAGTTTTATTGATCCTCTGTCCATGTCTCACAAATTAATCTGATGAAAAATATTTCCAACTAAATCTGAATAGTGTAATTAAGGTGAACCAACAGCGGGAACCTGCGTTTTAATTTTCAAAGTACTCTCTAACGTACAATGAAATTAACATAAAACATGCATACAATAAAATAGCAATTAATTGGGGGCAACAGGTCAGGCACATTTGGCTCTTTCTGTTTTTTATCCATCATCAATCCAGGTCTGTTGACATGGGGGGATAATCGGAAACATTGTCTCGAGGGGGTTCCAAAAACATGGTTTTACATAAGGGGTCAGCCTTGTAATTATTCTGGGGCCTGTGAATTCAAGCGACTGTGTCAGACACTGTAAAATCTTTTGCATGTATCTAAAACAGAACTAGGTTTCACAATGTTGTTGCATTACTGTTGCAATGTAGTGTACTCAATAAACAGTTCACAGTTCAAAAGTTTTTTATTACTTAAATTAATACTTATATTCAGATGCATTAAATTGTTTAAACATGACAGAAAGCACATTAATAATGTTACAAAACATTTCTATTTCAAATAGAACAAATAGAACAGAAAAAAAATATTTTGAACTTTCTATTCATCAAAAAATCCGGAATATTCTGTTGGAATGATTTCTGAAGGATCATGTGACACTGAAGACCAGAGTAATGACTGCTGAAAATTCAGCTTTGCCATTACAGGAATAAATTATATTTTAAAATATATTCAAATATAAAACATTTAAAATTGTATGAATATTTCGCAATATTACGGTTTTAACTGTATTTTTTTATCAAATAAATGCAGCCTTGGCAAGCATAAAAAATATATTTTTAAAATCTTTCAAAATAAATAAATAAATAAAACATTAAAAGATCTTACCAACTCCACGCTTTAGTAAGTTCATAGTTGTACTTTAGTAATGTTATTTCAGGTTATCAGAATAGTAATTTTTGTTGATACATGTTTAAATTAATGAAATTTTTATTTAATTGTTAGCATTTTTTTTTCATGCAATATTTTAATTTTGTAAAAATTAGGATGTGCTCTTGTCAAAAGGCCAAAATCATGACTTGTGAACACTGCTCTCAATGTGGCTTGACTGAATGCAGATTGCATTTGAACAATTAACTAAGGATTTACCTCAAAGAGACAGTCCACAAATAGAACATATGATAGATGACATTTTATATTAGATGACAATTACCCGTTTTGCAGAACAGATGTTTCGGGGCCATGGTTTCCATGGCCATATGAAATTTTCTCCATCACATTTGTCATATTTATTGTCCCTGACTAGACAAACGACACTGCATGTTTGCGAGACCTTTTTCGGCGATGTTACACCACTTCGCCCTCTTGTACGAGCGAGTAAGACTCAGCTAATGCTCGTGTCACCGTGCCAGTCTTAGACACAGCAGGAGCTAAAAATGGACAGATAAGCAAGGGGGTGGGGAAAGACGCAACAAAAAAAGAGAAGCTAGAGAGAGGTCCCCTGCTTCTACACCATCCTGTTTTCACAGATTAGCTTTTTATTGATCTACCTCTCACCTGCTCCCTCTCTCAATTTCTCCCGAACACGCAGACACGCTCTCTTTGAGCGCAGCTACCTACTGGTGGCAGCGGCCCTGCATTTTTAACACCTACATGCGCTCACACACACATATGCTAACACATTTTTCCTTTTCATCTGTGTGTATTCCTCTCTGCCAGAGCCTTTGTGAATAGAGAGACTCTAAGAATAGCAGTCAGTCAGATGAACACCTCAGAACGACTGCTTCCAAAGGAGTTCCGCCGCACGTGTTTGTGTGTGCGCGCGTGTCTCGGGAGTAAGAGAGACAGCAGAGAAATGAGAACAGACAGCTTTACACGCACCAGTCTCCTTGCATTATATTTGTATAGTAACAACACACATACATACGCACACGTACGCTCAAACAAAACAGATATGCACACGCAATGACAGCTTGCAGTTTGGAACCTCCGTTCCACCTCCTGGTTGGTGGGCAGGGGTTGCGTTTCCATAGTAACAGAAAAAAGGGAGCTCCCCAGGCCCCTCCTATGTGCACAAGTGCTGTAAGTTCACCACCACGGACGCAAACGTGCAAATATCGTTTTTTTGTTAATAACCCGAAAAAGACAAATAATATGCCTGTGAATTACAAAACCACAATTACGATATGACATTTATGTGGGTTTTGCAAAGTATACACAAACACTAAAGCGAACCATTTGCAATTTTTCAAAATGTCAAAAAGAACTTTTAAAGCACCTTAATAAAAGGGTCAGATGACCCAGAAAATTCCTGCTGGTTTCCTGTGACCAGACACGGGTCACTTCCTGTTCTGAAGCTGGGTGAAAATGTCTGATTCGGGGATGAGTCACACAGTGCTTGCCCTTTATAGAACATACGCACACCAACTCATAAACTCACAGCTTTTGAGTTACCTAGCGAAGATGCGATATTTTGTGTTGATAACCCTAAGCTGATTTGCTGGCCTAGGGCATTGCTAGGATGTTGGTGGTTGTTAGGGTATTTCTACGATGTTGGTTAGTATTAGGGCATCACTAGGGGTTAACAACTGTGATCTGGGTGGTTGCTATGGCATTTATAGGGTGTTGGTGGTTGTTAAGGCATTGCTAGGGGTTTGGTAGTGTGTTTTTAGTGGTTGTTGGGGCAGTTATAGGGTGTTAGTGGTTGTTAAGTCATTGCTGGGGTATAGTAGTATGTTTTGGGTGGTTGTTAGGGCTTTTATAGGGTGCTGGTGGGTGTTAAGGCATTGCTAGGGGTTTGGTAGTATGTTTTGGGTGGTTGTTAGGGCATTTATAGGGTGCTGGTTGTTGTTAAGGCATTGCTAGGGGTATGGTAGTGTGTTTTGGGTGGTTGTTGGGGCATTTATAGGGTGATGGGGGTTGTTAAGGCATTGCTAAGGGTTTGGTAGTATGTTTTGGGTGGTTGTTAGGGCATTTATAGGGTGCTGGTGATTGTTAAGGCATTGCTAGAGGTTTGGTAGTATGTTTTGGGTGGTTGTTAGGGCATTTATAGGGTGCTGGTGATTGTTAAGGCATTGCTAGAGGTTTGGTAGTGTGTTTTGGGTGGTTGTTAGGGCATTTATAGGGTGCTGGTGGTTGTTAAGGCATTGCTAGGGGTTTGGTAGTATGTTTTGGGTGGTTGTTATGGCATTTATAGGGTGCTGGTGGTTGTTAAGGCATTGCTATGGATTTGGTAGTATGTTTTGTGTGGTTGTTAGGGCATTGCTACAGTGTTGGTTATTATTAGGGCATTACTTGGGGTTTGCAAGTGTGTTCTGGATGGTTGCTAGGGGTTTGGTAGTGTGTTGGTGGTTGCTAGGGCATTGCTTGGGGTATGTTTTTGGTTAGTTTTTAGGGCATTTCTACGATGTTGGTTATTATTATGGCATCACTAGGGGTTTGCAACAGTGTTCTGGGTGGTTACTATGCCATAAGGTTTTGGTGGTTGTTAGGGCATTGCTTGGGGTTTGGTAGAATGTTTAAGGTGGTTGCTAGGGCGTTTCTATAGTGTTGTTGGTTGTTGTTAGACCATCACTCGGGGTTTACTAGTGTGTTCTTAATGGTTGCTATAGCATTTATAGAGTGTCAGTGATTATAAGGGCATTTACTAGAGGATAAGTACTGCATTTGGGTGGTTGCTATGGTGTCTCTAGGGTGTTGGTTGTTCTTTTAGTGTGTCTGTGATTATTAGGGCATTGTATAGGTTTTGCTTCTATATTCTGGGTGGTCACTAGGCCATTGATATGTGGTTCCTAGGGTTTCTGGGTGGTTGCTAGGGCATTGCTAGGGGTTAGGTAGTATGTTTTGTGTGGTTGTTAGAGCATTTTACATTGTTTATTATTAGGGCATCACTAGGGGGTTTGCAAGTGTGCTTTGGGTGGTAGATATGGCATTTCTAGGGTGTTGGTAGTTGTTAGGGCATCCTAACACAGCCAAGCAGGGTAGCTGACTGGACTCTAAGCCTGACTAGCCGAAAAGTTCCCAAAACCGTTCTGAAACCAGCTAAAAGACAAACCTGATCAGGCTGGGATACCATCAAACCAGCAAACCATTTTAGGCTGATGTTGTTCATTACATAGAGAAAGTAAAATCCGTGGATGAATTAGCTTCCTCAGCTCTTATTTGCGTGTGAGCACTTAGGAGCTGGTGGGTTTGTTCTCCAGGGACATATTTCACTGTGAGTGTTGATTTGTGTTAGAACGTGTTTGCAGCCCCACAAGAGACATCAGCTAATCCTAGCTGAGAACATCAGAAACACAACCCATAATCTCGCACTTTAGCCACCTACAAGCCACGGCTAAGACAAACACTCCACCCACACAACAAGGACATTTATCACTCCACAACTTTTCCAAAGGGACGATGAATAGATTTAATCTTTGTATATTCACCATTTACTAATTCCCTTGTTCTACACAGTCACTGTACACTCGCTATAATGATTTTTCTTTATTAGCATCCAGCTTGTACGCCACCTCCACTTTAGTGAATCTCACAAGGGTACTTTGAGACAAATTGCCAGACATCAAACAGCAATTAAAAGTTTTTATTGAGTTCATCATTTTGTGTTGATGGGAAATGTAGGAAGTTTATTATTGCTGCGTTCCGTTCAATTCAGATGTGGGATATTTCTACTTGAGATAGCTGACTTACAGGCATAAAAAGAAACAACATGGTTTTGAGAGCATTTGTTTTGCAGGTAGTTATCAGCAGGGAGGACCATATTTGTGTTTTACACACCTGTCTCTGTAAACACTGGCTAAAAAGGTTTTTATAATCTTGAAATATAGGAACTTTGACTCATTGATGCATTTTATTTGTTTAAAGGTTAATGATTATCAGTAACTGTGTACATCCTGGATGCCACTTTCTTTAATGTGACAATACAGAGAAACTAGATGAGAAACTGGCACAACTTGGACCAAGTTGGAAATGCAACTATCACTATCTATCACACTTGTATTTCAGCTTTATTTTAAGTATCAAAAATTATTTTTAAGAGTCTTAGTTTTAGTTAAAAATAATAACATTGAAGATTCCAACTTTGCTAGCTTAGGTTTTTCAGTTAAAAAAAAAGCATTATTTGTAGATAATTTTGTCAATGTTTACTCAAAAACTGAATTGCATTGGCTCAGATCAATGGAGCCTACAACAATCAATTTCAAAAAGAAATACAAAACTTTTTCTGATTGAAAGAAAACAAGTTAATAAAAAGACTAAATCCAATATAGAGTGGTGCAGATAGGACATAGAACGCGGAAGACTCTTCTAGGTTCGGATATCATACATGCACCACTCTATTTGGTAATGATCAGTGTTGGGAAGGTTACTTTGTAAATGTAATAGGTTACAGGTTACAAGTTACCCTATTTAAAATGTATTAAGTAGTGTAAATATTTTTATTACTTTATTAAAGTAATGTAACTGATTGGTTACATTTGATTACTTTTTGATTCGTTTTCTAAATTTCTAACTAATTTTTTCAACTGTTAATCATTTTCAAACATTTAAACCAGGCAGGGTTACCCTTACTCAACACTGATTACTGTCAGACTCTGAATTAATTAATTAATTTCATTTTAAAACACAGCCACCACAAAATCAGACTTGAGCACCTCTGTTTACTTTGAGATCATTCTGAGGTTAAATACAGATTTAAAATCATAACATGAAATAATACATATTAATACAAGAAAAATTCAGATGTAACCCGCTTTGTATCGTAGTAAGTAGTTAACAACTAATTTAATTACACATTTTTTCTCAGTAACTGTTACGGATTACAGTTACATTTATTTTGTAATTAAATTCCGTAACGCCGTTAACAACACTGGTAATACTATAACATAATGAGAATCCTCTCCGGTTCAAAATGACTGGAACACAACATAAGGTTAAGGTTAAGAAATGTACAAAAAGACAAAAGTAAAGGTATTACCTGCAGTGTTGCTCGCAATTTCAAAAGCATTTAGTAGAGCTGCTTGTGCTGTTGATTTTGACACATTTATTAGCGTGCAGTGCTAACAGGCCTGAAGCTCTTCACTGACCTGTTCTCCATAACACTCAGCAGCAGCCAGCAGCATTGGCGGCACAGATAAAAAGGCATAGTCTGGATAACCGCCTGTACCTTTTAGTCCAGTAACTGAACTATTTTTAAACTTTCTACTAGTATCTACTGGCAGCATTTTCTGTACTCCTTTTAACATTCAAAAGGAATCTTATAATAGTGTTGAGTGTATATCACGTAAGGAAGACATAGTGAGTATCCATGTTTACTTTTGTATTCGTATTCAGCTGCATTCCAGGAAGTAAATTAATTCAGACAGGAGAACAAATGCTGGAAAAGCCTTCTTTCAAAAGGCAAAAATACAGAAAGAAAGAACAGAGGTGGATTGAAAATGTAATCCCCAAAGAAATGGAAATTAATTTCATTCTTAGATCCTTTAGGTTTTCAATAAACAGACAAGTGAAAACCTGTCTGTGGTGGGATTTGGGATTAGAGACACCCTAATGGAGTGGTTGCTTCAAGCAGGAAGAAATCTTTGACTCCAGGTTTATCTTCAATAAGAGACCTTAGCCACACATCAATGAGATGATTGTGAAAGGGCACTTTGTCTAAACAATTTATTTTATGGATTTAACTTCATGAATAGCTTTACTGCACTGATGCTTGAAGACAAAGCAGATGCTGCTGAAGTTATTCATTGCACTGAGCAAATGTGTTGAAATGAACAAATTACATTAATTAGATTAATAAACAAAAAAAAAACGATGAACAAAATGTGAGCGGTGCTTCCGGTGCAAAAAGTGCTACCACAGTGTTGGAATTTTCCACTGTACGGTGATGTAAAGAAATAACATCTCCTGATATTCTGGAGACAAGAGCTGGGCCAGTTTGTTGTGAGTTTTTTAGGTGGTTGCTAGGGTGTTGGTGGGGATTTGTAGGGGTTTGCTAGTGTGTTCAGGTGGTTGCTAGTCTGTTGAGACATGGTTGCTATGGAATTATATGGTTGCTAGGGTGTTTCTAAGGTATTGATCATTGTTAAAGCATTACCAGGGGCTTGGTAGTGTATTTTGTGTGGTTGCTAGGGCATTTCTAAGGTATTGATAGTTGTTAAGGCATTACTAGGGGTTTTGTAGTGTGTTTGGGATGGTTGAAGATGGTGCTCATAGAGCATGGGAGTTTTGAACACTGAGTTATTTTTGCTGCTCTATAGGCCTTGAACGGTTAAATATACACACTTGTATGTGTCAAAAAAATTTTTTGCAAGTATCCGCGTAAACACAGTAATTCAGGTCTTAAAAGCAAACAGCTGAGAAAGAGCTGTACAGTATATTGGATCGGGGCAGCTCTTAAAGTGACAGCAGTCTAATATTCCTGCTGTCTGCCATTCATCAAGCAACAAAAGAGAGGAAATCTCTCACTGCTCCTGAATAAATCACTTTTGTAACTTTAATAAGAAGAAATATATATTTAATTTACACAATATACAGTATTTTATGCATTTGCTTACTTTATACAATGTAGCCTATGTAGCATTTCTTATTCATTTATTCTACTGTATTTTTGTCTGTTTTTTGTCCTATTGCTTGTAATTAGTTTCTTATTCTTATTTAATCGCTGACTGTTTACTTGTCTTCAGTGAGCTTGAGTTGTTTGTTTTTTTTAAATGTATTTAGGCTAGTATTAGTTTTTTTGTGTGATATTGACACTGATGACAAGAATTATGAAATTTCTAAGGTAACAAAAATTGTCATATCATAAAGACCTTATTTAAAGTAAAAATAACAATTTTGTGATATATATCGTTACCGTGAAATAAAATGAATCATATCATGTAAATAAGATTTTGGTCATATCACCCACCCCTAGTTAGGGCTTTGCTAGTGTGTTCTAGTGGTTGCTCTGCCATCATCAGGCAATTGCTATGATCTGGGTGCATGGTTGCCAAGCTATTGATAGGTGTTTGTTAGGACATTGCTAGGGCTTTGGTAATGTGTTTTGGCTGGTTGCTAGGGCTTTGATGGTCATTAGGACATCACTAGGGGTTTGCTAATGTATCTTGGGCTCTACTCTGCCCGGTCTGAGCGGGATTCAAATCAGCATTTTGGGCATAGGAGGTGTGCGCACTAACAAGGACACTAAAGGCCACAGCCTCTAGTGTGCCTCTTGAGATCAGGGGAGTGAGGTTTCCCCGCACAGCTGTTACAAGCTGCCCTTGTTACACTCACCCCCTACTTGCCCCGCTCCGAGAAAAAAGATTTGTGGGGAGGAGGGCATGCAAACAAGGAAGCTAAAGACTTCTGCCTGCAGCGTCAGTCACTAGTGCACCTTTTGAGATCTGGGAGTGAGGTTTAACTGCTCAGCCCTTACTTGCTGGCCTCCATTACACTAGTGTCACTAGGATGTTGTTAGGCAACGTCCCTAGATATTTGTAGGGAGCATTTTCAATGGAAGTGGAAACAATGTTATTAGTAAGCACCACTAATAATAAATCCTTCTTATATTTTCTTTTCCTCAGCAGTATTTACAGTGGTGCTGTGCTCCCTGCAGGGCTCTCGGAACTGATGAAGGGGTATTAGCATAATTAGCTAAATGTTAGCTGCTAGCCGGAATGATTGTCCCCGGTTTGGCCGACCAACAGCATCAGTCTCATCCAGGCCAAAGGAAGGATGAGACAATCTAGAGGAGATGTCGGGGGAGGGGAAGAAGGGGAAAGGAGAGTTGCATATGGAAGAGCTATGAAGGAATTGCTGGAAAGACAATAAAAACAGATAGATTAAGTGAGAAAGCAAGGATGACAGTGGTAAGGAGTAAGTGATTAGAGTGATCAGATGAAGTCAGAGATAGAGAGAGAGATTAAGACAGTCAACAAGGGAGAGGTCATCTGTTCTCCGAATATCTGGAATTGGTTTTTGGGTCTGGAATGTCAGAATAAAGTGTGGATATGGAATGCTTCTGTTTGTACAGAGCTCGAGGGTTCGTGTAAATGTGTGTGTGTGTGTGTGTGTGTGTGTGTCAGCTTTGGTTTTGGTTAAAAATCCCACAGGGATGCAGTAATCCGTGCATGGCTCCGAGATTTGAGTCTCTAAGCAAAGCTTTTTTCTCTCTATTTATAAATCTCTTAATCTGCACAAAGGGCCCTATATGAGACACACACAAATTGGAGCAGACATGTGTGTGATTCTGTGTATGTGTAATACAAGTTTGTGAATAGAGCAGTGTGTTAGCTCTACATACACACACAGGACATTTGTGGTACACTCCACCTGGATTCAATAAGAAATGAGGCTCATTTGAGTCACAGGTCCTGCTCAAAAGTGGGATCAATAATTTTGTGTGTGTGCTTCCGCTTGATGCTCAGAGACAGAAGCTGATACATAAAAGCAAAATAAAGGTGACCTTTAGAGAGGCCTTGACCTTTTGACCTGACCTAAAGCATTAAAGAGAGAAGCAATCTGAAGCCATAATTTATAAAATTACAGAACTTTTTGAGATGCAGGTGAAAAACGTCATTATCTACAATTTAGTTGAAATTAATAAAGTAATATTTTTGTATAATATTTTATATTTAAAAGTTTCCTCAAGATTAAACAATAAAAAAGGCAAGTGTAAGATCATTTAAAATAAGAAATGTTATAAACAGCCGCAAATACGAGAAATTAACCCATAATTGCAATAAAGTCGCAATTATGATAAATATCACAATTATGAGAAGTCACAGCTGTGAAATATATAGATGCTAATTTATAAATCCGCAAGTCAAAGAAATAAAGACAAATTTATGAAAAATAAAATTGTAAGATATACAGTCACAATTACAAGATATAAAGGTGCAAATATGAGATATAAATTCACAATTACTGGATATAATGTAATTACAAGAAATATATTCATAATTACGAGAAATAAGATATAGTAGGCTATATTGTATTGTAAGATATAGTCACAATTATGAAAAATAATGTTGCAATTACAAGATATATTAATTTGTGATATATAAACTCACATTGTGAGATTTAAAGTCACACTTAGTATACATAAAGATATAAAGGTGCAATTACGAGAAACAAATTCATGATTATGAGAAATATATTTAAAATGACGAGAAATAAAGTTGCAGTTGTAAGGTATAAAGCATTTACAAGGCATACAAATTTGCAACAATGTGGCATAGCCATTATTGCAGTCTTAGCTACATGTGAAATGCATTTTCTTGCAAATCAGTTCTGTAAAGAAATGCAAATTTAAATGTAATATAGGGTGACGCTCTGTCCATGGCTCATTGGAAGTGTTGCCAGTGGGCTGGGTTTCTCTGTCAGATTGCTAAGCCTGAACGAGCTGTTGCTTTTTTTTCTCCCCCAGACTAAGATCAGGACACATTTTGATCATTCTAGGCTAAAAATATCCATTTTTTTCCAACCCTTTGCGCATATTAGCTTATGCTATCAGCTCAATATGCGATTTGACTGTCTGACTGAACAGATTACTCATTTTATATAACCATGTCAGAAGTAGTGAGATCAGTCTCATTGTCTAAGTAGCAAACAAGAGGAGGTAATATGCATGCTTTTATTTACATGCACATATACACATATGCTATGATCATAAATGGTGCAAAAACAGTCATGTCCTACTATGTTGCAACTAACTTGTCAGTTCTAAAATTCGAACAAACTGCTCAATCATCGAGTTTTCGCAAACATCATTGTGCTTTTTTCTGTCTATCAATTTTCTGCTACACAGAAAGCTGGCAAACATCTTGACCTTGTGTTTATTAGAAGCTGCCCCTCCCCTCCAGTCACTGTGACCCTTCTTCATTTCGGCAATGTTTTATCTCAGTCCCACACTCTCTCCCACTCACCACCTGCCCTTTCCCTCCAGAGCCGTGAGAGAATTTCACATGCTCTCTTCATTTCTTCAACCATAACCTCACTTCTCTTTTATGTCTGTGTAGGATTATGGTTTATACAAGGACTATGGATTGTTACTGCTTTAGTTCTTCCAAAGACTTACTTCCTCACTCACTCAAATGTAAGTATATTCTGTCTCTATTGTAAGAACAAAGTGGTAATGAGAGACTCTTTGTTAGAATGCATGTGCTAACTCCCCAAAAAACATCACAGGATGAACTTAAAAGAACAGACAATAAAGTGCAGAACTTCTGATAACCTGTACTGTAGAAACCTAGTTTGAAAAAATAGGTTATATACTTCTTTTCAAGTAGTACTATAAAAAAAGTATCTTTTTTTTTTGAAAATGTAATTTTAATGTTTTTTGCCCAAACCACACACACACACACAAAATATATAAATAAATACAAAAAAATCTGTGATAAAATGTAGTATCGCTTGGTTTCTATATCAGATGTGGGCCAATCCAATTCACACCGAATGCTCAATAGATTGAATTAGTGCTCCTCTTGTATATTAAACATCAAAAATGTACAAGGAGAGTTTAACTGTCAAAGTTTAGAACCAGAAATCAGAACTAGAACTAGAACCAGTCTGATTAGGTTTGGATTTCTCCCATTAATCCCCCCTAAATGTATCTTTGTCCTACTTTCTCTGGTACGACCAGAATATTCAATACTTAATATCATTATGTAATATACAATATTGGCAATATCTTGTGCTACTTTGATTTTACTGTCTATACTTGTTCAAGTTTTTCTGGTGTGATATTTTGTATTTTGTAGTAATTACTATTATTTGTACTATCCCGCCACTTCTTAATACATTTGTTTCTTTTATCGTTGACATTGAAGAAAAAAAGAACCTTAGTAAAACAATCCATCAGAATGGCACCACTGAAAAAGGGTAACTGAGAGATTTGTTCGATTTCCAGGCTGCCAAATCACTGCATGTTTCACCAACCCCTAGCTGAGAATCACAGTAAGTGTTGAGACTCCCTCCTGCTATAATACAGAAGCCACATGCACCAGACTGCCCTTGGTGAAAGCCAAACCAAAAAAAAGAAATGTCAATTTCAGTGCAACAGTCAGTGCTCAGAATTCCAAATATTCCAAAAATCAATTCCATTTACTTCCTACACAGCAAATTTTCTTAAAGCATAAGTTGTCTTTCTCAAAAGTACATCAATACATTACTTTTTTATTTAATGAACACATTGGCCCACTGACATCTCTACTTGGAAATTTGAGGATGTATTAATAATTTGTATCCAGGTTTGAACAACACTGCATTCTGTCAGGCTGAAATGAGGGCAATATTTTATACTTTAAACTACAAAATGGTCTCTTTTATATTTAGTCATGTTCAGGCATGGTGAGAGCAGTAGGTGGTTCCTCCCAAGAAGATTGATGGAGTTGACACACTCCCACCCCCTCAAAGGACAACTTAAAGCATGCAACATTGTAGATGACAAGGATTGCAATGGCGAGGACTAGAAGCTTCAATAAGACAATTTCTGCACCCTTGGTTGCACTACTCATCATGAATGTGCCCTTCCAGTATGCTGGGTTGGATCCACGTAGGTCTGCAATTAAAGTATACCCAGGGTTATGAATATACTGCGGTTCTCCTTGATTATGCCAACCTCAATCCAGAACTAATTCCTCTCCGGAAGCAACTTCTAAAAATACTGCAAAGGACCAGAGCCTGAAGGGGATGCTGTCAAAGGTGATGGCATTCGTAAGTGAAATCTCATGATCCTGTATGTCCTACTTGGCATTAAAATGATATGGCCCAGATGGCCAGCTTCTCTTTTGGTGCAACTATTACGAAATCACCCTGTAGGACTATCAGCAACTTTTGCAAACAACTTGGTGATATAATTAATAAAAACAAAAAATGGTTCCGACTCTGTTACCCAACATTCCCTGACAAAAGGGAAATATAAACACTGACATTCCCTTGCAAATATTTGCATATCAATTTCAGTGTGAACAAGCGGATCATGCTTTACCTCCAAGTGCCAAGGGGACTCCAGTTTTCTGGATGTGTGAAAACTGTATTTGCTCACTGTCCTCTTCTCATCCACCATTGGGAAGCCCCTATCACATTCACTAGATAAGGGTACACACTTTACTGCCAATGTTTTTGGAAGGCATATTAAGCTAATGGAAACTGACTGGTCATTCCTTTCAGGTCAAGTAGAATGAATGGAGTCATTAAATAGAAACTGAGAAAAAAAATCCACAAGGAGGGTATTCCTTGACCTTCTAACAACCCCATTGTCTTAGACATCATCAGGGTCACTACAGTTAAAGAACCACTCAAGTTTGTGGGCACCAAAAAAAGAACCCCTTGGGGGTAGGGGAAGGGGTCAGTATTTGGCTGGTTTGCTTCGGTCTTATGCCGGGTTCACACTGCACGATTTTCACTTGCTGACAGTTTTGTGGAAATCGATGACAAATACCCAAAATTGAAGGCAAATTGGTGCTTGTTCACACAAGTGATAATCGCATAGTGTGTTATCAAAGACACGATCTGAGAAAAGTACAGAAACGTTACCGATGCCCATGAGATATTTGGCATGCTAAGGCCTGGGACACACTAGATTTTCAAATCTTAACCGGTTTTAAAACCATGGGAGACCACAGACATGAAGATCAAATGTGACTAGAGAAGAAAAACATACGGAGGAAAATCAACGTTGTCAACTATTTATCCTATCACACATTCTGTTAAACAAAATAGAAAAAAGAATATGGGTGATGTTCTTTCTCAGCACTCTACGTTCGTTGCATGTTTGTGGCTGCCAAGTTTCAGCTATAAAAGCACGCAACATCCAGTAGGTGACACTTGCTCGCTTTCATTGGCTATCGCGGGTATCACATCAGCGGCAACCCGATCTAGAGTCGTAAATATCAAACATGTTTGATACTTACGATTTGAGTACGGGGACGCTCTGTCTTGATCGGGAGCAGTTAAATAATCATAATGACACCACACAATAGAGGATTTTTGGACAAAAAAATTGTTTGCGTCAAGTCTTGAATCTCGAATATTCGGGAATGCAAATTGGGCTTAAAATCGGCCTTAAAATCTTCAAGTGTGTGGCCAGCTTAAATATCTGGACCTGTCAGCGACTCACAGTTCTGTGGTGTGAAATGTGTTTTGACTGGATATGACATCAGTGACGACCTACAGCCAATGAGAGAGCAAGATACAGGGAAAGGGAAAGTTCAGAGGGAGGAGTCATAGATCTGCAACAAAACATAAGCACGCGTGACTTCTTCAAACAACCAATCTCTCCTTCATATACTTCTTTGTTTATTTTTCATTGCAAATCAGTGTGGAGACAACTTGGATTGCAAGATTTTGCAGGCTACCATTTTTGACAGAAATAAATCTATGCTTGCATGAGAACACCTCTCTCTCGCATAATCTTACGTTATTATTAATTCTCAAGTGTGTTTGGTTGTGAAACCTAGTATGCAGACAATGCAGAGATGTCGGCGATTCTTTCTATTGAGAAACTGTGTAATGTGTGTCCCCTGTCACCGATCCATTGTGTAGTTTGCACACAACAGCAACTAGATAGAACCCCAGACTGTCATGCTGTGTGAGAAAAGCAACGATCTGATGACTTTGAAAATTGTGCAGTGTGAACCCGGCATTACCCTGTTTGCAACATACAGGGAGGTCTATAAACCCTGGAGAAAGTTTCATTTGCATTTTCAACAACAATCCCAATCCTCCCCACCTTCAGTTTTACTCAAGGACACTAAGTTCTTTACATTTTTTAACCAACCACTTGAGCCAAGAATGGCATGTGACTAATCATATGATTGTCTAAAGAAATTGTTTCTGGAACTGAGATGATTGCTAACGGATAGCTCCCTCCAGGTTTATTAGACCTCCTTAGTTAAGGGTAACTTCAAGAGCATCAGTCCTGATGCCTGAGGGGACAGTTGTCCAAGACAGATGTTAAAGATACCCATGAGAACATTGGTCATTTTGGCCTCACATTTCTTTAGCTAAACCTGAAAGCTAAGCTACGACTGTGTAGGGACCTCTGTAATTAACCAAAGCCTCTGGATTGGTGAAACATTGTGAGATTGTGAGAGGTTAAGGCTCAGGCCTGGTAACCGGAAGGTTACTGGTATGAGTCCTATTAGAAGTGCGTCATGAATCATCTCAATTGTGCCCTTGAACAAGACACTTAACCCCAAGTTGCTCCAGAGGGACTGTCCCTGTAATATGTTGTGCTGTTTTATGGCCACAGAACGTGACAGTAATGGAAATAAATTCCACTGCTCCTGGATGTGCTGTGATAAATAAAGATTGTATTTGATTAATTCTTCCTAAATGATTCCCTTGTGACTGGATAAGCACAATGCATGGTGACACACAGCCTCACAGAGGCATTTAATTTAAATAAAAGGAACATAAAACGTTAAATAGAAAAAAATGAAGTAACGCTCCCTTTTTGGATCTGCAAGAACACACAACCTGGACTTTAGGAACATGTGTTGACCTCGACTACACCCTTCTCTGCCCTCCCCAACTTTAAATCACATACTATATATTCCCCAATGGATACTTTATTTTAGGGTTTTATGGTTATTTTATTTAAAATATGAAGCCTCTCTTAGGCCTGACACTGCATCTGTATTTTTTTTTCTCAGTCAGCCACAGCTCTCTAAAAAAATCATTAAATTTCATAGCACTTCAGACCTAGATTCAGAGTTCCCACACCATATTAACAATGAATTTTTATGACTGTGCCATGATTTATTAGCTGCTTGTGATGACACATCCATATTGTGACTTTTGTTTGAGTGAAACAGATTATCAGAAAATATTTTTTTTATGGAACTATGTTTTATCCATCGGGTATTGATTGGAGTGTTGAAAGTGAGCATTGCATACCGTAATGGAGACAGATATGAATGCAACTGGCTTAACTATAGCACAGCCTTGTATATGTCAGCAGAGAAGTCGGTCATATTACAAAAATAGTAAGTCATGGCATTTATATAAATATCATATAGATATGCAAAGATATATAAATATAAATGCATGGATGGATCTCAACCAGATCATGTACATATATTAAGAAAATAACCAGGGTTAATCATGTTACAGAGGCTGCACTCACACACAACAATTTCTAGTCGATTAAATATTTTAGAGCTGATAACGGTAATAAAATTATTATTCACAGTAGAAATTTCAATTGTCTTTTAATAATTTTAATGACTTTTACATAATTACTTTCCAGGCCTAAAAATGACCATTTTCAAATTTCCTGATATTTCCAGGTTTTCAGCTGAAACTGTGTACAGGTGCATCTCAATAAATTAGAATGTCGTGGAAAAGTTCATTTATTTCAGTAATTCAACTCAAATTGTGAAACTCGTGTATTAAATACATTCAGTGCACACAGACTGAAGAAGTTTAAGTCTTTGGTTCTTTTAATTGTGATGATTTAGGCTCACATTTAACAAAAACACACCAATGCATCTCAACAAATTAGAATACTTCATAAGACCAATTAAAAAAAACATTTTTAGTGAATTGTTGGCCTTCTGGAAAGTATGTTAATTTACTGTATATGTACTCAATACTTGGTAGGGGCTCCTTTTGCTTTAATTACTGCCTCAATTCGGCGTGGCATGGAGGTGATCAGTTTGTGGCACTGCTGAGGTGGTATGGAAGCCCAGGTTTCTTTGACAGTGGCCTTCAGCTCATCTGCATTTTTTAGTCTCTTGTTTCTCATTTTCCTCTTGACAATACCCCATAGATTGTCTTTGGGGTTCAGGTCAGGTGAGTTTGCTGGCCAGTCAAGCACACCAACACCATGGTCATTTAACCAACTTTTGGTGCTTTTGGCAGTGTGGGCAGGTGCCAAATCCTGATGGAAAATGAAATCAGCATCTTTAAAAAGCTGGTCAGCAGAAGGAAGCATGAAGTGCTCCAAAATTTCTTGGTAAATGGGTGCAGTGACGTTGCTTTTCAAAAAACACAATGGACCAACACCAGCAGATGACATTGCACCCCAAATCATCACAGACTGTGGAAACTTAACACTGGACTTCATGCAACTTGGGCTATGAGCTTCTCCACCCTTCCTCCAGACTCTAGGACCTTGGTTTCCAAATGAAATACAAAACTTGCTCTCATCTGAAAAGAGGATTTTGGACCACTGGGCAACAGTCCAGTTCTTCTTCTCCTTAGCCCAGGTAAGACACCTCTGAAGTTGTCTGTGGTTCAGGAGTGGCTTAACAAGAGGAATACGACAACTGCAGCCAAATTCCTTGACACGTCTGTGTGTGGTGGCTCTTGATGCCTTGACCCCAGCCTCAGTCCATTCCTTGTGAAGTTCACCCAAATTCTTGAATCGATTTTGCTTAACAATCCTCATAAGGCTGCGGTTCTCTCGGTTGGTTGTGCATCTTTTTCTTCCGCACTTTTTCCTTCCCCTCAACTTTCTGTTAACATGCTTGGATACAGCACTCTGTGAACAGCCAGCTTCTTTGGCAATGAATGTTTGTGGCTTACCCTCCTTGTGAAGGGTGTCAATGATTGTCTTCTGGACAACTATCAGATCAGCAGTCTTCCCCATGATTGTGTAGCCTAGTGAACCAAACTGAGAGACCATTTTGAAGGCTCAGGAAACCTTTGCAGGTGTTTTGAGTTGATTAGCTGATTGGCATGTCACCATATTCTAATTTGTTGAGATAGTGAATTGGTGGGTTTTTGTTAAATGTGAGCCTAAACCATCACAATTAAAAGAACCAAAGACTTAAACTACTTCAGTGTGTGTGTGCATTGAATTTATTTAATACACGAGTTTCACAATTTGAGTTGAATTACTGAAATAAATGAACTTTTCCACGACATTCTAATTTATTGAGATGCACCTGTATATTTTCAAAGAAGTTATCCAGGAATTAATCCAAAGAAAATCGACAGAAACTAATTACATAAAAACTTCCTCTTATTATAACAACCAACAAATTGTCAAAATATGGAACAAAAAAGTAATTATCATGCAGAAACACAACAAGATCCATATCACACCATACGTCTCTTCTATAGTCCTCTCCATCACTCCATCCCTATCCTCCTGCTCCCTCCCGTGCATCTCTCTATCCCTTTCCTCTGACAAGCCCAGACTGGGGAGACGCTCAGATTGGTGTGAAATCGATATTTAATGGGACCATGCATGTATGTGTGTGTAGGATTGATGTTGTGTGTCTCAGAGGATTTTAGAGGCTAAGCGTATGTCAGGGGAGATATTTATTGTGCATGCGCGCGCGTATGTCGTTAAGCTCAGATTGGTGTGAAATTGTGGTTTAATGGACAGGAAATGGTGTGTGTTATTTTTGGAGCAGACCTCTCTCATCGCCTCAGAAACTAATGAGCCACAGTCTCTCCAGGAGACCAAATGCACACACACCAACAGCGATCGGTTACACACACCTCAAAACTACACACTCATTTATCATTTACAAACACAGACGTACAGCCACCCCCCACCCACCCATCCATCTCGCACACATAAACACCAAAACAGCATTTTAGTAACAGTGTCAGTCTGTGAAGACATTCAATTTCTTAGACGCAAATGTGCATTCTGTTGCACATTTGTAAGTCAGATAAGTCAAGCGATTCACGCAGCATCATTCCACAATCTCGTGTTAACATGCAAGGATGAATCTGTATACACATGCAGGTAAGCAGGACACCCGAGTTGGACCAGGAGGTGTCAAACTAAATGTAGCTTTTCTGCTGCTTGGTTGTACAAGTCATGACGGTGAAAGAGAGAGAGAGAGAGAGAGAGAGAGAGAGAGATTTCCAGCTGGACCGTGGAATCTGGCATCAGACTAGACAGAATCAAGGTGACCCGATGCCACAGGGTGCATGCACACAAACACACACAGAGTCACTCAAACTCATCTATTGACTTTGACAAAAAAACAAACACTCATACATATGCCAACTCCAGCATATGCCAACCACTGGCTAAAAATGGCACAATTTAAACAGTAATCTCTGACAAATTCTGCAGTCAACCTTAAACACAAACTAGGGCTGTGCGAAACTAAATAAAATCGCAATATGATTTAGCACAGGGGTAGGCAACGTCGGTCCTGGAGTGCCGCTGTCCTGCAGAGTTTAGCTCCAACCCTAATCAAACACACCTGAACAAGCTAATCAAGGTCTTCAGAATTACTAGGGCTACAGGCAGGTGAGGTTTTTTCAGGGTTGGAGCTAAACTCTGCAGGGCATCGGCACTCCAGGACCGACGTTGCCTACCCCTGGTTTAGCATGATTATCAGATTGCAAAATCTGCGATGCAAATAAATATGTGTATGTGTAGACTGAAATTAGGCACTGTGTTCATTTACACACAAGCAGCTCATGATTCAGTGTTTTCAGTGTCTCAGAGCAGCATAGTTTGTAGTAAATGCTGCTCTATGCAAACTCATCTCGGCATGTGCTCTGAGTTTGGGTCATTTATAACGTGCATTTGGGAACACAACATGTGCCAACCTTCTTTCCACACTTGTAATGAGAAGCACTTATCAACAAAGTAGACATTTTAAGAGCTCCCTGCGTTTTTCCACCATAATAAAAGTTAGTATTATAATTTTACTGTTGTAATGTAAAATAAAGCTATTATTATTTTAAGTGAGATATTAAAAAAATATATTTTAGTTGAATAGTTTAGTAATAACAGTCATAATAATAGTAATCAATAAGAATATTCTAATTATATATACATCTATATATATTATAATAAAACAATAATAATATTATCATATTAAATGTCATATTGTTATATATTATTTTTTTAATTATTGTTGGCCAATTTGTGCAGCCCTACAAAGAAGTAAAGCAAACCTGGAGTTTTTTTTTTTCCACATTTAATCTCGAAGGGACAGGTCACCCAAAAATGAAAATTCTGTCATTAATTACCCACCCTCATGTCTTTCCAACCCCGTAAGACATCTTCAGAACACAAATTAAGATATTTTTGAGGAAATCTGAGCGCTTTTTGACCCTGCATAGACAGCAACAGAACTACCACGTTTAAGGCCCAGAAACGTAGTAAGGAAATCGTTAAAATAGTCCAGTGGTTCAACTGTAATTTTATGAAGCTATAAGAATTATTTTTGTGTGCAAAGAAAACAAATAATGACTTCATGCAACAATTTCTTCTCTTCCGTTTCAGTCTACAAAGTGCGTACACAAGAGTACCACGACACATGCATAGTTGCGTTGCTGTCTATGCAGGGTCAGAAAGCTCTCGGATTTCATCAAAAATATCTTGATTTGTGTTCCGAAAATAAACGAAGGTCTTACGAGTTTGGAAAGACATGAGGGTGAGTCATTAATGATAGAATTTTCATTTTTGGGTCAACTACCCCTTTAACCTAACACTAACAATAGAATTTAAAGGAAAACCAGTCATAAATCTTGTTCATGTACTCATGTGATTTTAATTATTCCGCTTGGACAGTTTATTTTACGGTTGTTTCATTTAAAATAAAACTTCTGCCTCCACATCCATTGTGTCTGTCTGTGCTCATCCTGATACAGCTCATTCAAAATCATTATATTGCATTAGTGTCTAGTCCTACATGTACATTCAGGGTACCCAAAACATTTGACCAATCAATTTTCATGATTTTTCCAGCCAGTTATTTTTAGCTGATGAAATACAGTCATGGCCAAATATATCGGCACCCTTGGTAAATATGATCAAAGGCGGCTGTGAAAATTAATCTGCATTGTTAATCTTTTATTTAAAAAAGTCACAAAAATCTAACCTTTCATTGGATAATAAGAATTTAAAATGGGGAAATATCATTATGAAAAAAAAAAATTCTCTAATACACATTGGCCACAATTAACAGCACCCTTTTATTCAATACTTTTTGAAGCCTCCATTTGCCAAAATAGTATAGGAGTTTTCTCCTATAATGCCTGATGAGGTTAGAGAACACCTGACAAGAGATCAGAGACCATTCCTTCATCCAGAATCTCTCCAGATCCTTCAGATTCACAGCTCCATGACGGTGCTTCTTCTCTTCAGTTCACCTCACTCATTTTCTACAGGGTTCAGGTCAGAGGACTGGAATGGCCATAGCAGAAGCTTGGTTTTGTGCTCAGTGACCCATTTTTGTGTTGTTTTTGAGGTTTGTGTTTGGATTATTGTCCGGTTGGAAGATCCAAACATGGCCCATTATAAGATTTCTAACAGAGTCAGTCACTTATTGATTTTTTATCTGTTGGTATTTGATAGAATCAGTGATATCATGTGTCTAAACATGATGTCCAGGACCTCCAGCAGAAATATAGGCCCATGACATCAAAAATACAGCAGTATATTTCATTGTACACATGAGGTACGTTTTATCCCTGTGTTCACCAAACCCATCTTGAGTGTTTGCTGCTAAAAACTAATTTTTTAGTTTCAGCTGACCATAAAAGCCAGTCCCATTTGAAGTTCCAGTCATGTCTGATAACCGAATATGCTGGAGTTTGTTTTTGGATGAGCGAGGAGAATTTTTCTTGAAATCCTCCCAAACAACATGTGGTGATGTAGGTGCTGTTTGACATTTTTTTTTAAGGTTTTCTGACCCCGAAACTCAACCTTTCTCTACAATTCTCCAGCTGTGGTTCTTGGAGAGCCTTTAGCCACTCAAACTCTCCTCCTCACCGTGCATTAGAATGATATAGACACACGTCCTCTTCCAGGCAGTTTTGCCCTGATGGTGGAAATGGGAATTTTCACTGCTCTAACTCTTTTCTTAAAGCAACTTTCTAATTTGTGAAGCTCAATTATCTTTTGCTGCACATCAGAAATATATTCTTTGGTTTTTCTCATTGTGATGATGATTAAGGGAATTTGGGCTTTGTTTTCCCTATTTATATTTCTGTGAAACAGGAAGCCATGGCTGGATAATTTCATGTTCATAATCACCCTGGAGTGCTCAAAATTGTGAATATGAATGGGAATATACTTCAGAGATATTTTACTCATAAGAATTTCTAGGGGTGCCAATAATTGTGTCCAATGTGTATTTGAGAAAAAACATTTAATAATGATATTTCCCCCCATTTTAAATTCGTATTATCCAATGAAAGGTTAGATGATTGTGATTTTTTTAAATAAAAGATCAAAAGGATTAACAATGCAGATTAATTTTCACAGCCTTCTTTGATCATATTCACCAAGGGTGCCGATATTTTTGGCCATGACTGTATATTGATAATATGAACATATTGAAAACTTATTCATGATGGAAATTTCCATAACTCTTTGAAACTATTATCTTCCTTGACTTTTCTGAGTCTGGAAATTATGATTTTTAAATTCCCAGGTATTCCACGACTGCGGAAACACTGTAGATTATCTAAGAAGTTACCCATGAATCAACTGGAACAAATCTACTGAGATCCAATGCCAAAAACACAACTTGAACAAAATGCAGCTAAACAGGTCAAGCAAACACTCAAAAAGACACTATTTAAAATTTCATTTCAGCCTTTGCAGTAAATCTTCATAGCACACAAACCATAGGAAAACCAATCAAATGAAGGCATGAACCAATCCATGTGCTCTCAGTTAAAGTGCTCTATGCAGTGGGCATGAACGAATGGGTCATGCCTTCTTTCTCCTTAAATGGCCTCGCTCTCGTGGCGTTCCAGGGCGGGAGGCAGTGTGACACCACAAGGACCCTCAAAGTGATATCTGTTGGTGAGAAACACATCTCAAATAAACCACACGCAGGTGTTCAATTTGTTTTGTGAAATGTACCGTTCAGTGTTTGCTCAAATGCGACAGCGAGAGACGTCACTTAGAGTCTGTGCGTATGTGGAGGCTTGTGCGCAATAGAGCAGCTATGCATTGTCCTGTTGAATGGGCTGACTGAGAGGCATCTCTGTGACTCATGTAAAGTCAGTTTGTGTATTTGTATGTCTTACTTAAAGCGCATAGTAGCAGGTGTGCACTCCATGTTGAATTCAGCTACATGCACTCCTCTACCTGCCACCTGAGGAGCGAACATGGCTGCTGGGTAAACTATGGAGGAGGTGCCCACCTAGAGACAAGAAAACAATGTGACAAACACAGAATACCGTTGGAGGTGACAAATTCTTTAAATAAAGCTGTCAACACAGATGCATCTGTATGAGGGATTGACAATATTGTGTTGTAAATACTTTAGGCTGACATTTATGCAGCTACCTTCTTAGTCACAGACCTTGCAAACCAACATTTAAAACGGTAGAAATATGTTAACCAGTGTAATTTTTTAATAGTATTGTAGAGTATTGTTTTTGTTGCTGTTATGCCAGGGTTTCCTGCAATGCTGAATCTCAAAAAACATAAATCCCAGTTACTCGAATTGTAAATGTAATTTTGCAGTCTGAATTGAATGTGATGTGATAAAAAGACTGGGCACCTTGTGAGCTGCACGAAAAAACAAACTTACAACTCCAGTGAAGTCCGATTCATGAACGAATTACCCATTTGAGCAGCTTCTTGAAGTGATTCATTTTAACTCATATTACTGGTTTGAAGAGTCTTTCACTGAATTAATTTACCAAGTTCCTCAGAGCGGTCAATAAATCAACATCTGACTCACTTAAACTGCAAGATAGCTTTCCTTTCTTTTTTTTTTGCATTCGCAAGGCTGGTGACAATTACTGACTGATCTCTGGTAATTGATTCAAATGGAGTTTGGTGTTAGCCTTTTGCTAAGCTAACAACTCAATACTTTAGTGAGCTAAAAATAAAAAACATGTAATGTAAATTTTGGATTTCATCAAAATAAGGCATTATAGACAGCAGATAAGGTTGCAGCATAAGTTCTGGAATAGGCCTATTCTTGATGCCTTAGAATTCTTTCTAGGTAGTCAGCTCACTTGGTTATGTAGTGTGTTATGCATTAATTTGCTATCACTCACCACTAAGCAGAGATCACATTTCTCCAGCTCCTGCTCCACAGCGGTGAGAATATCTGAATCCAGAGTCTCTCCGAACCAAACCACATGAGGCCTCAGCAACCCATTACAGCCGCGTCTGTCACACCTATAAACATAAAGTACAAAACTAACACCTTGAACATGAAACATTAAACACGTGGATATATGCTGCCCACTGCTGGAGAAAAAGTTACTATTCTCAAATTATTTCTGTATTGATCTTTACATCTTTCTTTAATTTCCCCATGAAGGCCATTTATAACGGTTGTTGAGGTTTCTTGCACCAAAGCAGCCCCAATTTCGGATTACATGACTACCCCCTTACAGTATGTTTACAGTAAAGCAAACCAGAGGTATGCATTCACAGGACATACTTCCTGATTTGTAGGCAGTAGTGGGTGATGTTTGGAAGCAGGCAGTCTAACTGTGGCTATTTTTTTCTTTTAATAATGCAACACACACTACACTATTTTTTTTTTTTTAAATGCAACATAATTGCAAAAACATAAGTTTTTGAAAAAAATTTCACCAAGGCTGTACTTATTTAATCTAAAAAGCAGTAAAACTGCAATACTGTGAAATATTATTACAATTTAAAATCACTTTTATTTTAATATATTTAAAAATTTAATTTATTCCTGTGATGCAAAGTTGAATTTTCAGCTGTCATTACTCCAATCTTCAGTGACACATGATCCTTCAGAAATCATTCTGATATGCGTACAGCATAACATTGGTGCTCAATAAACATTTCTTATCATTATTATCAATGTTGAAAATAGTTGTGCTGCTTAACATTTTTGTGTAAACTGTGATACATTTTTCAGGGTTCTCTGATGAATCAAAAAATACATTTTAAAAGAACAGCATTTATTTTAAACATGTTTTTCTCATAATGTAAACGTCTTTACTGTCAATTCTGATCAATTTAATGTGTCCTCGCTGAATAAAAGCATTCATTTCTTTTAAAACCCCAAACAGCTTAGTGTAGTTCTCAGTTCCTAGCAAACTGTTAAAATTTTAAACGGTTTTAAAACAAGGTTAAAATCTGATTCTGCACAAAAATCTGCACAGAACTACAGTATGCAGAACATTTTGCAGATTTGCACACAACTGTGTTTATTAAATATGTTGGCAAATTTCGTAACAGAACAGCATGTCTAACTAACAGAGTACTGCAATGACTAATCATCACAGTCTACTGATCTGCAACAAAGCCCAAACTCACAAACCTGGGCAGGTGCTCCACTGGTATTCTGGCATCCTTGGCACTGGGGTCAGGCTCTCTGAGAATTGAAAAAAGAAAGAGAAAAGCAAATACAGAGAGTGCAGTCTCTTGTGGTTTAAATATTTGATGAAATAATGGTGATGTGTTTGCATGAGCTTTTACCCTTTCCCCTCCAGAGCAGGACAGATTGGACTCTTGTGATTGGCTTTGACTTCTCCACAGCTCATGCAGCGGGTTTTAAATAGACTACCTAGAGAGAAAGAGAGAAGAGAGAGAGATCAGTTGAAGGGAATGAACTCAATTTGAAGGTATGATTGTATGGAAAGATGGGACAAAAGCCCCACTAAACAAATAGAAGCACTATCAATTTCATTTCTGTTAATCAGATGTCAACCAATAATTAATGTACTATAATGGTGTCCTGGTTTGAGTAGCTGTTGTCTCACCGTGGATTTCATAGACATGTTTGGAACCAGCACGATGGTGCAGTTCATCGATGTTCTGAGTGATGATCACAACAGAGCGCCCCAGCTTGCTGAGACGGGACTCACACTCCGCTATAGCCAGGTGTGCTGGGTTTGGCATCTTACTGCGCATAACCTGCAAAATTGAATACAATTAATTACAATATGAAAAATTATATCAATTAAGATGTTATTAGGATGCAAAGCAAACATTATTTTTTGTTTAACTGCAACCCCAGTGTTTAAATATATAACGACATGTGATGCAGAAAATGGCTAGTAAAACTTTCAAAATGTAATAATAATCATCCTTATGTATGTCACGGTGTACCAAGCACAGTACGAGGAGATCAATGAAAATAATCCAGTATTTAATGAGATTCCAAAGGCAAGGGACAAATCAGGCACACTGGTTACATAGACTCATTACATATATAACACTGAACACAGGACACAGGAAACACTGGGCTTATAAACACAAGGAAATCAAACGAGGAAGAACTGAAACAGGTGGGGAGTAATTAACACTTAGACGGAGACTAATAGACTAATAATGAAGACAGGAACAGGAAGGACCAAATAAGGGCATGGGGAACATGACACAAGACAACACAAGACTGACAATGTAGTAGTTTTTAAAACTATTTGCACGTTTTTTTCAGTTAGTGTTAATTAAAATATTTTATTATTTTTTTTGTATTATTCAATTTTAGATAGGTTTGATATATTATAATATAGTGGTTTTTTTTCTCATATTGGTACCTACAACTGAAATGTTGGTATTTTGGTGACAACATTAATAAAGACAATTTAAAATAAAAATTCAAGCATGCATCTCATAACCGATCTACTATTGTAAAGTAACTCCACCCCCCTGTGGATGCTGTGTGAATTTCAGTCCCAGAAATAAACAGTGACGTTCTTTCAGATTCCTTAGTTCAATTCTAAGGATGCAAAACATGCATACAGAAGACAAAGTAAAAGTAGTAGTCTCATTAAAGTATTAACATAACATTCCAGACATTTAAATTGTACTATTCCAAATTTATGAATATAACAGTGGCATTATGATATTGGTAACCATTTAGTCAGTAATGTGTGACCCACCTCACGCCTGTAATGGTAAAATTCCCATACTAAAGAAGGATCTCGAGAGAAAGCTTCAGGGGTTGCCAAATCCTGAAAGACAAAGAGAAGAAAACAAATCTCTTATAAGTTAATGTTTGCTTATGTGAAACAAAAAACTTGATGAAAATTATTACAGTACTATTTATAATAAAATTATCTATATATATTCTGTTGTGCAGCACTTAAAAAATAAAACATCAATGTTCAGTTGTAAAATAATTGTTATATTTTCATTTGATTATACTTTAAAAGGTTGGTTAAATTATTAATTTTAATATTTAATATTAATATACTACATATTAAATATGTAATATATTAATATTACATATTAAAATTAATATTTAATATTAATATATTAAAATTATTATTAATATTAATGTTTGCTTGCTTACATGTGGTGTGACTACAGTGTTTATATGCACTGTTACAGGTAGCCTGACAAATTTGGTCAGGGCTGTCAAATATAGTAGATGTTGAAAGTTTACAGTCATTATTTACAATGCAAAATGTAAACTATGTTTTACAGGCCTATTTGTATATAACTCTGAATCATAAATTAAAGAAAAGCCATGCAGTATAATATACAACTGGTACCCTACTGTAACTTTTCCACTACTTTTCAAAGTCTCACACAGATTCAATGAGGTGTTTTACATAGTAAAGAAAGACTAAGACTCGCCTCTTCATTTAGAAGTGTATTTAGGCTTTTTATGTTGTTATGTTGTCAATTAGAGCATGATATCGCCTTGTAGTCACCGTTCTTACGCTGTTACGCACTGCCAAGTACTATATAAGTCAGGGGTTTTCAAAGGACCACAGGGGAATGGAAACGGGTCTGTGAAAAATTTGAGATATATATTTTTTTAGAGCCGTCAAAGTTGAAATTAAGATATTAATTAAATCTGTTTAATGTACATTCACATTCACAAAATGTTATACTATTTTATTATGCTTTCTAAAGACTTCAGAAATCAAAGCATTAATTGTAATTAATTCATATTCTTTGTTTTTCCCCCAAAAAATATTTTTCTAAAAAAAAAAAAAAAAAGGTTAAACTCACATACATTGTAAATGTAATTAAAAATAAAATATTTTAATAAGATAATCCTTTAAAAATTTGTTTTAGTATATTAACAATGTAAAAGCCAATTATTTAATTTTGGAAAATAATACTACATTTAATATTCTCCTTTAAATATAGCTGCCTTCATTTATCAACAGAAGGGATCATCACAAAGAGATTGTCATATTTGAGTCCTAGCATCAAAAAGTTTGAAAAACCTTGGTATAAGTCCTATATTGAAACTAAGATCAGAGAGTAAAAAATGTGTGATGTGTATACAATGTGTGTGTGTTACCTGTGCCTGCCATTTCCTCCAGTAGCCCCCCTGTCCTCTAAAAGTTGGTACTCCACTCTCTGCACTCACTCCGGCCCCCGTAATGATAGCAATGTGCTTGGCTTTAGCAAAATCCACACGAAACTCCGCTAAATCTGCAAAATGAAACAAATTGCAAACCATTTAATTCACAGGCCATCCACTGCCATACAAACACAGTGAAGACAGTCTTAAGTGTTTTACTTGAGCTTGGTCTAGCCATCTTTGGAGCGCTCCAGTTCAGTCTGACTGCCGCACAGAGGTGAGAGGTCAGCCCCTTACACGCCAACTGACGCACAATCATTGAGGGTTAAATATCACTGCACAGCGAGAAAATCAGAAAAATATACATATTTTACAAAATGGAACATACTCACCAGCAGACACACACATAATCAGAGAATGATTAAAGCACTTCCTCTTTCTGTACAGAGCTGTTCCTTTGCTAGAAAAGGGGGCGTGTCCAGGAAGTAGTCTAACAGGTTGGGAATTTCTGGAATTATATCCTTCTTATATTCATAATCTCACAAAGTGTCAAAAACTTAATTAGTTTTACTTTAGTTTAACTTGAAGAAATTATAATGTACATATTACTATTGTGACTTATGAGTTATGAAATAGATTACTATTTATAATAAACAAAAAAAAACCTATGCTGTGCATGTTTAGACAAAAAATACAATAAAGGAAAATAAAAAAAGTTATGTTCTTATATTTTAATTTGACATTTTAAAATATTGTTGTTTTTTTGCTATTTATAATATATATTACAATATTATAATAACTCATTTGTGCAGCTGTTTTCGAAAAAAGAAAAGAAAAATGCTATTTGTATATATAAAGTATATGTATATATTTATTTAAATACATTTTAAAAGATTTACTACATTGTTAAATTTAACATTTTAAATTAAAAGTTTAATTAACCCATTTAAATGCAATCCAGAAATATGAAAACATAAAACACCAAATTTGGGAAAAAAATAAAATGGCTTTAACATAAGATGTACAAGGGTCATTGTCGTCATGCAGTACGTTTCCATGTCCTCAATACATTTTAAAAGATGGAAATCGTATTAATTTAGTTTTATAACAATATAATAATTACGTGAACTTGCAGTATGAGTGAATGTTAAATATTGTAACTACTAAGCTGTTTCAAACCAGAAATGTTTGGGGATTTTTTTTATAATTCATATTGGGAATATTGTTCTACTTGTAATAATGTCACAGGCTTTTCCCATGTCCTCAATTTTCCTTATTTTTGGTGTGAAACAACAACAAACATCTGTAAGTATTGATATGACTTGATGATTTCTGAGGTTTGACTTATTAGCTGGTTTGTCACACTTTAAAACGCTTGACTCTGTTTGATAAAAATGAAATAAACCTGTAACATATTTTGATAATATTAGCAAAATTTACTTGAATTAAGAACCATGTTTATTTCTTTATTTACAGCCTATTACATTTCACCCTGTTCATTTTCTTACCAATGTGTAAATAATCAATTTAATTGATAAAACTGAGTTTAAACACTACTAAAGTGCCTTCTTGACCTGAGCATATTTCTAAATATCTGGTATGGTGGTGTACTATGGAATCAATTTAATAGTGTACCACTTTATTTGACATAGTTCCTTAATAAAACAGCACAACCATATTCTCTTTTTTTTAAGTTACAGTTGTCATATAAGAGGAATGAGTCTGACCCTCATGCACGAGACTCGTGGCACTATTGCAGGATCACAGGAACATGAAAAGAGTGCAGAACTGAGATGGTGCAATAAAGTAAAACTTTAATAAACATATGTGGACCTTGAAGGACCTTGTAAAATGAGCACAGCTGTGCAGAGACGCAAGTTCAAGTGCACAGTAGTTCCCTGCTCTCAAATAAGCGTATTAACTCATTTGTAACTTGAAACACACTTGATAGGTCAAACATGGACAACAAAGCAGCAGTACATGTGCAGTGCAATACATACTGAGGCTTTGCCACATGACTATAAACACACAGCTAACAGAATGAAAGGAAAGTAACAGCTACCTGCGTGTGTTGTGCTGACTTCTGTCACCGATTGTGTAGATTTAGTCCAGCAGAGCAGAAGATGAAATATGTATTTATTACATCCACTCAGTTGCTGTCATGAGCCAATGAAAGAGGGTGCACTGCCATCAGTTTTGAGACAAAATTGCACGCACAACACGAACCATGAGACGACAAATGTTACTATTAACTTTCATATTAGACACCTCTGAGGGGCGTTTGGTGGCTCAGGAAACTCAAGCGTCCATTGAGTCACATTCAAATCTCTGAAGGAATTTTGAGTTATTGATGATATTTGTGCACCATAAAGTATAATATATTAAATATATTAATTTCAAGGATTGTTATCTGAAAAACAAGCATACTAACTCACCACAGTAATTTCTATAAAATCACATTCGAAAAGCCTTATCCAGTAATCATATTCAACTGTGAATGGTGCATCGTAACCATCGATGAGAAAAGTAACACGCATCACGCGTCTATGTGTCTCTTCAACGTCGGGCTGGACAATCATTTGCAACCGAATAATGGCCCTAATAAACTTTAATAGCCAATGAATTGATATTAAAAGGGTGAAGATTTTAAATATGACAATTATTATTCAGATACATAATACTTGGCCAATAAGAGAAAACGTCTGAGCCACTAAACCCCGCCCATTTTTCACTTTCATTCTAATGTTTTTGAGAAGAGGCGCGTTGCTGAGCAGAATGATCACCTTATGACATCAAAGTACCGCGAGAGCGATTCGAATGCATAGGATCCGACTGCTTTCATATCGCTCTCGCGGTACTAAGAACACGCTGATAGTGAAGACTGGTGCAGACAGCCGGTTATGGAAAGAGCGACATCTAGCGTGGAGAACATAATACTGTCAGTGGCTGTATCACAATTAAAAATACAGCAGAACTAGACGCTTGAAATATGTAGAAAAAAGGCTGATTTCATTGATAGCCTGGTAAGTCATTTAAAGTGAATTTAAAATGTAGTGAATTAAAATTGTGGATGTACTGTATATATATATATATATATATATATATTATTATTATTATTATATATATTATAGAGGCATCTCTCTCTCTCTCTCTCTCTCTCTCTCTCTCTCTCTCTCTCTCTCTCTCTCTCTCTCTCTCTATATATATATATACACACACACACACACACACACACACATAAATACATGTAAGTATTTATTGTGATGGTGAGTTGTATTTAACGATATTTGCTATTTTATTGTAATGTTGCATAATTTATTTACACACACCCTTTATGTTTGTGCACATATTACATTACAAATATCCACACCCTCTTTGTCTCCCAAAGTGCCATAAAAGAATCCAGAAACATCTTATGAAACATGAACAGACATGCACTGGAACAACCAACATCATCCCTGGGGTTGATCTTTCCAGCTTTACTTGCCTACTCGAAGCTGTGAATCACTTTTCTGAGGTAAAGATTAAAATATTCATTACAAAACAACAACAACAACACAGATTTAATGACTTCATTAAGCGTGTGACTCCTCTGAAAAATGTCCAGAGTGACTCAAACTGTACACGACGGACTCCTCCCATTACAACCTCATATACAGACAATAGTGGGAGGCACAAGCAAACGCCATACTCTCTCCACAAAGCAGCTGTACAGTCTGTCTTTTACCTTAACTGTAAAAGATGGCAGAGGAAGAAGCTGGTATTTTCGTCAACCAGGAGCAGTTCAGTTGCCCCATCTGTATGGAGCTTCTGCGGAACCCCGTGACCATTCCTTGTGGACACAACTACTGTATGGAGTGCATTAAGAGCTACTGGGAGCAGAAGAACCAGAAGAAGTTGTGCAGCTGTCCAGAGTGCAGACAGACCTTCTCCCCGAGACCTGCGCTCAACAAAAACACACTGTTTGCGGAAGTTGTTGAGAAACTGAGACAGACTGGAATGCGTTCCCCCAGCATCCCTGGAGCTGAGAATAAAGTCAATGCCAAAGAAAAGCAGGACCTCGTCGTGTTCTGTCAGGTGTGTCTGACTTCTCTTCTGACTTTAAATGTGATGCTAAAACTTCATAATAACTCAGCATAGCAAGAACTTTATATTAACTTTCATAAATAAGTCATTAAAAGGACAGTTACTTTATGTATGTTCAGTGTTGGGGAGTAACTAAAAATGTAGTGAATTCCGTTACATGTAACGGAATTACCTAATTTAATTACAAAATAAATTTAATTGTAATTAGTTACAGTTACAGATAAAAAATGTGTAATTAAATTAGTTACTTTAGAAAATGTTAATGATTACAAAGCGGGTTACATCTGAATTTTTACACACACACACACACACACACACACACACACACACACACACACACACACACACACACAGAGAGAGAGAGAGAGAGAGAGATTTAATTGACTTCTTTCATAAATTGCATTGACTGCTCTAAAATGAGACACCAATGTTTCAGGAGTTTAGGACACATGCTTATTCGATAACTGTTTTATTTCCTGTTTGGGTTTATGCATATGATTATTATTTTTTAAGATGAACTGTTTTTTCCAAGGCATTGTTAGATGTCAGTGTTTGCTGTCATAGCTATGCAAACATTTGATTTCAAAATCAGTATCATAGCTATTAAACTATTTCTTGATATAATTTTAAATCTATTTAACCTCAGAATGATCTCAAAGTAAATAAGAGGCGTTAAGTGTGATTTTGTGGTGGCTGTGCTTTAAATTAAATGATTACACGGCTCTGTGGAATGCTTGATTCTGATTGGTCAGTCCTGACATTCCAAGGTCTGTTATTCCTGATAACAACTGGTAAAAGCTAATAACGCACGCAGGCTCATCGGGGTAACTTAAGTCAGCGCTATACGCTTGCTAGGAACAGTTTTTCTTGGTGGAAGCTTTGCGTTTGGTGAGCTAATAAAATATTAAAACTCAATTCAATATTATGTGTACAATTTCTTAATTCTGTCATCCTAGTATTGTGGACTCGCTCTCTCGTTTCATACAAATGCAGTAGCTGCCATTTTGTTTTGTACACTGTAATGGATTATAAGATAACTAAAAAAAACTAGTAGGCTACATAATTATTTATGTGGTGGAATGTTGTGCAATAAAAAAGGTTTGACAGTACCGTATCCCTTAAATGTCCATCTAGTTTGAACTTGGCGCTTGCTAGCAACTGCTTTCTTCATGGAAGCTAAGCGTTCAAATATTTCAACCCAGAACAGTGTTTTGTGTCTAGATATTTACTTTTGTGGCAAACAGCCGGTAATAATCGGCATAATGTACATCCAGCCAGGTGTTATTGCAAAATAAAGATGTACATTATCCCTTAGTTATTATAATCTTAATTCAAGTGAAGGATTTTGACAGTCTGACAGTAATCAGTGTTTAGTACTACTGTAAGGTTTACCCTGCCTGCTTTACATGTTTCAAAATGATTAACAGTTGAAAATATTAGAAATTTAGAAAAGTAATCAAATGTAATAAGTTACATTACTTTAATAAAGTAATTGAGAAGTTACACTTATTACATTTTAAATAGGGTAACTTGTAATCTGTAACCTATTACATTTACAAAGTAGCCTTCCCAACACTATGTTGTACCTCAAAAGCATTTTAACGCTTAATTCTCAAATGTATGAATATTGCGTTATATAGCAAAATATCAAACTAAGCAGGATTTGTCTTTGCACAAAAATAGCACAAGTACATTATATGTCATAAATTAAGGTTTAAATGATTAAACATATTAAAATTATTAAATTGATAAAATAGATATAGGCTAATGTGTATTATTATATTAAAGTAAAAAAAAAGTCCTTGAATATAATTTTTTTCAAGATTTATAGGCAACATCCACCTTCATTCTTTGAAAGATTGTGTGTCTTATAAGATAATACATTTTTGAAGGTAAATGTATTGTTTAGGGTTTTTTTTATAAATATGATAAATTATTCATTTTTAAGCATCAATACTTTTTGGGGACGTCACACGATGACATCACTGCTTTTTCCCTAATAAATAATAATTATAATATAAAAATGCTTCTATATCAGGCTTTTTTGCTTCATTATGATAAAAAGACAGCTTCTGATGTTTAACTTTGTCTCAAAAAATATCAAAATTAATTTTAATCAGAAATGAAAAACATGCTCAACACAGAAGAAATGTTGAAAAACTAGTACTTTATGGCTCACAAGGGCTGTGGAATAAATCAACTAGGGACAAAAAGAGATCTAGTAGTACTTGTAATGATGTAGAAAAAAACCTGGATGACCACGATAAAGGTTTGAAAGCCAAAGCATGTTGGATATGTTTAAATGTATAATTTAAATTCTCATCACATGTGCTGCTGGATTTCTTTTTGTTGTTTCAAAAAATAAGTTTCTTCATGTATTTATCCTCTGGTTTGCAGCAAGAGCTTAAGCAGTCACAGAGGAGATGCCAGCAGGTCATAAAGGAGCGTGAGACAGAGCTACAGGATCTGAGTGACGCCGTACTCTCTCTCAGGGTGAGTCTGTTACTGCCAGGAGGAGGAAAATCTTAATGGACAAGTGGGATAGTGTGGGTCAACTTATGAACCTTCATCAGTATCCGCAGATAGGTTCTTGGACTCATCACTTCTCTGGTTCTGTATGTTGTATAACAGAGCTCTGCCCAGGCAGCAGTGGAGGATACGGAGAAGATCTTCAGTGAGCTGATTCAGTCCATTGTGGCACTGTGTTTTGAGGTGACAGAGATGATAAAAGCAAAGGAGCAGATGGAATTAGACGAGGCACATGGATTTATGGAGAAACTAGAGCAGGAGATCGCAGAGTTCAAGAGGAGAGATGCTGAATACGACACGCTTGCACACCTTGATGATAAAACTCAGTTCCTGAAGGTAGCGTCAGAGCTTCTAGACACCAAAGTACTTGTCATTTGTGATTTTGGTCTAAGAGAGTTTATTTCATTTTATACTACGGGGCCGTTGAATGCTTGAATCTGATTGGCTGTCGAATGTTCTAAGGTGTGCAATTATTTTCAGGGAAACGCACGGCGAACGTAGTTCCAGGCACCGCATTACATGTCCATATCACTTCGCCAAATGATTTGTGTTATTTCAAAGGTCCTTACAGCCTAAAACAGCAAAATAACCAAAACCCACAACGACACTGGCCAAACAAATAAATATAGTAAGCAAATGATACAAACGACAAATCATATCCATGATTTTGCCACAAAATTACGTTTTATTATGTACGGAAAGCACATACTCTCTCTCTCCCGCTCTCTCTCTCTCACAGACAGTTTGTACATGTTAACATAAGCGCTAATGTTGTTAGCGCTACTCTGATGATTTTATCAGTAACAGTTTAACAACTTAAAAACTACATGACTTCTCACAAGCGAGGTAACAATAACGGCGCTGTTCGTGAAGAAAATGAACTTTAAGTTTCACTATAACTAGAGACATATCTGCCGAACACTTTTGAGAGACGCACAGACTCACAGAGGTAACCTCTCTCTCTCTAATAACTTAGTTATTAACTGTATTAAAGGGATAGTTCACTTTGAAATTAAAATTTGGTATCTATCAGCTTACCCCAAGGGCATCCAAGATGTAGGTGTCTTTTTTTCTTCAGTAGATCCAATTTTGATGTTTTTAGGTCAAACCGTTCTAGTCTGTCAGTCATATAATGGCAGGTATAGGTCACTGTCTCTATAAGAGTGAACAAGAACATGCACAGAGAAATTCAAATTAAACAATTCCCCATCGTAACTACACATTGATGGCCTAAGACACGAAACGAGCGGTTTGTGTGAGAAAACGAACAGTATTTATATCGTTTTTTTACCTTGTCCAAGTGATCTGAGTGCGCACACACATCCGGTGTGTGTGTGCGCGCGCTCTGGCTCACGCTTGACGGAGGGCGTGTCTGAAGCGTGGTGCTGACGCAACTTCGTGGTATTTTCCTGTTGGAAGACGCGCACTGTCATCGCTCGTGTCGTTTCTGAACTGTCTACTCTAGGATAATGATGACTTCTTTAAGCAGACCCGCTTGCTGTCATGCATTGTATTTCTATACGAGCGCTACATGTATCCGTTTCATTCATCTGTAACTAGCCAAACAAACATGCCGCAACTCCACCCTGCGTCACTTCCACCTAACCATGTAAAAAATAACAGATCCAGGAACAGTTTATTGAGACATGACACCGGCGAGGAAAAAAAAAAAGGAATCTTACTATGACGAAGGATTAGTCCATGAATAATATTTGTGCCATTCCGAAATTAAAGAGCCATCATTTTGTACCAAAAGGAATATACATAACCGTATATAATAATACTGTCAAACAATTCAAATCATTTTTTAAAGCACCACGCTTCACACACGCCCTCCGTCAAGCGTTGACGCCGAGATACAGATGAATGAAACGGATACATGTAGCGCTCGTATAGAAATACAATGCATGACAGCAAGCGGGTCTGCTTAAAGAAGTCATCATTATCCTAGAGTAAACAGTTCAGAAACGACACGAGCGATGACAGTGCGCGTCTTCCAACAAGAAAATACCACGAAGTTGCGTCAGCACCACACTTCAGACACGCCCTCCGTCAAGCGTGAGCCAGAGCGCGCGCACACACACGTCACACACCGGATGTGTGTGCACTCAGATCACTTGGACATGGTTGTGTACAAGAGGTAAAAAACGATATAAATACTGTTCGTTTTCTCACACAAACCGCTCGTTTCGTGTCTTAGGCCATCAATGTGTAGTTACGATGGGGAATTGTTTAATTTGGATTTCTCTGTGCATGTTCTTTTTCCCTCTTATAGAGACAGTGACCTATACCTGCCATTATATGACTGACAGACTAGAACGGTTTGACCTAAAAACATCAAAATTGGATCTACTGAAGAAAAAAAGACACCTACATCTTGGATGCCCTTGGGGTAAGCTGATAGATACCAAATTTTAATTTCAAAGTGAACTATCCCTTTAACTGCATTAGTCTGCTATCAACGGCTCAAGCCTCCGTTACGGTTTAAAATGACGTTTTGGAATTAGCAAGGGAGGCGTTGGATGAGATGCGGAAGAAATAATCCTACTCACAATAGCGATTTAAGTAGAAAAACCGGACGAATGCCTTGAAATATATAATTTGATCAACGTCTTGAGGTGTGGTAACCGTAGTATAAGCGGAATAATTGACTTCGGTCTTGACTTCCATTGAATTATTAGAAAAATAATGCACACCCGAGGTGTAACGGCTTCGCGTCGTGACCGCATCACCACCTCGGGTGTGCATTATTTTTCTAATAATTCAACGGCCCGTCGTCAATTATTCCTTACATATTCCTCAGAGCTATGAAGCACTGTGTAGTCAGCCGGAGTTGGTGACCTCTCCTGCAGTTCTAGTCAATCCGGACTTCTCTTTTGAGATGGTGTCAAGAAAACTCACATATCTGTGTGAGGACATTAAAGATCTGTGCCAGAAGAAATTGGAGAAATTGTCAAAAAAAGGTAAGTCATCATCTGAATATGTTTGGAATAGCATGCTAACTAAACATTTCAGTGTAAAATTGCAGTATATTCCATGTTAATAACTGCATTACTTTAATAGTAATTTCACAGTAGGACTTCTCTTGTGTATAACTGGTTACTGACAGCTTTAGAATGTGAATTCACAGTAAATGACATGTTGTTAGCAGCATTCTGCTGTTTCACAGTAATTTGGCAGAAAATAACCCAATATGCATTTATTTCACAGTAAATTTTTGACTTAATTTATGTAAAACTGTAAATTCGTGGCAAATGTTACAATGCATTTCAATGTGATTAATTAATCACATTCTGATTCATTATTATTGGATAATATTGCCAGAAGTCTTTTTTTTATTTTGCAAAATTAAATGATAAACCATTAAATTAAAACTAGTGCTGGGCAACGATTAATCATGATTAATCGCATCCAGAATAAAAGTTTTTATGTACATAATATATGTGTGTGTACTGTGTATATTTATTATGTATATATAAACACACAAACATGCATGTATATATTTAAGAAAAATATGTTACGTTTATATATTAAATATATTTATATATAATATAAATTATATGAATATAAATATATACATGTAAATACTTTCAAAATGTATACTGTATGTGTGTGTCTTTATATATACATAATACACACACACACACACACACACACACGATATAAACAAAAACTTTTATTTTGGATGTGATTAATCACGAATAATCGTTGCCCAGCACTATTAAAAACGCAATCAATACTTCTATAAAAAATCAATAATAAAAAAAAGAAAAATAATCCTTATTTCCAAGATGGCAAATAGAAACCACTCACCAGTGATGAGGTCATGTGACAGTGTTTAATATATCTGTATATTAACATGAAATAAGTTTTCGCATGTCGCATACTATTGTTTGAAATGTTTATGAAGTGTTTCACTTACTATTTTTAAAGAACTGTTAGAATTCATACAGTATTCGAATACTATTAAACATTAAAAAAAATTGAAATACATTAAAGTAAAATAAGTATAAATATTTAAAATGCCTGCACTGTTTATATTTTTTGTCCTATTAGTGACAAACCTGAAGTTTATTCCTACCCCTGAACCTAAAATCAGAGAGCAGTTTTTGGAATGTGAGTAACACACACACACACACACACACACACACACACACCCGTGCAATCAAATGTGCAACAGAAATCAATACAACCGACAACAGAGTTACTGTCTGTTAATCCATGTCTTGTGTCTCTGGATTTCAGATTCGGGTCCCCTGACTCTCGACCTGAACACGGCTCACAGAAACCTCAGCGTTTCCTCAGAGACTGGCGAGGTGACGTGCAGCAAAACCTCTCTATCCGTTCCTGACCACCCAGAGAGGTTTGACAGCTATTACCAGGTCCTGTGCAGGGAGAGTGTGTCCGGCCGATGTTACTTCGAGGCAGAGTGGAGCGGGAAGGGTCCTGTGCACATCGCAGTGTCCTATGAGGACATCAGCAGGAAAGGAAAGAGCACCCTGTGTGCATTTGGACACAACGCCCAGTCCTGGAGTCTGGTGTGCTCTGAGGATTCATATGCATTCTGGCACAATGGACGGGAAACTAAGATTCCCAAAATGCAGTGGGCTCACAGGACTGGCATTTATGTTGATTTCTCTGCAGGAATTTTGGCGTTTTACAGCATCACAGACTCAATGAATCTCATCTACAGAATTTGGGCTGCATTCACTCAACCGCTCTATCCTGGATTCAGAATTAACACTGGGTCCAGTATGAGACTTTGTTATCCAGTTTAATGGCATGAAATGGAGTTTATTCAGTTCCTGAGCACAGAAATGAAGTATGAGAGGTCAGGCTCCATTGGTTAACATTAGTTAACTAAATTAGTTCGCATCAGCTAACAATAAAAAGTGCTTCTAAAGGTTATATCAATCTTATTTAATGTTAATTTCATCATTTACTAATATAATGTTAAAATCAAAAGTTTTATCTGTTAATATTATTTAATGGACCTGAGCTAACATGGACTAACAATGAACATCTGTATTTTTATATTTGTATTTGTATATATATATATGTATTTTAATGTAATAAATACTGTAACAAATGTTTATTGTTAGTTAATGTTAGTTAACATGAACTAATGTTAACTAATTGTAAATTTTTACATAAATGACCAACACACTCTCATGGCAATTCGTAACTATTTTACATTTTGGCTAATTTGTGTCTAATTCATATCCTCTCATTTTAATGTTTTCATATGATCTACTTATGTCCCTCTGATAGATTGGGTTGGGTTTAAGTTTTTGTACAAATCACATCATACAAAATCATACTAAATTGCCACCACATAAAATAGTTACGTTTTCTCTGCGAATGTTAAATTTGGCAGGTTGTGCCAACTGTAAAAAAATTCATTTTAAGGTCCAATTCTCACTATTAACAAACCATAACTATGACTTTTGCCTCAGTATGCTACTAATTTGCTGCGTGTTAATAGTTAGTGAGGTAGTTGTTAAGTTTAGGTATTGGGTAGGATTAGGGGTGTAGAATATGTGCGTTATAAGTACTAATAAACAGCCAATATGTTATTAATAGGCATGCTAATAAGCAAGTTAATAGTGAGAATTGGCCCCTATACTGAAGTGTCACCAAAAATGTTTTCTGGAACATGGTATGCATAAAATGTTTTTTTCTTGGTATCTCTGTTTTTTTTTTTATTCACTGCCATTATCACTCTTAAAATAAAGGTTCCAAAAGGAGCAGTGCCATTAAAGAACCAGTTTTGGTTCTCCAAACAACCTTTCAGTGAACAGATCTTTAAAAAAAAAAAGGTCCAAGTCTTAAGAACTTTTTTTTCACTATAAAGAAGCATTTAGTTAAAAGGAAAGATACGATGGATGTCAAGGGTTCTTCATGGAGTCATCAATGCTAATAAAGAATCTTTATTTAAGAGTGTAATGGTCGTGGTGATAAATATCAGTTTCAGTCACAAACCGATGAATTTAACAATAATTTTATGGAACCAGAACTCTCCGCCTTATAAAACAAGCAAACCTATATTTACAAAATGCTCTTATTTAGTGCTTTTAGTTGTTTGTAAAAAAAAAAATATTTGCACTTTTAGACACCAGTAAAATATTGAATTTCACATCCAAAGTCGTCTTGACATTTAACATTTACAATCGGGGCCTGTTATGAGCAAAAAACCTACAAATCCAAACACTTTTATACATTTATTTGAAAAACATTTAACCCATTTCCATACATTACACAACAGAACTGCAACAGCTATACATTCATCACAGATTCAGACATTATTCTTCATTCTTGAAGGTGATGTGTAATTTCTTCACAAATGGAAATACAAAAATAACTGTTTTCAAACAGATTTCCCAAACACCCCTAATCTATTGCTGGTCAAACAGATAGTCATTCACACAATAGTTCAACCAATGTTGCTGTGTCAGGCTGGTTGTTTTTCACATTTACTTTCACTGTGCTGTTTAATATCAAAAAATGACACTTTTTCAGCTTTACATAAAGAGATGCAGTATAAATTGCAATTAGCTTTTATTCAGGCAGAAAACCTGGTAATGCATCATTTTCTTCATCTACTACTTAATTTACTTATGCAGACAGGAACGAAACTTCAGCTAAAATTTGATGGAACTTCAACAACACAATATTAAGCACAAATCTATGCATTTCATTCTTTTGACCATATGCTTTACTGGATGATATTTTAAGTTAAATATAGTAAATATAACCATTAACAGAGAGTCCCTAGCTGCCGGTTCATTTGCATTGATAAAATATAGTCAATCCCTAATTACAGGGACAAACCCAAAGCCTCACCAGCATCTTACTGGACACAGTCATACAGTATTACAACTGAAAGATATCTCTATGCAAGGCACTGTACAGTAACTGATATGAATAGACACAAATATGATGGACAGACAGCAGAATGTGTAAAGCTACATTCCAAAGTAAGGTGTCGCCATTATAACAATGGTGCTTTATATCTGAATACACATCATTTTATATGACTAACACACTAGTTAGGCACATCACATGTGTTTGACAAAAAAAATGACTGCGAAGCACACGTGTCATGTACACCCAGGCAGTCCGGTTTGTTGTTGCTTAACATCTGTAAAAGGCACAGTGTGCAAAAGCGGTCAAACAGGACAAACGGGTTCGTGTTGAATCTGTCACAACAAAGGTCAGTTTGATGGATTCAGATAGAGTACATCTGTAAATGTGTCTTACCAGTATATTTGAATGACATAATGCCACAATTTCAAATATTGAACATAATTCATGACCCAGGCTGACAAATATTCTGTGCAAAAGTTCGGGGTCTGTAATATTTTTCATGTTTTTGAAACATCTTCTATTATGATCAATAGTGCTTCATTTATTGGATTTAAAAATGCAATACATACCATTTTAAATAAATGTTTTCTATTTTAATATATTTAAAAATGTAATTTATTCCAGTGAAGGCTCACATGCTCCTTCAGAAATCATTCTAATATGCTGATTTGAATGAAAAAATTCTTACTATCCATGTTGAAAGGAATTGTGCCAGTATTTTTGTGGAAACCGTGACTATTTTTCCAGAATTCTTTGATTAATAAAAAGTTCAAAAGAACAGCATTTATTTCACACAGAAATGTTTTGCAACATTATAAATGTGTTTATAGTCATTTTGATCATTTGCATCCTTGTGGAATAAAAGCACAAATTTCTTAAAGAACAAAAAAAAAAAAAAACTTACTGACCCTAAACTTTTGAACAGAAGTATACATTTATAGTGTGAATAACAGTAATAGTGTAAATTATATATAAAAAACACATTTAATATTAATTTTATATTTCATAAAAATTGAATACTTGTATAACATGCACAACCCCATTCTGTGGTGCAACTGGTGCTGGGTGCATTTAATTTAAGCTCCATTTCAACAAACAGCAACAGAATTCTAAATCTACAGCCAGATGAGAGCATAATTGGATATAATTGGAGTTAAAATGTGGAAGTGTACTTCTAATGAGAGATTGTGCACGGACATGTTGATACATTCACACCCAATTCAGGAAAACAGGGTGAGGCTGGCCGTTGAAACATCTACTTTGTGACAGAGTGAAGTTGCCTTCATTGGGAAAACAGAAAATATGTGCCATAATTTCTAGAACGTCAAGAAAAGTTTTGAAAATATCCCTTCCACTTCCCATTTTTGTTCATTTAAACTCGCATATCAGTTTTTTCTCAACCATGCAAAGTGTAACATTGTATAATTTATATATGCACAGCCATTATCTGTAACATGTACAAAAAATATTCTTCATATGTCTAAACTAAAACTAGCACAACAAAGATTGAAAAAGAATCCATAACAATAATAACCAGATTTGTCAGGAGGTAATCCAGTACCTGAGAGCAGGTCATCGCTGTCACACAGACGTTAACCTGTGCTTTGCATTGCATTGTGGGAGTATAACTCCAGTATGTTACAGGAAGGTCATCAGAGTGTGGTGAGGTTTTCTGCCAGGTAATATAGGCTGTATCCATTACATACAATACAGCAGAGGTTACAAAGGGAGGACAGCAGGTGATACAGCCACAGCCGACCACTCAGCTTTTTATACTTGCGGTCTGTCTCGCAGAGCTTGGCGTACGCTACCCGATTGGACGAGAGTCCGATGTCCTGACCCAGTCCACAGGCCTGCTCAATCAGGTGCATGTCTGCCATGATTTCTGAGGTCATCTGACCAAACCACTGGGCATTCACTGCCGCCACAGTCACACAGACAAAAAAAATGAAGACCTAGGGAAAAAAACAAAAAGCCGGTGGAATCAAGTCTGTCACCTTATATAAAGTTTAAAAGCTTAGTTAACCCCAATATCATAATCTTTTCCCCCTTGTGTTGTTCCAAAATGTATGGCTTTCTTTCTTCCATTTAACAAAAAAATAACTAATTTGAAGAATGTGTTGGTCACACTTTTCCATGCAATTATAACAAATGTGACTTGGAGCTTACAAGCAACGGTCTGATGAATTGATCACAAACAGGTAGACTTTATTTGATTGACTGGAGTGGTGTGGATTACTTGTGGATTATTGATGTGTTTATGAGCTGTTTGGACTCTCATTCTGACGGCACCCATTCACTGCAGAGGATCCATTGGTGAGGAAGTGATGTAATGCTAAATTTCTCCCATCTTTTCCCATTAAGAAACAAACTCATCTACAGCTTGGATGGCCTGAGGGTGAGTACATTTTCAGCATATTTAAATTTTTGGGTGAACAAGTCCTTCAATATTTGTGCATTCATAAGAGAAGTGCATATGCTCGGTTCATTAATAAATCTTTCTTTTGAATGTGATTTTAGTCAAAGAATCAGTTGATCCCGTTCACACAACCAGTAACTCAGACTGATTCCAGACTTAAAAATTCAGGCACTGATTCTCAGCTCACATAAAGCTAAAGAGAAGATTGTCGGTGAATAGTAAAAAAAAATTGGCGTGTTTCTCTCCCAAAACTATCATATGACTTCAGAAAACTTTAAATATAATGCTCAAGTCGTTTGGACCACTTTTATGGAGCTCTAGTGTCCTTTTTGAAGTTTGAATGCTCCAGTCCTCATTTATAGTAATTGGATGGAAAAGAACAACAACCAAATTTTTCACAATATCCTCTTTTTTTGTTCCACAGAAGAAAGTAAGTTCTAGAGGTTTGAAACGACATAATGGTAATTCTTAATTTTTCAGTGAACTATTCTACTATTTTTTTTTTTTTTTTACTGGTAACATAATATTCTAAATACCTGAAAGGCCTCTTTTTCATCCAGCATGTTGCTAGGATGGTACATGGCAAAGATGGTGAGGTTGAAGAAAGCACAGGCTGAGCCGATATGCAGGTAAAACGGGAAGAGCCGGCTCTGGATGAAGCCAAACGTGTGTCGGTTTAGATGGTTGTCCATTACAAAGCCTGAAAGAAAAAAAAAAAGAAAAAAAAAGGACTTTGCATATCATAGACCTTGTTTATAACAGAATATTAGTTTATGTATAAAACTATCCTTGTGAAAAAGTACAGACTTTAAAAAATAGTACGTGTTGTAGAAATAATATACTTTAAAAGAATATACTTTAGTGCAAACTGAATCTAATGTTTTCAGACAAATAATTGCAATGTACTGTACAATTAAATGAAAATGTATTATAGTTAAAATTTATATTAAATGTAATTAGCTGAACGTTAGACTGCATTTTTGACCAACTTAAGTAAGACTTAAGTATATCTTAAGCATATCAAATACACTGACTTATATATATATATATATATATATATTTCTTCTTACATACGTATACTTTAAGATTTGAAGCAGCCTACACTACAATCATTCTATTAATGATCTACCACCATAGAAATGCAGTGAAAAACAGTGACCACACCTACCTGATATGAAGGTGACCCATATCTGCATTCCCCAGAAGGTGGAGAGAAACATGAGGTGAAGGAGTTTGGCAGTGACGGGAGGCTCTCTGTCTGTAGACATTGTCACAGGCACACTATCGTCTTTCACCTCCCTCACTCACTGTCACTATGCTGTTTAACACAAAAATGACACAAAAATGCCTCACATCACACAAGATTTATGTAAGACTCAGAAGTCATAACAAATTTAATGTCTTAAGTCATGTACTTGATGTGATGCACGCTACAAAACACACCCTGCGTTATAAACAAAAGAGGTAGAGGCGATCACCTTTCACCCACATGACTAACAGGGCATTCCATAATGGAACAAACCTCCTTAAATAAGATCTGCCACCTAATATAAATCATATCAGGCACACTGACTGCAAACTATTGTGTGGGGCTAACAAAGCAACAAGACAAATAGGGAATATAATTAAAAATCTGAAAGTCAAACCAGCTTAAAATAATTAAAATTGTCACAATCATGTTGTTCCAAACTAAGAATGACTACACTAGTTAGGGTTGCCAGATCTGAGTAAAAACTAGCCTAATGGCCAATCATAACTAACCCAAAACCAGCCCAATGACCCTACCACAAACATCAAAACTTAAAATATGCAACTTTCATACCTAAAATAGATATTTTACAGTCATTGTTATGCATTACACAAATGACAATATAATAGGCTAGAAGTAATAATAAAAAAAGTCTTAAAAAAATAAAAGAAAAACGATTTACTACCAGTGCACCTTCTTCACAACAAATTGGTATTTGTTAGAATACAAAATAGATGAAATATTTCAAGCATTTCAGTCAAATATAATTTAGGCAATGTGTAAAACCTATAACTCACAGGAAAACGCAGACTTGGCAACCCTTCACTTCCAATGTATGGAAAAAATGTGCCAATAAGTGAAATATGACTGTCAATCTAACTAACATGGTTTGTGCTTCACAGAAGAAATAAAGTCATACAAGACATGAGAGTAAATGCTAACAAATGTTCATTGCTGGGTGAACTGTCACTTTAAGAATCGTAAGTGTGAGTGAACTACTCGTGCCCTCATTGTGTAGGGCTGATTCACTACTTACGCCGTGTCCAGAATGTGGGCTGTCTCAAAACATACTATGCTGCCTCACTAGACTGCACCTTTGGCTCCTTCTGACTTCTGAGTATAATTCCGAGTGCTGTAATATAGGCAGCTCACTAGTTGTTCAGATACAGCCATGGTGTCCAAACCTCCAAAGCTTCCGATTAAGCACCGCGACTCTCTCCAAAAGAGGACAATTCTTTCCTATTTGAATTGGCACTTACAAGACAGACAAGTTCGCGTAGCACGTAATTTCTGTTACGTCATGTGAAAACTACACCTGAGTTATGAAAGACTGGATATCATGCTGTCTCCATGATGTCGATATACTTACCAGACGATCACCCGTGACTATGTAAATCGTCGGTGGCCGGTTGCGCGTCACGGCCAGTAGCAACACCATAAATGTATGATAAAGGAGGAACCGGTATGAAGCCGCAGTAACTCTCGGACCGGTGGGCGGGGTTTATGCGCACTCGGCATTCAAAGCGGTCGGAGTGGTTTGGTGGGCGTGGTTGTGTATGTTGTCGTTATTGTTGGGCGTGGTTTTGTACACTGGTGGGCGTGCTTTGTGTAGACAGGTTTTCTTGATTATGGTAATTATTGATGAATGTAAAATGTGTTTCTTGTACATTTGCAAACACACACACGCACGCACACACACACACACACACGTTGAACCGTTTAACTATTTAAATTGGGAACAAAACTAATTAATTGTTTTATATACAGCTGCTATTTATAAATGCAGTGCATATAGCCTACCTATCAAAAGCTTGGAGTCAGTATTTTATTTATTTATTTTTTGGGGGAAAGAAATCATAGAAGTGAATAATTTTGTTTAGCAAGGATGCTTTAAATTTATCAAAAGTGATGATAAAGACATTTATAAAGTTACAAAAGATTTCTATTGCAGATAAATGCTGTTCTTCTGAACTTACTATTCATCAAAGAAACCTAAAAAAATCTACTCAGCTGTTTTCAACATAATAATAATAATAACAATAATAATAAATGTTTTTTGAGCAGGAAATCAGAATATTAGAATGATTTCTTAAGAATCATGTGAATGGAGTAATGATGCTAAAAATTCAGCTTTGAAATCACAGGAATAAATTACATTTTAAAAATATTTTAATAGCAAGCAGTTATTTTAAATAGTAAAAATAGTTCACAATATTTCTGCTTATGCTATATTTTGGATCAAATAAATGCATGCAGGCTTGGTGAGCAGAAGAGACTTCTTTTAAAACATTAAAATTCTTATTGTTCAAAAACTTTTGACTGGTAGTGTACACACACTGTTCTGACTGTAAATATTCACAGAAAATAATCACCACATTCACTCTCACTGTGGCTTTATAGGGCATGTTCAAACTCGTGGATTAATTAGTGCTCAACATATCATTGGCTTGTATTTAATGGGTGTGAATGAACAAAGGACAGCATAATTCTCTTGGGCGCTTTCTTCACTGTTTTGTTCAGGGCATACGATTACAGCAATTACTATGTGCAACTGAAGGAGAACAACATCAGTGGTTCCTAAAAACACTAGGAACTTCAAGCAAACATTTATAAGTGTGTAATAGAAAAGAAAACTTTGTATATTATCTAGGTGATACACAGCTTTGGGGGCACAAAACAGATATCCTTTCAAACTGAAGGAACCTACAGTACAGTAACCTAGAGTAACACATTTCATTTTGTGAAATAATTTGCTTGTGCCTCTGGAAGGGCAACAAACATGTCTTTTTTAGACCTAAAATACTAACCTATGTAAGTGATCATACTAATGGCATGTTCATGTTCCTATAAAATAACAAGATTTTATGCAGAAGAAACCTGTCAGTTTCACAGGCATATGTGGGACCAGAAAGAAGATGTGAAGGTAGAATTCAGTCACTAGAGGGAGACATGGTCAGCGGTCCATTGGGTCTCAATAGTCTGTAAAGTAATGTGTAAAGGAATAGATATTCTTTAAGATTTTTATGGTTTAGTTTTTAGGGGATATTAATAATATTGCCAAAAAGAGATAACCAGAAACAGAAAAATGTTCTCTTAAAGCAAGGATGTCAATTAATATGACAAGGAGATGACTGCTGAACAAGGTATTCTCATAATGTGCCGGCATCACGTTACAGGGAGAGACTGGGAGCCGTTAATGTTCATCTGGAGCAGATGGATGATTGTTTTCTATTGCATATGTTCCTCAGCCATAAATCCACTCAACCCAACCAATACACATTAAGCACCACCATAAAAAGCAGGAAAACTTTCCAAAAGCTCCATTATTAGAGGTTCACTGAATATGATCAAAGCCAAGTTCACTGTTATTGACAGCACAGCAGTCTGTAGAGGAGTTCAATTATTCATTTTAATGGGTATGTTGAGATTGCTAATAATGTGACATCCATACAGTTTCAGTACACCGAAAATACAAATACAGAAATATATTGTGAACACAGTATAAAAGGGCAAAAACTATTTTAGAAGGCAACAAATACAATATTGTTATTGTTGTGTTCATAGACCTAAAATAACCTAATCTATGTAACCAACAATAACAGTAACTGTACTGATGAAAAGTAAATCCATAATTAGCACAAATACTGTATGTGCTTTCTGATAAATTGTGACAAATTGTGCCAGGCTTATATAGAGAAGTGCTCTGATGATTTTAGTAGATAAAATATCCCTTTGAATACACCTCAAAAATAAATCACTATGTTGGATATTAAGACATTAATGTTGAGGTAGGCAACATTCACAATGTAGGAAAATAGAGAATATCTTCTCAAATATATATATATTTTTTAAATAATCATTGGTAACTCTTACTTAAAAAATATTAAAAATAATCTATATATAATGCTTAACAGATCATTATACAAAGTACTCTAAAATAGTTTCATTTATAGTTTATTTATTCACATTTGAATGTACACAAACTGACCGTTAAGCAGTATATATTGGGTAACACTTTACAATAACGTTCATTAGTTAACAACATTAGTTAACGAACTAAGAATGAACAACTTCTACAGCATTTATTAATCTTAGTTAATGATAATTTCAGCATTTACTAATGCATTATTAAAATCACAAGTTGTGTTTGTTAACATTAGTTAATGCATTGTGAACTAACATGAATAAACAATGAATGATTGTATTTTTATGAACTAACGTTAACAAAGATGAATAAATACTGTAATAAATGTATTGTTCATTGTTTGTTCATGTTAGTTAATACATTAACTGATGTTAACAAATGACACCTTATTGTAAAGTGTTACCATATATTGTTTTAATGATTCTAAGCATGGGTTTTAAACCTTAGTAATAATGAGGGCCTTTACTTTTTTGTCTTAAATATAGATATATGACAAGGGGGTTGAAAATTTAGCTGGTGCTCCTTCATGAAATAAAGATTATTTGCCCGATGTGTTAATTTACTTCAACAAAAGGGAAGTACAGTTTTTTTCAGCTGTTCTGGTCACACCTTTCACGTTTGGTTGGATTCAGAGTCTTGCGGTCTTGCAGATTTTGTCATAGACTTCAGGAAATGCATCTTCACAGTTGAGCTGCTTTCTGAGTTTATGATACAATGTGCCATCGAACATTTCCCAGAATTCCTGTCGTTCCATGTATACATCAGCATACAGCATCTGGAATCTAGAAATGGATGGAAGAACTTGTGTTATACAATACCCTACAGTATTACTTTGGCCTAATTTTTTTGATGTGGTTCTACCAAACAATGGAAAGATGAAAAGTGCTAACTGACCCATGAACGTCTCTGACAAACTTCTCCAGCTGCCGTGTGGAGGATCTGGCCTCAAAGTGTTTGACTTGAGGCTCCCCATACGCTCCGATATCAACATACAGTTCATCTTCATCTCCTTTAGGATGCACCATTCCTGGCTGGTTGGGCAGCATGAAGGGACAAAGCCACAGAGGATACACCTACAACACACACATAACATCAACAAATCAATGCACTACAGTGTAGTACTTGTACATCCAATCACTTTTTTAAACAGCAATATTGTGAAATATAATTACAATTTAAAATAACTGTTTTCTATTTTAATAGACTTAAAAATGTAATTTATTCAAAGCATAATTACACCAGTCTTCAGTGTCACATGATGCTTCATATGCTGATTTGCAGCTCAAGAAACATTTCTTTCTTCTTAATACTGTTGTTAAAAACAATTGTACTGCTGCATATTTTTGTAGAAACCATGTTACATTTTGTCAGGATCTTTAATAGAAATGTTAAAAGAAGAGCATTTATTTGAAATAGAAATCGTTTGTGAGATTATTAATGTCTTTTCTGCCACTTTTGATCAATTTAATGCATCCTTGCTGAATAAAACTAATACTTTCTTCCAAAAAAAAAAAAGTTTGAATGTTTGATATATATTGGTAATACTGGCTCTTTTTCCATCATAGACATTGTTCTGATTTGGCTGCTCTAGAGCTGTTCAGTTTGTACTCATAAATCCTGGAAGAGAGTTGGCTTTTCAAGTCATGCGTTCCCTCAAGAATCTCTAATGGGTTTTCAGAATAGCAGCTTTCGATTTTTGAGTAAAATCAGGTCTGTGATGAACATTACTGGAACAGACTGACACTTGTTCTACAGTAAAAGACATTTTGATGCCTGCTTTCACTTGAAATGAATATACAATTCCTTATGGAAGCTTTAGTATGTTTTGAAATAAATTAATTTAAATTAAATGCATTAATATTTTTTTTAAATAAAAAAAACGTATACAAAACTGTATAAATGTATGGTATTAGCTATCAGTTCTCACCTAATGTGTGTATATCTATGTGTGTGTTTGGATGTCTCACATGTATGTCCTCGTGGAAGCGTAGGATGGCGGTCTTGATGTGCTTCATAGGGACCAGCATGTCCTGCACCACGTGGTGCTGCTCGTACAGTTTGCGGATGGTCTCTCCCTGAGTGAGCTTCAGTAGAGAGATCTTAGGAGGAACCATCCAGCCAAACACATACCTGAACAATGGGTTATTCCCAAACGGAATGATGTCCTGGAAAACAGACAAGGAATGGTGGATGTAAAATAATATGAAACAGATAAGGAGAACAAGCTATAGAAAAAGATGACAAAAGAAATGACCAATCAACATGTTCAGTAATTAAAGGAAGTGTTGTTAGCAAATGTAAGTATATGTGTATACATACTCCATTCTTCATGTTCAGAAAAGTCATGTTTTACAGTCAAAGTCACTCCTTCTGACCTTGTCCATCTTAGCTTTAGCTGCATAATTCATTGAATAACGTTAGACTAGTCCTGCCACTCAACAGACAACGCACACTTCCTGTAGCTAATGGATGGCTTTAGTGGATATAATGCATCGAAACTGTGTGTGAGTATGTTTGAGAGTGAAAGAGACGGGTTAAGAGAGAGAGAAAGAGAAATGTGGCTCGATTAAGATGGAAGAGAAGGATAATAGTCTTCCCTATAACTATGCATTATGGGACAAGTGAAAAATGCTATAGCTAATGGAACCATAGAGGAGGAAGTGCATGTCTAAGTGTCTCAAACTCTTGATACACTTAAGTGTACACCACAAACCCAAAGCCAAACTGAAAATTAAAACTTGTAACAGGCTTTCTCAATAAGAGTCTGATATTAATAATATAAGATACAATCCCAAGTGATACAATCATAATACAACAACGCTAATCATACAGAAAAATGTTAGCATAACTGTGGAGATCATAATCAAATACTAAACTCCTCACATTACAGTGGACTAGAATAAATAAAATGGTTGTATTATGGGATACTCGTTGAAAAATAAAATGGATAAAAGGAATGATAAAGACAATTCTGAAAATTTAGAATAATGAATGCAAAAATTATAATAAATGTACAGGTAGATATAGATAGAGTGCTCCCAAAAAGTATTTATAGCTTTACTTACAATGTCATTTCATTACATAAAACAATATCAAACCAACTGACATTTATCTGAAAGAAGTAAAGCAAATATTTTCAAGCAAAATATTTCAAAACAGACATTTAAATGATAAAACAATAAGATTCACTACCATTCAGAAGCTTGTTAAATTGATCAAAAGTGATAAAAAAATAAAGTTAGTTAAATTGATCAAAAGTGTTTTTTTATATAAAGCCATTTAAAATGTTACAAAGGATTTCTGTTTCAAATAAATGCTGCTTTCTACTCAAAGAATCGTGAAAAAAATGTATTAAAAAAATCTGCTCTGCCATCACAGCAATTAATTATATTAAATTTAAAATATACTAAATTAAAAAAAATTTAACTGTAACATATTTCTCAACATCACTGTATTTACTGTATTTTTGATCAAACAAACGCAGCCATGCTGAGCACTTTCACCAGACTTTCAACAGTAAAAAAATCATATAACCCCAAATTTTTAAATGGTGGTGTATGTTGTGTAAAATGAAGAATTGTTGTGAATCAAGTTCATTTGATTCTCTACATCCGTGGTTAATCTGCTAGGACATCTATGTGAACTTGAGAAAAAAATGACACTATACAGCCACTGAAAATCACTGTGTCTGTTATTTCTTAAAAAAACAAAAAGACAAAATCTGAAAAAAGAAGAAGATAATTTGGTAGTTGTGTTGTTGAGTGAAGTTTTCCGGAGTAATTTACTTGTAATTCCCAGAAGATGCTGCGGGTGTGTCTGTGGTAATAGTGCCGGAGAGGAATGTACTCCACTGCAACACGGTTCTGCTTCAGGAAAACCCTCCACATGCCGAAAGAACCACGGCTTGTAATAGTAACCTATACAGTTAGTCTGAAAGACAGAGACAAAATGAACGCTATGATAACACAATGGTGTTCAATTGTAGATAAGCACCAGTGCTACTGGGAAAGTTTGTCTCCTCACTGGCTGAACTAGTAGAAACTGGGCCATAGAAAAAGTAAAGCAATCAGATTTGCATTTCAGATATTCATTATCACCTTGTCAGGCTCTGCATGATCTGTCATGGTGCCCGTCATAATCACAGCCTCGTCCCGAGAGTACTGCAGTCCCTCCACAAACTGGTTCTCCTTATTGGCTGATTCCTCTCCAAACTTCTTACAGATAGCATCCAGGCCACGTACAGGTTCGTAGCGAAGCTTCACCCATTTGCGAGCTGGGATTATCCGGATCTCTGCCGCAACCAGGAACCCCAAAGTACCGCAGGACCAGGGAACGGCATAGAAGAGGTCAGAGTTTTCTTTCTGTGGGCACGTTTTAAAACATTTGTTTTAACATGTCTATGTCTATGTTTGTGTTTGTTTTACATCATCTGTAACAACGCCCTCACCTCAGTGCAGCGGACCAGACTACCATCAGCCAACACCAGCTCAAAAGCCACACAAATGTGCTGAAACAGGCCGTAGATGTGAGATGAAGACTCAATGCCTGTTCCCATTACCAGCCCACCTGAACACAACATGAGACAGTCATGAGAGACAGTTTCTTGATGGGAAGACCTCTATCACAATAAATGACCAAAAACTGCATTCATAATATAAACTGAATCAAATATTTAATATTATACTACTGCTGAAAGGTATGTTCAAAGTTTGTTTTTTATGTTTTTAAAAAGTCTCTAATGCTCACCACAGCTGCATTTATTTGATAAAAAAAGAAAATAATAATATTGTGAAATATTATTACAATTTAAATGTTTTCTATTTTATTGCATTCTAAATAGTGCTGTCAAACGAATAATCGCATCCAAAATAAAAGTGTTTGTTTACATACTATATGTATGTGTACTGTATTTATTTATTATGTATATATAAATACACACATACAGTCTATATGTATATACATTTATATATTTATATTATTATATTTTATATAAATATATTTAATATATAATCATAGCATATTTTTCTAAAATATATACATGCATGTGTTTTTATTTATATATATACACATAATAAATATACACAGTACACACTCATATATTATGTAAAAAAATATATATTTTTGATGCGATTAATCACGATTAATTGTTTGACAGCACTAATTTTAAAATATAATTTATTCCTATGATGGCAAAGCTGAATTTTCAGCATCATCACTCCAGTCTTCAGTGTCACATGATCCTTCAGAAATCATTCTAATATGCTGATCTGCTAGTCAAGAAACATTTCTTATTATTATCAATGATGAAAAAAGTTGTGCTGTGAAACGTTTAACAGAACAGCATTTGTTTCAAATTCTTTTTTTTTGTAATAGTCTTCAATGGCACAGTATTAGTATCTTTAAATAAATAAATACACACACTTTGAGACTTTGTAACTGTATATTGAACCTGAACTATATATTCATATATTCTTTCCTCTCAGCTCAAAACACAGAACTATAAACATGTTAACACTTGCAGATTTGAAATATGGTTTATATGGTTTTATTTTTGCATCTATGCTACCAAAATGTATTTCTGCGATTTATGTTTTTATGAATAAACACTGAATAAACCCCAAAACATTCAAAGTGACAAAAATGTACTATGTAATAGATGATAAATAGGCTACTGTCAACACAATTGACTCTAAAAAGATTCAAACTGCACTATATATATATTAGCTAATTTTTATGTTTATTAGACATGTTAAATATCCTATAGTGCCCTTCAAATTTCATTCCATTTTCTTCATTATAAAACACAATACTGTCTTTCATTTACATGTGACCCGCATAACTAGTTTTCATGCACTTATGTATGCACATACATCTTTTGTTGTGTTTTGTTTTATTTTTAGTTGGAGACTTGGGATCTGCTGTGAGTAACATTTTTAATAATAATAGTTTTTTTATGTTACCATTACATTAATTAACTTAAATAGTTTTCCCAACAATTTTTTTTGCTTCTAAAGCTTAAAAAAAAATAAAAAAAGAGTTATGAAACATCAAAGTCTGTATTTGTGAAAAGTGCCAACTGAGAGATAAAAAGGAAGGGTCAAAAGTCCAAATAACTGACCTTTGATTATAGACGCATGACTCTAAACTGCTTTTAGGAATGGTTTTGTATAAAACGATTGCTTTCAAACAGTGCTTACAGTATCAAAGATATAAGAATCAATACATGTGGCCAGAAATATCTCCTATCGTTCAACACTTCACAAACACAACACACCTTTCCAATGTCTTATTACTAAGTACTGTGTCTCTACAGAATTACAAATGAATTTGAAGGAGAGTCCGTGTAAAACATTTCTCCACCGATGAGCGCTCTTTTCTGGGATCTATAAACACTTTCGGCAATAGGACCCGTATTCGCCCTAATCTAATCTGCCTCGTTGAAACAGGGACTATGCTCTTCCATAACCTAATTATAAGCAGCGTCTGATGCACCACACACGGCATATAATATTGATCAGGAGAGAACGTTATGCTCCATTTAAAGAAAGCGAATATCTGCAAGTGCTCAGAGACATTAAACAAATCCCTTGTGCTGCATGCATGCAGAAAGAGAGAGATTATACAGGTCAGAGATGATTTACAGTCTTCATCTAAATGGAGAGAAGTGTTATTGTGAGCTGAATAGAAAATGTTCAAATGCATCTAGACGCCACATAAATAAGAGTTTGCTGTAATCTGAGACTTGGTAACAAACAAGCATAACTAGGCTTAACACACAGATGCAGGAGAGAAAAAATATGTGAACCCTTTATGTGTATGTGTTACTGAAATTATGCAGGAATCCATAGAATGTCCAAAGGTTCACATACTTTTACCTGCAAATTTTACAATAATTCAAATAGTAAGTTAATATTCAGATTTACTATTTTACAGAAAATGTACTACAGAGCCACATCCTCAAATGCAAAGGAAGTTGCTTTGGACAAAACATTCAGTGAATGATGCAGGAATAATTAAATACTTGTTTATTTTTTTCTCTAGTAAAACCTACCAACTGTGAGGTCATCGAGTTCAGGCAACACAGGCAGGGTCCAGCCAACAGAGTTGAGCAGAGCGGTCACCTGACCCATGTTAGCTAAGGGTTCCACACGCACCACCTGGAAAAAGTAACAAAGGTTTGATTTGTTGTTTATGACAATTGTACATTTCTTCACTTTTCATTGTGTGTTTTTATCAGCTGTTTGGACTCTCATTCTGACGGCACCCATTCACTGCAGAGGATCCATTGGTGAGCAAGTGATGTAATGCTACATTTCTCCAAATCTGTTCACATGAAGAAACAAACTCATCTACATCTTGGATGGCCTGAGTGAGTAAATGCTCAGCAAATGTTCATTTCTGGTGAACTATTCCTTTAACTTTAAATGAAGAGAAGCGATTTAAACAATTTTACTGTCAAAAAAGAATATCTGGCAACAGCCACCTGCCGTTTTGTGTCCACCTCCAGGATGTCCATCATGTTAATCATGATGTTCTTGTGCGTCTTCTTGTATTTCCCCACCCTGAGAGATACAGTCAGCCATCCTGGACGACCTGTGCACATATGTTTCTTCCCTCCCTCTTTTTTCCATTCTCGCACCTGAAAAAATTAAATGGTCACATTTTATTAAAACCAGATTGCATCAAGATCTCATCAAATTTATACATTCATTATTATTTTTTTTACATTAATTCAGCAAAACCACAATAAAATTACCGATTTTTTTTAATTGTTTTAGTTAACAATAACTACACTGATGCACCTGTCATGGTGTGTAGAATGGTAGGGGGCGTGTCAGTAACTTTTTTGCCACGCCCCTACTATCACCGCCCCCATAACTTGCAGAGAGGCTGCCAGCTACTTTTTTTGTTCCATCAATTATTATTTTTTTATCAGAATTTCTTTGAAGAGACACCGCCTACCTTTATAGATACGCATTTCATGTTTTTTTTTTCATGCATATTCATTAATATTACATGTATTTCTAATTTGTATGCATAACGAATTATCATCAATACCAAAGACTATATACAAAGACCATAGATATACTTGAAGGGACCTTTGGCAATACTAAAGTATATGAAATATTAAGTTATAAATGAAAGTATAATATATAACATGAAAGCATTCGGCTAGAAGTTTTGCAGATACCTGTCTCTGAATATCTCGGACTCGCTGGTCGTGCTGCTTGGGCGCTGAGCACATCTTGAAGATGATCCACGCGCGCAGGTAATAGTACACATCAAAGATGACGGATAAAGGGAGCAGAAAGAGGCAAACGAAGATCCATCTCTGGTGTACTATCACGTACTCCAAGCCCTTCACCTTAATCCACACCAGAAACAAGACAACTAACCCACCCAAATACAACAACGGATCCATTCCGACAGCTTTTTAAATCACGAATCGCCTAATTACAATGCAATTTAAAAACGCATGGAGCTTGTTGCTGGCTTTTGATTTAACAAATGCTTTTTATTTGTATTCACAGCGGACGAACATAAAACCACATGCATTAGCACGTTCTGATAAACTGCTGTTTAATGCGATTTCTCGTATTCCTTGTGCATGCAGTCTCTCCACTTGGACACGCACAATTTGTGTCATCTATATTTTGCATGCTGTTTAGGAACTTGCTCGGGTGGTCTAAGCACCGCCCCCAGCACGCGATGATTGGCCAATAGCGCGTCAAATCAGATGACGCCAGTGGTTGCGTATCATCTGTTCAGCCAATCACAAGAAAGAAACACCGTCACACCATTGACTCAGTGAGATGTGTTCATTATTATACAGTAGTTGAGAAATGAGGCGACTAGTGATACTGTAGCAGTACAGTATAAAAGATTATTACAATACTCCAATACCACAATTTAAAAGATTATTCCAGTACTATAATGTAAAATTTATAAAATATTCTTACCCGGGTTTAGAAGAGGGTTTTATCATAGTGGTTTCTGAGTAAAATAAATTATATGGTTAAAATTAATGGAAGACTAACACTTTTTGCTTCATGAAACGTTATTTTATTGTTAGATCTGTGTTTGCTGGAACATTTTTGTTCTACAATATTAGACACAGTCATACATACCATGTGAAGCCACTATGTTTATGTAATTGCTAGTAAGCTGCTAAAAAGGAATACAACTACCAAAGAGAGTTTATGTTGTAGAACAAAATGTGAAAATCTCTTCTAGTACTATAGCCCCATTGACTCCCTCTGCCAATGCATTGATGAAATTAACAGTTGGATGTGCCAAAAAATTTCTTCATCTAAACAAGGAGAAAACTGAAGTCATTGCTTTTGGAAACAAAGATGAAGTTCTCAAGGTGAATGCATACCTTGACTCTAGGGGTCAAACAACTAAAAATCAAGTCAGAAATCTTGGGGTGATTCTGGAGACAGACCTTAGCTTCAGTAGTCATGTCAAAGCAGTAACTAAATCAGCATCATCTCAAAAACATTGCAAGAATTAGATGTTTTGTTTCCAGTCACGACTTGGAGAAACTTGTTCATGCCTTTATCACCAGCAGGGTAGATTATTGTAATGTTCTCCTCACCGGCCTTCCAAAGAAGACCATTAGACAGCTGCAGCTCATCCAGAACGCTGCTGCCAGGATTCTGACTAGAACCAGAAAATCTGAGCATATCACACCAGTCCTCAGGTCCTTACACTGGCTTCCAGTTACATTTAGGATTGATTTTAAAGTACTTTTACTAATTTATAAATCACTCAATGGCCTAGGACCTAGATACATTGCAGATATGCTCACTGAATATAAACCTAACAGACCACTCAGATCATTAGGATCGAGTCAGTTAGAAATACCAAGGGTTCACACAAAACAAGAGGAGTCCGAGATCAGATTAAATAAGAGATCAGATGTGCTAAAACATTAGCCATGTTTAAATCCAGACTGAAAACTCATCTGTTTAGCTGTGCATTTGTTGAATGAACACTGTGCTACGTCCGAACTGACTGCACTGTATTTTATGTATAATCATTTTCTATTTAACTGTTTTAAATTTCATTTTAAATCAATTTCTATAACATTTTAAAATTCCTTGTTTTTATTATTTTTAATTCCTTGTTTTTATTGCTGTGAATGACTATTTCACTTTCTTTTATGTAAAGCACTTTGAATTACCACTGTGTATGAAATGTGCTATATAAATAAACTTGCCTTGCCTTGCCTAGTAGGTTCATCACAAACATTAAAGGGGTCCAATAATGAAAATTTTGTCATACTCATCCTCAAATTGTTCCAAACCTATATGATTTTAAATCTTCAGCTGAACACAAAAGAAGAACGTGTGTAACCAAACAGTAACCAGTAGCAATTGACTTTTCATATAGTAGCATACTTTTTTCCATTCTATGGAAGTCAATGGCTACCGGCAATGTTTTCCAACATTCTTCAAAATATTGTATTTTGTTTTCAACAGAAGAGAGCATCTCATACAGGTTTGGAACAATTGAGTAAATGATGACAAGCACTTTTTTATCTCTTTAATTTACAAAAAAAAAAAAAAGCATAAAGAAAGATCTAAAAGCTCTATGAAATTTGTGAGCAATTCTACATTTTTGATGTCATGACTGAGCAGCATGAAGGGTTAACCGGCAAACTAATGTTTTTAACAGTTCACACTGATAAAGGCTACTACAAATGTATTTATCAACTGGATTTTCATTCAAACCTGTCCATATCTTGGGGGAAATCTATTTCAAAATGTTAGGGATCGCCATGTAGCTACAACAAATATGTCTGTTTCTTGTTGGGAATCATTTTCAAATTCATGCCAATAAGCATCTGGCCTACAGACGGCTCTGGGGTGGGGCATGAACTCTAATGATGCTCTTATAATGATAGAGGAGTTTGACAGCAAAGCAGCTGCGCTCATTTGACTGCATGGACTAAACCTGATGCGCGTGAACAGCAGATCACAGCTACGATCGAGTGCATGTTACATCCTATGTCCTTTTTTACTGCAAGTGCCTAAATCAAGACATTGGGTAATATGAAGGAAATATTAGTCATAAAATTCGCACAGGATATGCAATTTCCTTTAGAAGTGAACCAATGCAGACAAGTCTCCGTTTGAGGAACTTGATTCACCCTGGAGTCTCGATATCATCTTGAAGCTGGACGATGCGCGCGGAACTTTCCAGATAGATCAATGTTATGAATTTACATTATGCCTTCACTACATCATGGCGCTATTTTTATTGGAGTATTTTTAATAGCCACCGGTGGCTCCACCGCTTTTCTAACTTCTAATCAAAGTCGACTGCAGGCGTTCAGCATGTGCTGTGTGGTGCTCGGGGCGGTGATGCTCATATTAGGGCTCTTCTGGGCGATGAACGGCAAGAGAAACCCGGTGCCATATAATGAAGAGTACAGCCACGACTACAGTCAGTTCACCCCACCGCCCGGAAACCACTTCCCCGAGTCCCAGTCCGTCTTTCTGCACGGGTAAGTGGGGAATCGCATCAGAAATCAGTTTATAGCCTAAATGTCTGCGCTGATGATTCTGATAAGATGAAGGCTACAGAAGATAAATCACTGTCTGAGCAGTTTGAGTTGAGTCGTACAGGAGTTTCCATTCAAACGTGCATTAGTTGTTAACAGAGGGACTCGACCGCAAACTCTCTCAGTAACTCATAAAAAAAGAACGTTTTGTGTTATTTTAGTAGCCATAAATGGGCACTAACAAACACTCAAGTAACTATAAAATTGCAATTTCAAGATATATTTCATTTACAAGTATAGATAAACAGATAGGCAGATAGACAGAATTACTCATGAAACTGCAATTTTATACATAACATTTACTTTTTATTTTGTACTTTGCCAATTGTAAATGTATTTTTATGTAGGCCTACTTTAAAGTAATTATATATATTAAAGTAGTATATATATATATAGTATATATATATTTCATGAGTAATTCTAAGTAATTCTACAATATATAGTCCGTCTAAAATTTCAATTTTATATGTATTTGTACTCTTTACTGCACTTTTAAAATTTAAATGTATTTCTGTGTAAGCTACTTTAAAGTAATTATATATATTTAATGAGTAATTCTACTATATAGTAGAATTACTCTTGAAATTGCAATTGTATTTGTACTTTTTCTATTGTACTTTTTAAATTCTATATGTATTTTATGTACAGTATTTTACATATATTTGTAATTTAATTATATATATATATAATTACAATTTCATGAGTAATTCTATTATATAGCATATATATATATATATATATTTTTTTTTTTTTTTACTCAAAATATCTTATTGATGTGGTATATTGTTCTTATTCCAACACCCATAAATCCAACCTAATCTCTCTGAACTCAAACTCCATCTCACATTTTATCACAGGTAATATAATGCCATGTTATACATTACATTAAAAATAATTTAAATAAATATAAACATTTTCAACATATTTTCAACATAAAATAAAAGAGTAGACCTGATCTACCATAAAAAAGAGCAGCTTTGAAAATGTCTAAATGCTTCTCTAGTTAATTTACCAAAAAGTGGCCCACATAAAACAGATGCATACTTTCAAGCAGCTTCTTTATTTGACTGGAATAGATAGGAGCAAACATGGAGATAATTTTACTTTTCCTCCCATAACCCAAATCCCTCCGGATTTATGCCATCTCTCTTTCCTTTCCCCCTCTCTCTCACCATCAGATGTCATTAAAAATCACTTAGAGGAGAAGCCTAAGAACCATTGCTGCTCCTCTGCGCTGTTATCTGATACTGAAAGGCCCTCTAGTGTTGATAAACAGCATATACCACCTTATATTCAGGTTCCACTTCCCCAGGCCCAGCACACTTATTAAAAATAATAATGCGTGATTGTGTTTTGAAGGACTTTGCAAAGGCAAGGTGTATATGGTGAAGATTTGGACTATCCCCCGATGGAGCCATCCTGTTTTAGCCCTACCAGTCGGGGTCGGCCGCCTCACTGGGACCTGGAACCTCCCCCGCCTTATGAGGTGGCCATCAAAACCACTCGGAGCTCCACGCACCTGAGACGCAGCTACTCAGACACACAGCTGCTCACTGAACCTCTGTTTGGACGCTCACGGGAGATCAGTTTCGAAGTGTGACATCTGAGCCAAGTTCATCTCTTGAGACCCGAACTAAGGACCTGAATAGCCACCCTAAAGTATTTGCAAACTAGTGTTGATGAAGCTTCAAAACAGGCATTGACAATCCACAGCTCGTCGAGCCGAGGGGGTGTTTTGAGCCTCTTGAGATGGTTCTCATCTTGACCATGTGTTTACAGCCTTATTCAGACAGAAATGTAGAATACTGTGCTTTTTCTCAAATAAAATGCATTATAAATAAAAAATATATAAGTAAGCTGTTGGAAATAAGTGGTTAATATCTCATTAAACATAATGCAATGCATTTTTAAAAAAGAGGCTTTAATTTTAGTTAGACGTACCAATTCACACTGTTTCAAGTCATCTCAATAAATATCTCAAATTCTATATATTCTAGTACACTTGAATGTGAGAAAATTAGCTTCTGCATATGGGAGTGTATTCAGTTCTGTAATCAAAACTAGTGAATCTGTCAAAGCTAGTGAATCACAAAGATGTCAAACTAAATTAAATTTATATAGTTTAATTATTATATCATATTATATTATATAAGTATAATACAAGTCATTCACAAATATAATGTAATATAATTTAATTAATTACTATTAAATATTCAGAATTCATCAAAATCATACACAATTGATACATTTTTCCAAATTATTCCAAATCAAAAATACATTTACAGTACCTCCTTTTAACTAGCCATTGCACTTAAATGCATTTGCAGCCAACTTGCTGTCCTGCAACTGTAAATTGCATGATATTCCAACACTTTTGAAAAATATATCAGACAACAGGTTTGATTAATGACAAAGAAAAGTGTTTAATTTGAATATTTATCCATTTGTTAGAGTCTCCGGGTGAAACATTGTGTTTAATGCAAATAATATTTTCATGGCATATGAGCATACAATTTTGACTCAAAAACCGCATGGTCAGGTTGCTGTAGAGATGTGGCCAGAGAGATGATTTATGCATAAAGCACATATTGTGGTGGCTGATAATGGGAGCACATCTCTCCTGAGAAAACCACACAGCATTACTGAGTTTAATGATGAACTAATGCTCTGTTAATATTGTTTGGAACACTATAAACATTACATTTACAGCCACTGCTTCCTCTGACTCATCCATTACAATGATATTCATCTTTTAACAAGGGCACTTCTGGGTATTCTCTACATTTTGTGCATATTCTGTGTGTTTTCTTTGAACTTCAATGAATAATCTAAAGAGGGCTATTTACATCAGTTCTGTTTGCATGCTAGATGTTTATTTGAGATGATGTACGATCTTTTATTATTATTATTTAAACAACTAACTAAAGGACAAACCAGACTCACCCTTTTCTTATTCATTTTTTGATCTGGTATGAAAGGCAAACATATGATTATAAATCTTTGCACTAGTCATGCAGTAATGCCTTGTATATAACAGGTGGAAATCATCTTACCATGAATGACAGAATATCTCATCAGTGAAGAAATAGCTAGTATTTATGTCAGTTTTCAATTCTACAAAATAAATTATCTGTAAATGCTACAGCCTGGCTGTACAGCATGTCAGTATAAAATTTAAACGGATATATATATACGTATATATATACACTCTATATATACGTTACACATAACATATGACACTTAAAGTAGTAAATATTCAGATCAATTCAGTTTAAGAATGTAACATTCTCATCCATGTACTGTAAGTTGCAACCATGATAAGCAACACCCATATCCAGCTGTTTCCAAATATTTGCTGCACCATGGCACACCATAATCTCTCTATTGAGAAATAGTGGTTGGGAGAAATTTCCTAGTTCCCAAACTATTTCCCATAATATGTCAATCTTTACATTTTATACATGTATTAATGAGGTGCCTCATGGTTCGTTGTCATATGATAGTTTTATCTGATCTGCAGAGGCATGACCCTCTCAGTGTTTGGAAGTGAGTGAAGTGCCCCTGATATTATGCAGAAGAATTAATGAGACCATACAGAGTTTGACCTCACAAGTCATGCAAGTGAACTTTTCAATGACTGCTCCTCAAAGGGTTAACAGTGAGCAGGACAGGTGCAAAGACTCTAAAAAAAAAAAAAAGTGTTTGTTTTTACATTAACTTAATAAACTGTTCAAATGAGACTAATGCCACTGTTCTAAATATTTGCTAATGTTGTGGCAGTAGTTTGGCTTTATCAGTTTTATCGTAAAAAGAGCTTTTGTTGGCTTGTGTGCATTGAATAAAGCTGTGTATTGTATCAGAAATCTCTCTACGAGAGACCTGTTTGGCTCTTCCACGCCCAGGACTGGGTGATTTCCTTAATGACAAGTGATGGGAAGTCAGACTCATTTCCGCGACTCGGTTCTTTTGAACAGTTGAAAAAAAGAGTAAAAAACAGATTCAGCGATTCTGAGCAGCAACCCATAACACGTCATACCCACCTATAACACGTCACTGAGTGTTGCCTGACAAAATATGACAACCCCTATTCGAGGAACAGAACTAATGCATCCATTACAATGAATTAATGCAGCTATATAATTTCATCTAATGTGTGAGTAAAATAGCCTATTAAGCACCACCGTAAATGACTAAGTTTCATATTATAGCCAAATTGTGCTAATCAAAGTAGCCTTTGAACATTTTTCAAACATTATCTAAATATTTTTCTACACATTAGTATAGTAGGCTTATTGACAAACCCAATCATATACAACCCGAATTCCGGAAATGTTGGGACGTTTTTTTAATTTAAATAAAATGAAAACTTAAAGAATTTCAAATCACATGAGCCAATATTTTATTTACAATAGAACATAGATAACATAACAAATGTTTAAACTGAGAAATTTTAAAATTGTATGCACAAAATTAGCTCATTTCAAATTTGATGCCTGCAGGTCTCAAAATAGTTGGGACGTGGGCATGTTTACCATGGTGTAGCATCTCCTCTTCTTTTCAAAACAGTTTGAAGACGTCTGGGCATCGAGGTTATGAGTTTCTGGAGTGCTGGTGTTGGAATTTGGTCCCATTCTTGCCTGATATAGGTTTCCAGCTGCTGAAGAGTTTGTGGTCGTCTTTGACGTATTTTTTATTTAATGATGCGCCAAATGTTCTTTATAGGTGAAAGATCTGGACTGCAGGCAGGCCAATTCAGCACCTGGACTCTTCTACTACGAAGTCATGCTGTTGTAATAGTTGCAGTATGTGGTTTTGCATTGTCCTGCTGAAATACACAAGGCCTTCCCTGAAATCGACGTCATCTGGAGGGAAGCATATGTTGCTCTAAAACCTTTATATACTTTATATACCATAGTGCCTTCCAAAACATGCAAGCTGCCCATACCGTATTGCACTTATGCACCCCAATACCATCAGAGATGCTGGACACGGCATCTGTGATTTCCAACAAGAATGTCAAATTTGGACTCGTCTGACCATAGAACACTTTTCCACTTTGAAACAGTCCATTTTAAATGAGCCTTGGCCCACAGGACACGACGGCGCTTCTGGACCATGTTCACATATGGCTTCCTTTTTGCATGATAGAGCTTTAGTTGGTATCTGCAGATGGCACGGCGGATTGTGTTTACCGACAGTGGTTTCTGGAAGTATTCCTGGGCCCATTTAGTAATGTCAATGACAGAATCACGCCGATATGTGATGCAGTGTCGTCTGAGGGCCCGAAGACCACGGGCATCCAACAAAGGTCTTCGGCCTTGTCCCTTACGCACAGAGATTTCTCCAGTTTCTCTGAATATTTTGATGATGTTATGCACTGTAGATGATGAGATTTGCAAAGCCTTTGCAATTTGACGTTGAGGAATGTTGTTTTTAAAGTATTCCACAATCTTTTTACGCACTCTTTCACAGATTGGAGAGCCTCTGCCAATCTTTACTTCTGAGAGACTCTGCCTCTCTGAGACATCCCTTTTATAGCTAATCATGTTACAGACCTTAATTAACTTAATTAGTTGCTAGATGTTCTCCCAGCTGAATCTTTTCCAAATTTCTTGCTTTTTCAGCCCTTTGTTGCCCCCGTGCCAACTTTTTTGAGACCTGTAGCAGGCATCAAATTTGAAATGAGATCATAAATTTTAGTGGATAAAAGTGTAAAATTTCTCCGTTTAAACATTTGTTATGTTCTCTATGTTCTATTGTGAATAAAATATTGGCTCATGTGATTTGAAAGTTTTTAGTTTTCATTTTATTCAAATTTAAAAAAACGTCCCAACATTTCCGGAATTCGGGTTGTATATATTTTTTTCTCTTACGGTTTAATAATGTTTGTCAGTAAAATCGTTGTGATTAATTCGTTAATGTTTTTCCTCCTGTCGGTAGAAAGCAAAAGAAACTGTAATAATATCAAATTCTGTAACCAATTTGTTACTAAATGGCTGTATTATAAATCCCTAGCAGCCAAATGATCCGTTCTTGGACTAGTGAACCGGCTCACCTGAATCATTGAAAAGATTCATTTCAAAAGAATGATTCATTAACGGATCGGTCGTCGCTCTGAAGTGGCATACCTCCGCCCATAAACTCTGCCACTTCCTCTTCACGTTTAAATGTCAGAGACTCAGACAGATCTACCGACACCGATGGCTGTGGGAAGAAATTGACTTTCCATAAGGATTCTCTAAGGAAATGACTGGCTGAGTCGCGATTTCCGTGGTAAAGTGAAGAGCTTGCTGGAAATGATTGTCCCCGTTGAGTATAATGAAACAAGCGGCACTAGACGCCCATTCAACGTTAGATAGATGTGTTGAAGACCGTTCCTTAGAAGAAACGCTTACACTCATCCACTGATGTTCAACTTCATGATCAAAACAAAGGCACGTCGGACTGCGTCAAACCGACAAGGTAATGCATTTATAATGACGACATGAATAGCACGATTTTTGTTACATGTGAAATTTTCACATGTAACAAAAATCGTGCAATTCATGTTATTCAGTCATAATGTTAAATCATAATATTCGACTATAATAATTGTAACGGCATTTGGATAACATTTATTTATTGTATTTAATATGGATAAGACAGTATTAGGTTGAAGTGTTCATACGTTACATTGTAATAATGCAATTCTTACCTTGGCTTAAAGACATATTTTGCCTCCTTTAAACTTTAAACTTACTTTTTTAGTGCAACTAATGTAGGCATTTTGTTTATGTCATATTAATATGTATTTCTGATTTCTGAACAGTTTATTTAGACGTTACCACATGAAACACATGTAGCTCAATGCATTTATTAGATATCTATGAGCAATTGAATTTATATTGAAGCATGCTGCAATATGTTCTAATATGTTTTAATATGTAAAAACTATCTTTTCTGTCTTGGGTGCAAGTTTTACGTTAACTCATTCATGCTGCTCTATGTGTAGGATGGTCTGTGGTCTCTTTCATGGATCTGCGAGGATATGAACTGACACCGGGGCTGGACTGTCCTTTGTGCTGTGCTCTGCGCAACACAACTTGAAGCTCATACTCAGACTATCATACACACATGCACAGTGATATGTGTGGTGTTACAAGGGCAGAAAACAACGTGCCTACTAGTGATGGCATAGCCAGAAGAAACAACATGTCCTTCCAGCACAGATGGCAAGTTTCATTGGGGATAATGCTTGTGATAGTAGGCCTGGTGCTCTTTATGACTATGTATATGTACATTGTTATCATTAGCATCCCTATAGTGTGTCTGGGCCTCTTTATTCTCATCCGTGCCTTATGCGTGGTCATTAAATCCAGTCATGTAGCTGTGCCGGGTCACTTCCTTCTACACCCGCGAACGGGCACCCGTTACACCCACCATCAAGCCATTGCGGTGCAAAGGTAAGAAGCAAATGCTGTACTATTTGTGTGCATAAATATCATTATGAGGCTAATTTATGAGTGCAATTAAAGAGATCCAAGGGTTTAGCCAGAGTTGTGGCAACTCTATACAAACACGACGAGTGTCATGGAGTATGTAAATGTCAAATCAAGTTTCCGGAACACTGTGAATAGATACAAAATAAACAGAGAGACTAAAAGCTGGAATAGACTATATGACTTTTAAAATCGGAACAGATTTTAATATTTGCACACTAGTTCTGACTTTTGTCAACTAGCACTGATTTGTAAAGACTGCAAATTGAGGCAAAAATCTGTGCAAAAATCATGTAGTGTATTCCAAGTTTTTACATGGACAATATCAAAAACAGAACAGAACAGAACAGAACATAAATAACAAGGAATTTTGAGAAGTCAAGAACCCACAAGGATATGGGACTCTTTTTTTCAAAATTTATTCAAAAATACATTTAAAATACATACATACAATGTCTTGAACACACATTTTCTGTGATAAGCATGTTTTTAATTCCTGAATTGCAATTAATTTTGATATTTGAAGGCAAATAGAAAATGTCAGGGTGAGACAGTTGTTTTCACAATGAAGAAAAAACCTCATTAAAATCTTTTATTATTGATTATACATATATATATGTACTTTATCGTATGTTTTCCAGAAAATGACAGTCATGTGGTGCAACCAACATGCAGAAAACCCATAAAATAGGAAATGACATCATAGAATGGACCCCCTGCTGACCCTGACCTAAATAAGTTGCATTGCTAAAAGAGTTTTTTAGCATTAGATAGGAGTCATTAAATGGTTGGTTTTACTTAAGTATGAGCAATAGTAATAGTTTTCTTTCACACTCACTAGTACTAGTAACATCAGTCGTGAAACATAAGAATGCTGAAAAATAATACACTGTTTGGTGGTTTTGTATACACTCAGTATATCTCTGGCCTTTAGTTTATAAAAATATCTAACTAAGAGGGTGCTCTGTCTCTTTTCGGCCCACTCTCAGTTTGAAAGCCAAAGTTAAGCAGAAGTAACAAATGTTCTGATTATAGAAGTAGGTCAGCAGTGAAAACAGCGAGAGTCTGCAGTGTTAGATGGTAGACATGGTGAGTCTGCACCCTGTACACGAACCAATTCATGACAACACCATTTACATTTATTTTCATATAGAACAAAAGCCCAGTGTATTAGCTGGAAGGATGATAATTTTCCTCTATCAAATATGTCTATCTATGAGATGCTGGTTTGTGAAAACTATGTGTCACTGTGTGTCACTATCAAAACATAGCTCATTGTTTGTTAACCACTTCTGCAATTTGTTTGGTGAGTTTAGTGTTGCAGGAATTACACACTTTAGCTTTAAATTAGATGTTAGGAAGTCATTCTGTGATGCCCAGCTCAACACAACAGTGTTTTTATGTCAATTACAGTTATTAGTTTAAGAGTTTGAACTGACTCCCTTTAGTCAAAGCAGTCAGAAACATTTTTAAATGTTTCAGTGCCTGACAAAATGCAATTGTGTCATGTAATTAATGGAGAAACTGAGAGAAAATGTTAAGGCAAGTTAATGTTTACTGACAAAGTGAAGACTGAACAGCTGTTGGGCGCCAAATTCTTTCAGTGTTCCATGTCTGAGGGAAAGAGGGAAAGAGAGAGAGAGAGAGGGAGAGAAAGGGCCCATTGCCATTTAAATACTAGTAAGGTGCTGGTACTTTATAATGATCTCAGTTTATATTCAAATCTATTTGTTTTTTTTGAGAATCGTGCTGAATCAAAGAATCAAAGGGGGTAAAGCAGTTCATTCTGACCACATGACCAGGAGTATAAATGTTAACAGAAAGCAGTCAGCATTGTACACTAGCCCAGAAAGAATGAGGAGGGAGGGAACGAGAGGAAGAGAGACAAGATTTTTTGTTTCTTGCAACATGCTGAAGCCATCAAATCAGTGCCTAGGGGTCCCCCCGTCTCCCCACCCCTGTCTATTTGGCAACTGAAGTACAGTCATTTTAAGGGAATAATGTTAAACGCCCGAACTCTTTGGTTTTAAAAAAGAGAACACAAAAGCAAGCACACACTAGGTGAAATAAATGCTGTCTCTATAATTCCTTTTTACCTAAAGGTCCCAAATAAGCGAAATCAGAGACTAAACCAGTATGACATCATTTTGAACAAATCAGACCAAAACAAAGTTCTCTTGGAGTTTGTTTGGGAAGTTTAAAGCAGTTTGCCAAAGCAAACTTTTCGGAAAGCTGGTAAACACCTTCAAACTACCATTGGTCTGTGGCGATTACGTAATAGGTTGATGTGGCTCTGGGGCTCCACAAAAGTCAGCTGAAGTTGTAATTCTAATTGAAAGTGAGTGACACTGACTTGTATGTTTGAGAATATAAAGCTGCTTGCTTTAAAGCAATCTATTGTATAAAGTGCAGAATACAGTAAATCAACGTGACTTGACTGGAGTGCGAAAGCTGGTGCAAACATATCCACATTGCTATGATCAGATACTTTCCTAACTGCTGTTTTCTCATCACTGTCATTTTTGTTGTGCATTTATTTTGTTATTGACGGAAAGCACTCAGCACGTTTACATCTGCATCTAAGCGGTTTGGGTGCCATTGAGATTTTAGCTAACAGTATTCCAATGCAAAGGTATTTCAAATTTTCATTTTGCAAAAATGAAAATTACCCCATGATTTACTCACCCTCAAACCATCAAGCCATCCTTACCCTTAAGCCTCAAGCCAAGAATGTCCTGGCTCTTCCAAACTGTATAATGCCAGTGAATGGGGATTGAGATTTTGAAGTCCAAAAAAGTGCGTCCATCCATCAAAAAGTACTCCACACGGCTCCGGGGGATTTGTAAGGGAAAATGTCGGAGGATTTCGATATACTGTAAGCCAAGAGGAGACTTGTTTTCCTTTGCTTTAAACAAAACTTGGTTCTCATGAGACTAGAATATTCTCACCAGAGCTTACGCTACGCCTGCGTCATCCGCTGGAACGCCACTCTCTAGTGAAAGTGTGTACAACAGTTAGCAGAAGCTAGAGATTACTATTTATAAAGTTTAAAATATGTATTTTTTATACACAAACGGATCGCTTCGCTTCAGAAGGCCTTTATTAATCCCCCGAAGCTATGTGGAGCACTTTTTATGATGATGGCGGCACTTTTTTGGACTTCAAAATCTCAACCAACATTCACTGCCACTATAAAGCTTAGAATAGCCAGGACATTGTTGTAAATTAATTCCGATTGTATTTGTCTGAAAGAATAAACTCATATACACCTAGGATGACTTGAGGGTGAGTAAATCATGGATTAATTTTCATTTTGGGGTGAACTATCCCTTTAAATGTCCAGTTGAGTTGCAATTATGCCACATATTCAAACTATATGTATGCATATTCACTGCTGTTCTCTTTCCCTAGGAGGCTGGATCGCATCCGGAGGGCTACGGCAGAGGAGCACAGTCCAGTCCAAGTGCCTCCCACCTCAGACATCAGTCCACAGAGCCAACCTGCAACCCCTCCCCCCTGGCAAATGGAGCCGCCGCCGTCCTATGAGACTGTTATGAAGACCACTACAGCTGTACACCAAGTATAACCACTGGTTTGACTATAGTATGATTGAAAAGTTGGTTTATTTGTGGGTGCACAGATATTAGAAATCTGTCAGTCACAGTTAAGCCAGGAATTATTTTCGTTTTATGGCTGATAACTGATAAATGGCCATATTAAACACTATTCTACATAAATAAATAAATACTTTAAATGCTACCACTGAATGTAGGCATCAAAACAGCGATGAATGAAAGATGGATATTTTAAATTTTTTGCTGTATGAAAGGAAAATATTTATCCATAACTTTCATTTTTAGATCTGCAACAACAAAAAAAGTTAGTTTGAATGAAAAAACAAAGTAACATTTTTATGCATGAATGCATTCTGCATGCACTCTACAAGAGATGATGCAGTTAAAGGGTTATATCTTTATCTCTATACCTTAAGTTATTGTAATAGTAGATACAGACTGCAAAAGAAATCCGAAATTAAAAGGGAAACAAGTTCACAAGTACATACGTAATATTTAATGATAAATGGAAAAAAAAGACAGAAACCGATATATTGTGCAGCTCTATTTCTCTCTATGTCTAATCTGTTCAAAAAACTTATGTGCCTTAAGTGACAAGAAACTTTGTGATTTTGTAATAATATGGACTTATCAGTCCAACCTCCAGCTGAACCCAACCTCCAGTTTCCTATCTTGTTATAGAGGTGTACTGATATGGACATTTTGGCTGATGTGTTAATATTTTTTTTGTTAGTTTTGAAGCCGATAACTGAAGTTCAGATCTCTGCATGCTACAAATGACACCAAGTGTCATAAACAGTGGAACTGCTTTTAAAATGGGAAGAAAACAATCTTTCTTATTTCTTATACAAGTACAACAATTTGTAGGCTAATTCTGCGAACTATCACTGATAACTGATAACATGACTTGCATTACTAATCTTGTTTCTCACTTTTACATATGAGGATAACTTAAAGTTTATGTATCTTCTTAAGGTCTGAGAGACCTCAAGGCTATTTCAAGAGCTCAAAAACTAGTTACCATTGAAGGTTGATGGTTTTCAAAGTTGTATGCTTTCATTTGTTTTATTGTGTTAATCTACAGTGTTTTTACTGGTGTCCAAAACAGAAGCAGTGTTATTAAAATAGATACCAGCCACTGTGATTAAATATGCGTTCCTACATTGTGGTAAAAAAAAAGAGTGAAAAGGAAAAGTGTCAATATCTTTCTAAAGGGTTTTTCATAAGTCAGACAAAGGGAATGAACATATTAATTTGAAGGGAAAATAAAAGATTAATTTAAAAAACACTATTATTATTATTTAATATTACACATACACTACCATTCCAGTTTTGGGTCTGTAAGATTTCAAAAATGGTAAAAACAGTAATATTATGAAATACTATTACAAATTATAACTGTTTTCTATTTAGAAAAAAAATAATTAATTCCTGCAATGGTAAAGCTGAATTTTCAGCCGCCATTATTCCAGCCTTCAGGGTCACATGATCCTTCAGAAATCATTCTAATAGGCTGATCTGGTGCTCAAGAAATATTTCTTATTATAATCACTGTTGAAAACAGTAAAGCTGCTAAATATTTTTGTGAAAACATCAATAAAATACATGTAAATGTCTTTACTGCTTTTATAAATGTAAAGACTGAATAAATAAATTACTTTCTTAAAAAAAAAATTATAATAATAATAATAAATCACTTACCCAAAACTTGAATGGTAGTGTTTATTACTGGGTTTGGTGGGACTCCAAACATGAAGTCAATCTGAACAGAACATGAAGGTTAAAATGCTAGGTTATGATTGTAAATGCCACTGAGTACCTCTTTTTTAATAAGCCGTACCAAATATTGAATTGTGCCTTGATTTCTACTCACTCACTTTTTTCCCTAATGACCAGAACATGTTTTTGAGAAAGATTCAGACATTTCCTAATGTATATTCTTTTATTTTTCTATTTTAATGGTAGGCCTACATTATATTCTAAGATATGGGATTGAAAAAAATATGCCTCTCTCCAGATTGCCACTTTCATTGTCACTTTAACAGGCCTACCAGAAACTATTGTCTCTGTTTCATGTGTGTGTTTTATGAATTCTATATTTCACAATGCTGTACAAGTGTGTTTCCAGTGATGTTTTGTCAGCTATGCATCATTTTGTCAGTATATTATCATCACCTATGTGCTACCAATACACCGTATGACACAAAAACTGTATGGTTGATTTGTATTTGGTAACCAATATTAATATCAAACCAAAAGTTTTGTGTGTTCTTGTGCTTTATTTCTCTTTACTATATCATTAAGATGCCAGCATTCCTGGAAATGATCGTAGTAAGATTGCTCAAGCCAATGCAACCTTTACCTGGGGGAAGGTCACCTGACTAAGGCCCATTACAGGTTCAATGATCCGGATCTTGGTTCTCCACTGGCCCTGTGTCCTGTCACTCGCTCCTGCCCTTCACCTCTATAGGGACACATTCATAAAGCTGCACACGCTCACCGGTACATTCCTCTGTGAACTTAATAAACCACTGCTGGACTTGTAGGTTTTTTCCATGGCAGAGAACAAGCCGTACCGGTATGGGCTCATCGTTCTGGGGATGGCGTTCGTGGCGTTGGGTCTGTTCATGATTTCTGTAGAGAAGCCACAGGTGTTTGCCACGTTCTGCGCTGCAGGAGTGATAATGGTGGTCATTGGGTCTGTCTGGTCAGTGTGTCAGTGTTACCCCAGGGTAAGGAAAGAGGCTGTTCCTACTGTTCACTTATAGATCTATTTAATGTTTTATTGTCAAGGCATAATATCAGATCTTAGGTTATTAATACTCAAAGTTAGACTTTGAATTGTGTTACATTCGAGTGTTTCACTCGTCCTACAGGTGACTGTTATACTGCCAGATAAGGAAGAACTCTGTGGGGCTGAAAAACAAGACTTGAGTGCTGGAAGCTCAGATGAAAAAAGGTTAGAGTGATCTAAAAATATATAAAATATACAAATCTGATAAATTGCAAATTACGTTAACTTGCATAAACTTAATTCAAGAAACTATTGTCTATTTTGTGTGATGTCTTTAAATATGGTTCTCTAGTAAATTTATATTGTAGAAAAAAAACAAAAAATTTGGCAATAAGGCATTTACAAAGATAAATAAGGATGCTCTAAATAAACAGAAACATTGCGTTTTTTTTAAGATTGAATGGATAATTTACTTTAATAGTAAAGATCTCCATCATCCTCCATTCATTCATCCAGTCTAATTCAATCTCTTCCTTCTCTTTCTGTCGTTACACTGGGGTCTGTGTGTTTTCTGAGAGCCCATCAAGACTCATTACTTTCTAAGTTCACTCCCTCTGTAACTGGGTTCAGCAGTTAGCTAATTGAATCTTACCAGACAGAGAATGTAATTACTCTGAATATGATGAGATTATTTTTGGTTAAAATCTTTAAGAGACAAGGGTTCAACCTTATAACTCAACAGCCTCTCTCTCTCTCTCTCTCTCAGCATTATCATCACTATTTGATGTAGATTACAGTGATAATAGTGAGTTTTATAAAGCAGTCTGCAAAATAATGAAAAAAAGAAGCAACTGGCATCACTATATTCAAGATTTTCTCCAACATCAAATCTTTCCACCATGACTGACATTTACACTCATTTTTTGCCTTTGTCGCAAGGTGACTAGATTTCTGAAATCTGCGGACATTCCTTATTTGAGTCAAAATATCATTGAAATCTCATTTGTTATTTTCTATTAATTACAAAAAAAGGGACAATACATTTGAAATGTTTTTGTTTTTAATTGTTGTGGGTTAATAATTAATCATTTTTATCATGTTTTGATTTTTGGTCTCATTTTAATACAACTGACCAAAAAAAAAAAAAAAAATCAGTTAACCTTTGTAAATAGCAAGCAGTTCAAAACAATATTATATTATAACAAAATTATGACTTTACAAAACCATATTACAAAAATAAGGCAAAATAAATATGAGAAGATCTAATAACCTTATTTAACAAATATTTTTAACATGCCCCCGTATGTTACACTTACATAACACATTTTTATTTTTATTACATTTATGTTCCTGAAATACAACCTTCTGCTGGGATCAGTATAATTTTGTTTTTTTTTTTTGGATCAAAGGTATCCCAATCTTACTAAAAATTGAACAACACCACAAACTGACAATTTGATCCAGATCAAAACCAAGATTTTATGATCTAATCTATTTTTTTCTTTTTTTGAACAACCCATTTTCAAGTTTTGATCAAATCTGATCCCCACAGGGGTCATGCCATTTCAAAGGGGTTTCAGCATTTCAGGTCGTGTCAAAGGGATAGTCCACTCAAAAATGAAAACTGTCTGTTAATTTACCCTCAGGTGATGCAGTTGACCATTTTCTTCAGTAGAACAGTAAAGAAGAGTTTTAGCTGAAACCATGGTCCTTGGTGATTCATAACATACAAGTCAGCTGCTATACTGTCATTTGAGAGTCCAAAAAGAAAGAAAGAAAGAAAGAAAGAAAGGAAATCAGGCAACACAAAATTATCTCCTGACAATATATTGAGGTTTTAAGGGAAACGTTTAGTCTGTGCAGGAAACTGAACATTATTTATTTACAACATTAAAACCATGCAAATCGAACACAATGGTAACACATACACAGTGCTGGATTCCAAAAATTAAGTTCTTGTAATTAGATTATAGCTATTTCATTTTAAAATGCTTATAATCAGATTACAATGACTTTTTGTATTACATGATTACATATTCACATTTTATTGTGAGCCAAAATATTTACCTGAATTCCTGTGAGATTTCATTTTTAAATAGGCTATTCTAATTTAACAACACATTTGCATGTACACAGTTATTCTTCAAATCTATGTGATCAAGTGAGGTCAAAAGTAATCTAAAAGTAGTCCGATTATATTACCTAAAATGTGTAATGTGTAATTTTCATTTCTGGGATAATTTTTATCCCTTTAACGTGTAAAACGTTTTAAATTTGCATATATATAGACATTGAAATACTGTAGCATAAATCTCACATTTATTTCCAGTCACAGTCCGATGAAACCAATAAGAGCTCCCTTGGCTGGCTTCTGTGATGATGAAGTAGAAATATCGGCAGATCCAAAACGCCACACAGAGGACAAGTCCAGCGAGCGTGTTATCGTCCTCCACACATGTCAAAGTTCTCCCAGTGTTCTGGTCTGCTCCAGCACTCCACTGACGGACAGAAGATCTCCACGACCAGACCCCAACAGAGAGATGTACTATGGGAAAGTGGAGGACTCGTGTTACTACACATCTGAGCTGGAGAGTGAATAACTACTGCTGATAATGTCCAAATCACCATCTACATCTGACATAAAAGATTTGACACCTATATGTAGCCATACGTTTTTTTAAATAACTTGTACAATAACAAAACATCTATGCATGTAATTTATGTGCCATCACTCTTTACATGTAAAGCGTGTGAATGTCACAAGGTCTGGCCTTGACTTTGTCAAAAGCATAGAATCGTTCAACTCTCAGGGAAATAAAGCTGGAAGAAGTTTAAGCATTAGGTGATGAAATACTTGTGACCTTGACTCACCATGCAGACCAGAGGACACTGAAAGAGGAACTGCCTGGTGTGAAGTTTTATATTTGTTTGTGGTGCTCCTTCCTTTACATTTGAGACAGCACAATAATTATAATTATAGTTTATATGTTTTTAGATTATTTAAATGTATTATTTGAAAAATTATATTCCTTTAATATGTAAAAGTGATTAAGTTCTAGATATTTTTAGTCATGAAAAAAATGCATGTTGAAAATCATCTTGGCCACAAATTATGTATAAGTACTCACACTCATTTGTTTTTCTGTCATGGTGGGGACTTTCCATTTATGAGGTTCCATTTGTGCCAAAAAGGAGTCAACTGCTTTGTGCTATACATTTGTCCATGTCTACATTGCCTATGTGTTAAGATGAACAAAGAACATACTCATCAACATCTACTAATTTATGTTGTCTTATGTCATCCTCCTTGCCAAGCTTGTTCTGTAATTTATGGAAGGCTGTTTCCAAAAATGATGCTGACCCAATTTGTGCGAAAAAGTGTAGACTGCTTTGTACAGTACATTTGTTTATGTCTTTGCTGTCGTTTCATTTGTGTTATCTGCTTGTGTCGTCCTCCCTGTCATGCGCTCAGCTCTGTTTTATGCTTCATACAGTAAGTTACTGCTGTCAGTCAACAATCTGGAGTGCATTTTAGAGTTATCCAGGTAAACAAATAGAATGTTTTGATGCTTTTTCACTAATGAGCTTTTACAATCTTTCTAACACGCTGACAAATTACGACAAGACAAAAGGACTATAATGAAGTTTATTAAACAGAAATATAAATGCATCTAGAATTTTAGAAAACTTGTTATTGAACAAATGTACATGTTCTGTTTGTTTACACTTGTTTAAAAATAAAGGTGCTTCACGATGCCATAGAAGAACCTTTTTGTCTAAATGGTTCCATAAAGAACCTTTAACATCTGAAGAACCTTTGACTGAATGGTTCTTTGTGGAACCAAAAATGGTTCTTCGCTGTGAAGAACCTTTTAAACACCTTTATTTTTAAGAGTGTACCTGGATATCTGCAAAATGGTCTGCAGAACATTCACTGAGAGCAGTAACTCATTAAGCATAAAATGCTGAACACATGACAGGGAAGACAACAGTAGACATAGATATGCCATATCCATTGACTTCTGCTTTTATACTGAACTATAGGTATTTTTTATCCTCTAAACCTAAATATGAACCTCACCAACCTTTTTGCATTTTTACATGCTCATGCAGGCATATTTTATGAATGGGGCAGGTCACTCAAAATAAATAAATTCCTCATGTTTATATGATCCACAGAAAAAATCGTACAGTTTTTGAACAACATAGGCTGAATAAATGATGACAGAATTTTCATGTTTGTGTGAATGATCCTTTTAAGCTGTTTGGACCAATGGCTTGCTTTGCAAGGTTCTCTTCTCTTCTCTTCTCATACAAAAACAACTGCTTTGACCATATATAGATTGTATTGTGTTTTGCAGGTTTAATTCGACTGCTGCTCTTTTAGCTGCTCGACAATACCACTATTTGGCCAACAGAGGACGACGTGAATCTGTTTTTGGTCAAAGTGATACCAGCAGCATCTGACGTGCACGCGCAACTATTTAGCTCTCGCGGACGCGCGCAGGTGACATGTGTGCTGAAATTCAGTGTAAAAACCGTAGAAAGGCATGCATCTTCTTTTTGTCTTGTTTTAAAAAATAAATAAAAACAGTTTTACTATAAATCAATTTAAACTGTATTGTTTAGTAGCTATTAATTGTTTCCCCCTATATTTCACAATATTGATTTAGCCTCAAACTAATTGACACTTTCATTTTCCAGGTTTCATTTTGGCAAATGTTACATGTCTGTGCAGGAATAGTAAACGCATAAAATGTGTGTGGGTGGACTGTAATCTGACTCCTCTTCTGCTGTGTTTATTAACGAGACATCGTTCGATATAAGGACAGTGAAACGTCAGCACGCCCCTCCTCACTGCTTCAGTCAGTCAGAGATTCAAAGGACATGTTAAATGACATGAGGATACACTTCAGCTCCAAATCTCTCTGCTTCATACGAACAACAGTGCAACAAAGGGAATTCTTAGCAATATTACCTAGAACTACTTGTTTTATATTGCTTAGTTTACTGTCCACAGAATGAAAAGCTTCGTGGCGGTGTGCTGTCTGAGTTTTCTGCTGGGTCTTGTGGCTGTAGTTGAGAGTGATGAAGACTACACTGAGGATGAAGAGATGATCCTGTCTTTAATTCTGCAGGATGACACCCAGCCTGAAGCAGAGAGCAGGCCATCCGCCCAGTTTTACAGGTGCACTAAGGTAAGATCACCTGCTAAATCAACTAATTGTGTGACTGGTGATAGGCTATTACCTGATATTAAAAATATTAACAAAAATGCTTAGTTAAGGAAAATACTTTGGGGAAAAAATAGGGAAATAGGGGGAACAATAAAAAAATGTCCTGTTTTACGCACAGGACGCGTGGCGCATGCCGGGTCAGTATATAGTGGTGATGCGGAACGGAACGCACGTGAACCAGGTGGAGCGTACCGCGCGCAGACTCCGCGCAAAGGCCGCCAAACGCGGATATCTCATCGAAATACTGCAGACTTATTCAGGAGCTTTCCAGGGGTTTCTAGTGAAAATGAGCAGCGATGTTCTTCACATGGTAATTTGCAAACATTATTACATAATGCTCACAGTTTCATATGTTATATTTAAGAAGCTTTGAGAAGTCTGATGGACTGAAAAAAAAGATGAAAACAAGTACTGGAATTACAATAATTCTTAAAAACACACATTGGCTGTCTCCTTCATTCCTTTGCCTTTGTTTTTGGCAGGCAGTAAAGCTGCCCCATGTGGTATACATTGAAGAGGATTCCTCCATCTTCGCCCAAAGCATCCCATGGAACCTGCAGCGCATCCTTCAAAACAAACACGAGACTGGAAAATACTCACCACCCAGTGAGCTGAAGCTTTCCCCTCTTTCCCAAACACTTTGTTACTTCTAAAAATATGTTCTGAGATCCTGAAGTAAAAGCTTTTCCTATTTTTTATGGTAATAAAGTATTATTGAGCTGTAATGTTTGTGTGTATGTAGATGACGGAGCAAAGGTGGGAGTGTATCTTTTGGACACAAGCGTTCAGGTGACTCATCGTGAGATTGAGGACAGGGTGATGGTGACGGACTTCAACAGTGTGCCGGAGGAGGATGGGGTCAGAGTTCACAGACAGGTAGTAGAATGTAATAAAATGTGTTTTATGACAACTGGACAGTTTTTATAGCTAATAAGAAGCGTATGTCTATCACTTCCTGCGTTCGTCTGCCCACAGGCTAGTCAGTGTGACAGTCATGGCACACACATAGCAGGTGTGGTCAGTGGACGGGACTCGGGTGTAGCTCGAGGTGCCAGTGTAAACAGCGTCCGAGTGTTAAACTGCCAAGGCAAGGGCACCGTGTCAGGAGCTTTGGCAGGTAAACCAAAACATTAATAATAATTGTATATTAACTATTAAATACACAAATACACAATGTACTAACCTGTATATTAATTTAGAACAATGTTTTAAAAGAAATTTATATGTAAAATGATTTAGATGTATTTAGATAAAGTAGATCTTTGCAGAATTAGCATTAATTGACCCAACTCTGTTGCAGGTCTGGAGTATATTCAGTCGTCTCTGACGTCTCAGCCTATCAGACCTGTGATCCTACTGCTGCCATTTGTTGGGGGATTCAGTCGCACCCTCAACGCTGCCTGCAGGAAAATGGTGGAATCTGGCGCAGTGCTTATTGCTGCAGCTGGTAACTACAACGATGATGCTTGTCTGTACTCACCAGCCTCAGAACCTGAGGTACAATGGATTGAATTCTTCAGAAAAGCAGTTGCTTGTCAATATATTCGGTTTTGACATAATTTGGTCCTCTGCTGCAGGTGATAACAGTAGGGGCCGTTAATTTTGCTGACCAGCCCTTGAGCACTGGGACGACAGGCACCAACGTGGGCCGCTGCGTGGATGTGTTCGCACCCGGTGATGACATCATCAGCGCGTCCAGCGATTGCTCCACCTGCTTCACCACCAAGAGTGGAACGTCACAGGCAGCGGCACATGTTGCTGGTTAGCACACAAATACCAAACCTATGATGTTTTATTTTATCGATCTGTCCATATAACAGCTGTGTTCTGTGTGTATTTTCAGGTATAGCGGCGGTGCTCCTAAACTTGAATCCAAACTCTAGTTCTGCTGAGCTTCTGCAACAGCTCCTCCGTCATTCAGTCAAACAGGTCATTAACCCAGAGTCTCTGCCAATGAACCACCGTCTCGCTACACCCAACATGGTGGTCGCCCTGCCTGACCCGACCTCCACACTCACAGGTCAGAGCTCACAAGGAAAACTTTATTTAAATGACTCAACACTGTGGCTTGCTGAGCAACATCAGTAATAGTCTCTGGACTGACAATACAGTCTGAGGATGACTCTAATACTGTAATTAGCAGACTGCAATAAATTTATAACAATCATATAATGACCTTATTACCTTATTATTATAATTAGCAGATTACAATAAATTTTGTATCTAATCTAATCTAATATAAAAAAATCTTCTTTCAGAACCATTGATATACTATTATAGTTTTTGTTAATATTTTTTAATGAGATCTTAAATTTTTAGTTAAAATTTTAGTAAAAATCCTTTATTAATTTTTTTAATGTCTGAAAGTTGAATAAATAAGCTTTCCATTAATGTATGATTTGTTAGGATAGGACAATATTTGTCCAAGATAAAACTATTTGAAAATCTGGAATCTGAAGGTGCAAACAAATCAAAATATTGAGAAAATCGCCTTTAAAGTTGTCCAAATGAAGTGATTTTTGGCATAAAAGAAAATAGATAATTTTGACCCATACAATGTATTGTTGGCTATTGCTACAAATATACGCGTGCTACTTATGACTGGTTTTGTGCTCTAGGGTCACATATAGTTTTTATTATTTTTTTATGAATTAGTTTTAGTTATTTTAGTACTGCGTGTTTTAAAAATATTTTCTTTCAATTAACGTTTATTTTAAGTTAACAGTAATAACCCTGAATTTATGTAATATAATATAATATTTAATATTAACCTTTAATTTATTTATTACTGTAATTAGCAGACTGTAATACATTTGTAGATGATATAAACCTTATCAATATTTAATAATAATATCATTAGAAGACCTCAGTTTATAATATATTATATAATAAAAATATTTGTTAAAAATATGAATAAAATATATTGTTTTACTTTACTATTTACATACTAATTGTGTATTTATTAGTGATTTTTATCATGTAAAATACAGTACATACATACAATTGTACAATGAATTGCATTTTATTCTTCCCTGGAACAGTTTAACTAAACAACAAAATGGTTTTGTTGACCTTTTAACAAAATGGTCTCAACTGGTTTTAGGTAGTCTGTTACTGGCCCAAGCTGGTTTAGTTATTTTTGCTGGTAGAATTTAAACAGTACTAACAATGTCCAAAACATATTGGCAACCATTAAGGTAATTTAATTCTGCTACATGTGTGTTTTCTTACAGGAGAGGATCTGCTCTGTAGATCTGTTTGGTCTGAGCGGTCAGCTGCTAAAGGTTTGGCCACAGCTACAGTCCGCTGTCGTCACGGTGAAGAGATGCTGAGCTGCTCTAGTTTCTCACAAAACGGAGCAAGAGCTGGAGAAAGAGTGGAGGTGATTAGCAAAGAATGTTTGTTTAGATTGCTCAAAAATAAAAAAGTTAAAATAATTTTTGCTCACCAATGTAATTTTCTTTCTGACAGGAGAGAGATGGGCAGAAAGAGTGTGTTGCTGTCAATGGTAATGGAGGGCAAGGTGTGTTCGCTGTAGCGCGCTGCTGCACAGGCCACAAAGCTCAGTGCCAGATGTTAGAGAGTCCCCAGAGAGGCGCAGATGCAGAGTGTCCTCCAGACCACCAGCTGACAGGTGACAGATGGTTTCATACTGCAGCGTTTTTCATAAACTCAGGAAATTATCATTAATTGATGGTTCAGGGGAAGTTAAAAGTCTGTTAGGATTTGGTCAGTTACAAGACAATAATCTGAAAATGTCCTTAAAAAAGTTATTTTATTAAAAAATGTTTTTGTTATTAATAATAAAAATATGGTTCATAATATGAATATTAATAAAATAACATTTTATTTGGACATTTTAATACCTTTTTTAATTCTTGTGAACTTTTTTTTTATTGAGCTTTTGTTTTGAAATAGTTCACACAAAAATGAAAATTTACTCACCCTCAGGCCATCCAAGATGAGTTTCTTCATCAAAACAGATTTGGAGAAATTTAGCATTACATCACTTTCTCACTAATGGATCCTCTGCATTGAATGGGTGCCGTCAGAATGAGAGTCCAAACAGCTGATAAAAACATCACAATAATCCATAAGTAATCCACACGACTCCAGTCCATCAAATAACATCTTGTGAAGTGAAAAGCTGTGTGTTTGTAAGAGACAAAAAAAATCATTAGGACATTTTAACTTTAAACCATCACTTCTGACCAAAACACAAGTCATAATGCATAATAATGCTTCCTTCAGTGAATAAGTCCTTTGGTTTTGGACTATTTTCACTACATATTTCTCTCCTGATTCAGACAAGAAGACTTTTCACTGGAGAAAGTATTATTACTAATTTAAGTTTAAAACATCTTGATGACGGATTTGTTTCTTACAAACACACAACTTTCCACTTCACAAAATGCTAATTGATGGACTTATGTATTATTGTGATATTTTTATCAGCTGTTTGGACTCTCATTCTGACGGCACCCATTCACTGCAGAGGATCCATTGGTGAGCAAGTGATGTAATGCTACATTTCTCCAATCGGAAGAAACAAACTCATCTAGATCTCAGATGGACTGAGAGGGTGAGTAAATGTTCATTTTTGGATGAACTATTCCTTTAATACACTTAATGAGTGAAGTTTCTGTTGTCGCTGCAGCTGAAAATGAATTTGAATTGAGTTCTCTATGCTTAACTACATGACAACTTGTTTGTCTCGTTGTATATTTATGTATACAACTGTCACCTTTCCCTGCAGGCTGCAGTTCTTCCTCTTCATCTGGAGATGCATCTGACTCTGATCGACCTCTACATGGCATCCGCAGGGCATGTCCTGCTAAAAGGGGTGTAACGTCATATGCCTCCTGCTGCCACACATCCTCTCTGGAGTGCCGGCTGAAAGAACACGACTCTACGGGTCTCAGCGAGCAGGTGACTTACTCTCAACAAGTTTCCATTAACACAATGAACACAAAACAAATGTACGGCTTCTAACATTTATAACAGTTGCCGTTTAAATCCTGAATCTGTTTTACAATTGTGGATTAATCAAAACGTGATTTGCTGTATCTGAGCAACACTAGCCTGCATCTTACTTTCAGGTGGAGGTTTCATGTGAAGACTCGTGGACACTGACAGGCTGTCAGGGTCTGTCACGTGGTTCTGTCGTTCGTGGGGCATTTGCTTTGGGAAACACCTGTGTAGTTCATACATCTGGAGGAGATAAAGGAGCTGCCGCCATCGCCACCTGCTGCAGGCACCACCCATCCCACCAGCCGACTGACCACTGAGGGATGTGTGTTCTTCTTTTCTCACTTCTCTAAACACGTAACCATGGACATAACTTCTATAACACATTTAATAGTTGGAGGCATTACACAAGTGAGCTCAGTTCTGTCATTATGCAATATTACATGACAGAGAAGTGCATTGTAACCAGTTCTGGACATAACCATATTCAATCTAGAAACTCTACAAGGAGTGCTAAAACACTTTAAATGGCCTTTAAACAGCAAAACACATTTATACATGCATCGTTGCATTAATATTAGAATTCAGACTGATACCGATAATTATTTTCATGTTATGGCTATACAATTCTATACTATTTTCCTTAAATAATAATAAAAAAAAACACTAAAATTGATGATAAATTGTTTTAAAATCTACAAGTGAATTCAGGGATCATTGAAAAATGGGTATTCATTTTGAGATTTGCTAAAAATTACATTTAACAGTGGTAAAGTGAGCGTTAGATGACAGCTAACTATAAAAATAGAGGAAATAAGCATGTGCAATGAAATATAGAATATCTGTCAATATTTTTAAAATATGTAGCAATACTGCTTAATTAAAAAAATCAACAGTATCGGTAACCGATATTATAGATAATACCACCTTGACTTATTCAGGACCAGCACTTATCCTTTTTAAGTTTACACATATTCTGAATTGAAACGGATCTATTTTCACTATTTCTGGCGAGAGCGTTTTCTCCTATTATGCATGTGCACTGTGTATAAGAGTGTAATTCTTTTTATAAATATATTTTTATATTGCAAACTTTATGACAACTTCATGTAATGGTCTACTTCAGACTTGGCACATACAAAATCACACAGTCTGAAAAGTTGTGCATTCCAGTTTTTCCTTTTTATATCAAATGTTTTCATTGTCAAACTCTGATGTACAAATTAAAATGTGGTTTTAACATGCATTAACAGATTCCTTTACACATCATACACACTCGCAGCAGAAATGAATCAAAGAATCACCAGTTATTAAAAACTCCTCAAGCATCTTTAACCCAGTCCTGACACCCAGCTTAAAAACGCAAGCCTCGTCACAGATCTACCGAGTGGTTGTTACAGCATCTACAGGTGTAGGAAAGGTTAAAAAAGATTGATTGGAGGGAGGAGGATCAGATTTGTGGATAGATTTAACACACCCTGTTCACTCAAGTACACCATATTTCAAAGAAGACTACTGCACTGGGTATAAACTGTAACCCCACAATATCTTACAGGCTCCTTTAGTGAAAACCTAAGCAGGCAGTTGAGCTGAAATTAGTGTGATATCTTTGCAAATGTGCATATTTCAGCAAAATAATAAATATGCCTTATGTTTAGGCACTGATCTGATGAATTCTTCCCTCAATTGTAACTGAACCGTGTGCCTTTAGTCCTGAAACGTTTCAAAATAATCCTCCGGTCATCCTAAAGCCTGTCTAACTTATCGTCCCAAACACTTACCACATCTGCTGCAGTGAATTTACTGATTCAAAGCATGAAGGCAGTTGTGAGTACTGCAGTGTTTTGCGGACTATTAGAGGCCAAAACCAAGAGAAAGAGACAAAAAGTCAAAGACCATACTGAAAAAGACTGCTTAAACCAGCCTTGACAGGTTTGCTGGTTTTATGAGGCCTTCGGCCTGATCAATCTTGAGTTTAAGGGCCACTAAGGTACTCTAATATCAGCAAACCAGGCTGGCCATGTTGGAAAAAAAAAAAAGACATGTTGAACCAGTTTAAGATGGTCTGCTAGTTTTATCAGGTCTTCCAGCCTGACTAATCTTGAATTTAAGTACCCCAAACCACCAGCAAACTTGGCTGGCCAAGGAAAAAAAACAAACAGAAAAACATGTTAAACCAGCTCAAGATGGTGTACTGGTTTGGCCTGGTCTCCTAGGCAGGGCAATCTTAAGTGTAAGTGCCCCAAACCACTGTAAAACCAGAAAACCAGGCTGGCCCTTTTGAAAAAACATGTTAAACTAGTTTAAAACAGTGTGCTCGTTTTATCTGGTCTCCCTGCCCAAGCAATCTTGAGTTTAGGTGCCCAAGCCAAAATGTTGTTAAAACATGTTAAACCAGTTTAAGATGGTGTGCTGGTTTTACCTGGTCTCCCACCCTGACCAATCTAGAGTTTATGTGCCCCAAACTCCTTTAAAACCAGCTAAGGAACCAGGCTGGCTCTGTCATCTTAAACCAGTCTAATCAGGTTTGCTTCTCTTAGTTGCTCTTCCAGCCTGATCAGACTGGTATTAAATATATTTGGACACTAAACCGCCTAAACACAACTTAGCCAGGCTGAGACACCAGCAAATTCACTTAAACTGGTTTAAGATTTATTCTATAAACCAGCTTCTTTCAGCCAGTTTATGCAGTTCTTTTCCAGCAAAGTCTCTCACACGTACAAACATGCACAGAAGCGTGTGAATGTTGCGAAGAGCAGGTGACTGTGAGGTAAAAAGCAGCACTAACATTTGTGTGAGGTGGCATTGAGGTCCTTCCGCTGTAAACATTGAAGCAATGTCGCTAAGTGTTCTAGTCTAAATACAAAATGAGCAGCAAACGGCAGCTGAATCACCCTGCAGACTCCCTGAAAGCAGGACACCACAGGCTCGGCTCAAACAAGGGACTGTGACGCACGAGACGCCACCTGTGTCCTCATATGGCGCTCTGAGATGAGCGCGGCCGAGTCATCCGAGTATATGTGTGTGCGTTGTTATCGTAATGTCGAGTGGGTTCAGGCATTTGTGTAGCACGACGTGTCCACTGGTTTGTCTCAAGGCGAGGACGCAAGCGGCGTAAGGGAAGGAGACGAGTAAAGGCACTTTACTACTCTGTGAGAACTTTCCGTCCCTCCAACAACCTCCGTCTTTCTCTTTCCCCTCCCCCTTCACCCCCTTTCCACCCCATCCTCGCCTTGTCATCCGATTTGCATTGCGTAAGGCAGACTGAATGGAAAAGATGCAGGCAAACAAACAAAAAAAGGCCAAATTTGGCAAAACAAACCCTGAAAAGTGTCTTCACGTCCCTAGATCTTCATACCTAAGCAGCACGAGACAACATCAAAACAGACGAACAGAAAGAAATGAGAGTTTTTCAATGACAAACTCTGCTGATGTAGCTCTGCTGATTGTAGCACTCATTGTCTTTCAGGAAGAAAAGCTTGTTGGACAGTAGCATCTCTGTGTGTTGCATATGTGTCTCCGGACGCATCTGCTGATGCAATGTGTCTTCCGCTGTAAGGTCCGTCCTCAATGTCCACCCTCATATTTCTGTCTAGCATTTGCGTAAACAGCTTGTGTCTTTTGCTGCATGCTGTTCCTATTCAAGAAACTCGATGGACAGAGAGCAGCTCGGGACATCCGTTATTGTCTCCACGTGATGAATTTGTCACAAACTGAATTCAAATATAAAGTGCTTTAAAAAAATACCAGCAAGAAAGAGCAAGGAAAAAAAACGGTGTGATTATTTGACTCTCAGAGACTTGGCAAGTTCTTATTTTTTTCGAATAAATTTGAGGCACCTCTCAAACAGATCCACAAAAAATAAAGAAAATCAGTAAAGGATTCTTAAAAATATTATTTTACATTTGAAATTACACTTATGGAACACATCTTTACATTTCTCAAGAATAGTATCTACTTAATTACATTGGCAAATATACGCTGACTGCTTTTAAAACACCCCGTCTGGCACCATAGTAGTAGTTCGGTGTAAAAACGTCAAGGAAACGAACGCTTTTTTATTTTTACGTCCCACAGGTCTGACAGAACTCATCAAGCCAGACGAAACATCTAAATAACTTGAAAGACCTGAACTCTAATTTCATCCAGCCAGGTTTTAACCAACAGAAAAAAACAAAACAAAAAAACAACACATTCGCCTCTATTCACGTTTCGGACGAGGCGGCCTGAAGAGCGAACGCTCCGACGGGCCCTTTGGCTGCTACTGGTCGCTCCATTTCCAGTCCCTAGAAGATCAAATGCAGTTTTCTGATTGTCTGTTTAGAGCCACAACATCTCTCCGTCGGAGGGAAACTTTTTTGTGTTGTTTTGTTGCGCAAAAACAATGAGAAGCGTTATGGATCCACATCTTCTAGATCACTTCGAGAATCGCCTAACATCATGGGGGATTCAGATCCCTGAGAGAAAGAGAGGTGGAAATGGTGAAAGAGTAAATGTAATTAATTATTAAACACTAGTGTATTTTATCATATGATGTAACTGATGATGGACTGCTGAATTAATGACAGAGAGCTCTACCTGTCTGAGGCTTCTGTCTGAGTTCTCATTGGCTGGGCTGCCATCTGATCCATTACTGCTGCCAGACTGCTCCTTCTCATTCAGTAAAGCTGTGGCATAAGCTAGAGTGTCCTAAACACAAAAACCAGCATTCACTAAACTTCACTCAGCAGTTCACAAGCCCTCCTAATGGCTCATAAAATGGGTGGCTAGCTCTAGGTAAATCATTTATTTATTTAAAGATATACATCCTGTACATTTTAAGTTTGACAAATACATAATCATGTATTATCCTGGTTATGTATAATGTAAAGAATTGTGAGTGCAGTACCTGTGCTGAGATGGTGCGCTGGAAGGTTTTAGCTGTGGACGTTTCGTTCGATACATTACTCTGAGGTGTCCAGTAGTGCTCAGACATCTGAAAGAGGAGAGAAGGGGAATTCAACAATGGATGCTATTTCACAATAAAGTAGTACTGTGTGTGTGTGTGTGTGTGTGTGTGCGTGTGTGTGGTCTCTTGCCTTCTTCTGAAGCCACTGCACTGCCCAACTCCAATGTCCTGAGAGCTCTTTAAAATAGTCCTTAGCTGGAGAACATCTAACAGAAACACATTGTTTACATTTAACATAACTACTGCCAGAAACACGGATATTGGAAGCAGAAAATATTAGACATGATTTATTCTGATTCAAATAGTAATTTACTAAACAGTACTAAAGTTACCAATCTTTTCTACTGTACATTAAAAAAATTTTATACACGCGATTTCGCTTTGTTGTTTAAAAAAAAAAATAATAATAGTAGACATTTAATATATCAGGCATGTAATTTCAGGTACTGGCTTATCATAACAACAAAAGGGATGCACAAATATTAAAATTCTGACCGTTACCGATAATTATTTTTTATATTATGCCCGATAACTGGTAAATGCCTGATATTAAAATTCAATACTATTTTCTCTAAATAAAGGAAAAGTAATCAACTTTAATCTAAAACTAACTGCTATTAATGCAGGTGAATTTGACATCACAATCACAATTATGAAGCATGAAAAATCAACACTTATTTTGAGATTTGCTATAGATTACATTTAATAGTGTTATTAATTTAACGCTTTTAAAATGTTAAACATTAAAAAGTGAGTGTTAGATGACAGCAAAGGTAAATGTAAAATTAGAGGAAATTAGCATGAACATTTAAAATATCGACAGATACAAGTTAATATATTAAAAAATATAATATCATATACAATTACATTCATCTATGTTAATACCCATATTGAGTGAGTATTCCTAATTTGATCGCAGTGCTCTACACTCACTTCTGTGCCAGCGTGACCAGTAACTTCACACACTGATAGCAGCGACTGCTGTCCACATTGTTGCTCTGATGCATCAAAGCTGTGAAAGAACGAGAATCACATATGAATAATGAATTAAATGAATCTTACAAACATTCACACTGATAGAGCCAAATTATATAGTTCTTACCCAAAAGGCCCTTTTCAGATTCAAATGCATATTTGAGCCTCTGAGACTGCAGAGGATCCTCTATCATCTGACAGGTCAAAGGAAGAGAAGTGTTACATCATTATAAACTATAACAATAAACTGTTTTCAAGACAGCACATAACCATCACTCACCAGGATCTCTAGGAGCATCTGAAAGACGTTCTTCAGTTCGTGAGGAGGAGCCGTTTCCAGATGGTTCTACAAGTCACATGAACATGTCATAAGAAAGATTGTTGTAAGTTTATTTTTACACAAACACAGACAGGGATCAGCTCAACAACGATTTTTCTGCTGAGATTACTTTGGGTTGTATATTTGTATATGATATTTTTTAATTTTACACAATAAACATTCAATGTTATACAACTATATATTTTCCTATATGTGTACAATAAAATAATAAATCATTAATTATAAATAGAAATACATAACATTTAAATTATTAAAACAAAGTATTAATACATTTTATTTATTTTTATTAGAATTGAAAATATCAGAGTACCAACCTTGAGTAAGTGTAGGACTCCCATTGAGAAAGGTTCATTACAGAATGAGCAATATGTGATCATCTCTATGAGAAACGACAATGGGCTGGACAATTCACGCATGGCAAACATCACCTGAAAGACATGTGACTCAGTCAGCAGTGTGCAATACAGACAGAGACAGCAGAGAGAGAGTAAGAGGCAGCATTACCTCCATGAGAAACACCTGCCCTTCTGCTTTGAAGAGTAACGTGTTGATGTCTGGATGTAGAGGCAGGAGGGGTGAAGATGGAGCTACCAGTCCTGAGGAAGCGTGCTTGAACACTCCTTGAGCTGAACACATGACAACAGTATTCACATATCACCGTTACTTCATCCCTCGCACAGAGAACCATTAATAACTAAACAAGCAGAAGACTGCACTGGTAAATGGATGTTTGATTAACTTTAAATGTATCATTTTTTATAATGTCAACTACCATTCAAAAGTTTGGGGTCGGTAAGCTGCATTTATTTGCTCCAAAAAAAAAAAAAAAAGTAGAAACAGTAATGCTGTTAGAATTTAAAATAACATGCATTATGTGTGTCACATGATCCTTCAGAAATCATTCTAATATGCTGATTTGCTGCTCAAGAAACATTCATGGTTATTATCAATACTGAAAACAAATGTGCTGCTTAATATTTTTGTTGAAATTATGATACATTTTTATTTCAGTATTCTTTTATGAATATAAATTTGAAAAGTGCAGCATTTGTTTCAAATAGAAATCTTTTGTAACATTCTAAATGTTTTACTGTCACTTTTGATCTTAATACATCCTTTCTGAATAAAAGTATTAATTTCATAAATTAAAAAAAAAAAAAAAAAACATATCAATTATAAAATGTATTAAAAAGTATTATATTTTTTCCTCATTGTTGTCATTGTTCTGTGAAAAAGCAAAAAACTAATGTGTAAAAAAAAAAAAGTAAAAAAAATATTTTCTTTTTAGTGCACATTAGTATTTTATTTTTTTGCAAACTAAAATTTCTCTGTTTTTGTTTACTTTTTTGTCATTACGTTTTTATGCCCTCATAATAGTTTCCATTAATGATAATTAATAACTTTGGTGTGTGTTCAGAAATCGTGTGTCCATACCCTCTGTCCTCTGAGACGTGAGGTCTGTGTGCAGCACGATCAGGGCCAGAGTGTTGTGAAGATGCAGGAACTCTCGAGCCTGTGCCGAACTCCAGCGCCGGTGCTGAAACAGAACCAGCAGAACGCTATTTTGAAGAATGTTGGTAACAGTCTTGGTTCCCATTGACTTTCATTGTATTTTAGTCCATACAATGGAAATCCAAGGAACGAAAACTATTTGGTTACCAACATCCTTCAAAATATATTCTATTATGTTCCACAGACAAACTCGTACAGGTTTGGAAGGACATGAGGGTGAATGGTGACAAATTTTTTTGGGTGGACTATCTCTTTAAGCAAGCAGTAAACCCCAATATTCAAAAGCCGTAGAACACTGCAGTACCTGGTTGTTTTGCCGGTTGGGTCCCAGAAGGAAGACAAGCATCCGACGATAAGCAGAATGTTTTAGCAGCAGCTGACACGGCCCACAGCCCTAAAACAAATCATCAGTGAATAACTTACATTTGTTCCATAGGTTATGTGTGGCTTCAGAAGACAGAATATCAGCTGTATGGGCCACTTTTATGGTACTTGTTTTGTTTTTTTGGAGCTTACTATATTATTTCTTAATGGACATCAGTGAGTGACATTATTGTTCTCACCCTCTGAGCAAAGTTACTGAAGAGGCTGAAGTACTGAGAGCAGTTCTTGCAGTTATCCGGGACTTCCTTATCCAATAAAGAGAGCAGCATGTCCAACAGACAGTCCAACCCAGCGTCCTGGAAGTACAAAGCGCTCTCCAGTGTCTTCTCCAGGATGGTGGCCACCACGACACGGACCTCCCGCACACTGCATTCCAACAGACAGATCCTACAGAGAGAAAAACATGTGCTTCATGAGGTTCACCCATTAACAACGTTCATTCAGTTGATTTTAAACCAGTTTTTGCATGAACGTGGTAGGAGACGCTGGATGTTGGCGTATCTGAGCTGGTTGGGAGGTCTGTGGAAACTTTCCCTGCAGAGCCAGCTCTATCCAGGGCTCAGGTCTCTATTGATTAGGGAAACTATTTGTTTTGTTGGAAGTGTCTCAGAGCTGGATAATAAAACCATCGGGAACATTCCCTGGCTTCTGCTGAGGTGTTGCATGATAATTGGGGCAGCCCTAACATTCGATACGAACCAGCCAATCGTGTAGCAGGGCACTACGCCCCCTTACTCCTAATCCGGAGAACCTGCAAATCATGCTAGATCGCGCTTACATGCTTTACACATTAACATCCCTGTACTAGCCCATATTTCAGTTTGACAAAAAGCAGCTGTGGCCGTACCCCACATGTGCTATTGATTTTCAGCGATACGATTATGACCACACACTTACACTCACACAAACACAGGTGTTCACGATAGTTGGCTTTGGGGGAACAGGGCACTAGCTAAAACAAAGGTGTCATCTGGGATTTCCATGCATTTTTGTTTAGTTCTTATGGTAGAAACCAGTTGTACAACAGAACATATGACATAAGTTAAATGTACAGTGGCCTCAAAGCATACTTGGATACTTAAAATAAATGCTACTTGGTTTGATATTTTGCTAATTTAAGTGTCAGATACTTTTTGGAGTCAATGCATGTTTGTATAAGCCCATTTACAGAGGTGTGGAAAGAGCTGACCTAATTTTAAATAAGGTAAGAATGCAGCAACTGCAGCCACATTTGCACTTTCCTTCTCCCTCTTTACAATGCACTGCTCCCATTGATATAAATATAAAAGCAAGTTTTTTTTGTTTACTGCAAACTAACATGCGTGTTCTGCACCTGCGTGAGAGGAATTAGCTGTCAATATCAGCAGCTATCAATAGTAAATATTAGTTATTTAAAAGGAGAAACCAAAACGAAGATATAAGAGATAAACGCAGATATACGAAACGTAAACAAAGCAGCGCTTGCGTACCATTTTGAATATCAGTTATGATGATAACTTTCTTCATTTTAAGTGGCTCATGTTGCTATGAAAATATTTGCATATTGGAATGCTTGGGAAAGATCGCGTAACATTAGAACAGCCTGTCTGTGCAGCCTTCATTTACTTACTAGTTTTCATCACTTTCGCTTTAATTCTGGTGCACTGACTAAACTGAGCAGCCAATCAGAGTTCTCACTCGCGCCGATTCAACATGCTGAATTGGGCAAACTGCCGCCGACGTGAGCCCGACGAGAGACGATGAGTGGAACACACCAAACAAACTAGCCCGACAGACGCTCACCGACGGCCCGACGGCCGACCATTATTTCATGGTAACGATATATATAATGTTATAGTTATTTTTTTCCTTTAAACAAGGTCTTTATACCTTTTTTTTATACCATATACATTTCATAATTCTTGTCACCAGTGTCAATATCAAAAAACTAATACTAGCCTAAATAAAAAAAAAAAAAAAGTAAAATAAAAAAAATAAAAACTCAAGCTCACTGAGGACAAATAAAGACAAGACAAGTAAAGACAAGACAGTCAGCAATTAAATAAGAATAAAACAGTAGTTAATTAAACTACAGTAGAACAAATAAATAAGAAATGCTACATACATTGTATAATCAAATGTATAAAAACTGCATATTCTTCACTGTGTAAATTAAATATACAGTATCTCACAAAAGTGAGTACACCACTCACATTTCAGCAAAAATTTTAGTATAATTTCTCAAGGGACAATACTGCACAAATGAAACGTGGATATATTTCCAAGTCATTATAGTCAATGTGCAGCTTGTATAGCAGTACAAATTTACTGTCCTCTAAATATAACTCAACATATAACCATTATTGTCCAAATAACTGGCAACAAAAATGAGTACACCCTAAGTGAACATGTCAAAACTGTGTCCAAAGTGTCAATATTTTGTAGGGGCACCATTGTTATCTGGCACTGCCTTAATCCTCCTGGGCATGGAATTCACCAGAGCTGCACAGGTTGTTGCTGGCATCCTCTTCCACTCCTCCATAATGACATCACGGAGCTGCTGGATGTTAGACACATGGTGCTTCTCCACCTTCCACTTTAGGATGCCCCACATGTGCTCAGTAGGGTTCAGGTCTGGAGACATGCTTGGCCACTCCATCACCATCACTTTCAGCTTCATCAGCAAGGCAGTTGTCATCTTGGCAGTGTTTTTGGGGTGGTTGTTATGTTGGAAAACAGTTTCTGAAGGGAGGGCATCATCTTCTGCTTCAGAATGTCACAGTACATGTTGGAATCCATGTTTCCCTCAATGAACCGCAGCTCCCCAGTACCAGCAGTAGTCATGCAGCCCCAGACCATGATGCTACCACCACCATGCTTGACTGTAGGCAAGGCACAATTTTCTTGGTACTCCTCACCAGGGCGTCGCCACACATGCTGGACACCATCTGAGTCAAACAAGTTTACCTTAGACTCATCAGACCACAGGACATGGTTCCAGTAATTCATGCTCTTGGCCAGGTAGTCTTCAGCAAACTGTTTGCAGGCTTTTTTTGTGACGATGGCCATGCAAACCGACTTGTTGCAGTGTGTGGCGTATGGTCTGAGCACTGACAAGCTGACCTTCCACTTCTGCAACCTCTAAAGCAGGGTTCCTCAAATCTTTCCCTGGAGGGCCAATCTGCTGCAGAGTTTAGCTCCAACCCTGATCAAACTCACCTACCTGTGATTTTCTAATGATCTCGAAGACTCTGATTAGCATGCTCAGGTGTGTTTGATTAGGGTTAGAGCTAAACTCTGCAGGAGTGGGCCAGATTTGAGGATGCCTGCTCTAAAGCAATGCTGGCAGCACTCATGCGTCTGTTTTTTGAAGCCAGCTTCTGCACCTGACGCACAGTACAAGGACTCAACTTCTTTGATCGACCCTTGCGAGCCCTGTTCCGAGTGAAACCCGTCTTGGAAAACCTCTGTATGACCCTGGCCACTGTACTGTAACTCAGTTTCAGGTCTCTCAGTATGAGAGAATTGTACTCAAAGAACCAAATTTTAACTGCTCTAAAACAACATACACAAATTTGTATGGTCCTGTCAAGCAGACAAAAACATGAACATGATGAATAGGACATGTGGCTTTGCATGGTTAAACGATGTATAGCTGTTATCACTTAGGGTGTACTCACTTTTGTTGCCAGCTTTTTTGACAATAATGGCTGTATGTTGAGTTATTTTCAGAGGACAGTAAATCTTTACTGCTATACAAGTTGCACATTGACTACTCTAAAATATATCCAAGTTTCATTTCTATAGTATTGTCCCTTGAAAAGATATACTAAATTGATTGCTGAAATGTGAGGGGTGTACTCACTCTTGTGAGATACTGTACATTTCTTCTTATTAAAGTTACAAAAGTGATTTAGTCAAGAGCAATGAGACATTTTCTCTCTTCTGTTGTTTGATTAATATGAATGACAGACAGCAGGAATATTAGACTGCTGTCACTTTAAGAGCTACCCAGTTAATCGTGTCTACAGGTATATCGCCTGCCCCTAATAGATATAAAGCTGTATAAAGATATTTGTGTTTCATGTCTGTGTACCAATAGTCTGGTTAGTTTTGCTATTTATTAGCTAGTGGCGATATTAGTGCCAATGTGTGCATAGAGGTATGGATGTGATGCTCACTTGATGATCTCCCGCCCTTCAGGTGCCACCAGGTACTGGACCATCCAGTGACACGGCTCGCTACTCTTGGACAACAAAACCTCCACGGTAGCGATCCACTCCTCTGTGTCCACCCTGAGAGAGAAGACATCAGAGTTCCCACACTGATTAAATAAACCGATAAAAGCCACAACTGAGTGACTCGTTTAATGAGATATTGACTGAAAAAAGGTCTTTTTTTTTTTTTTTTATTACGATTTTGCTCATATTCAATGCACTTTCACAGTGCATTACAAATGCAGTTTATTTTAAATGATCAATTCTAATTAATAAATTAAATGTTTAAAAAACATACTATTTTTTCATTATTTCAAAAATATAATTTAATTTCAATTAAATATAATATTTTTTTTCCACCACTAGTTCTTGTCTTTGTAATAGCTTACTGATAATAACCCTGTGTGAACAGGCCTTGAGTTTAAGTATTGTAAACAAAAGCATCACCCCACCTGAGTTTCTTTTTGGTACGCAGGTAAGTGTGGAAGAGGAACTGGACGGCCAGCTGCAGGCTGGTTTTGGCCATTGCCTGATATGATGGATGCTTTAACTTTGTCTGAAAAACAGTATAAAGCTGAAATTTGAGTACAGGAGATATAGAGAACTTATAAAAGAGGCTGAATGCTCAGAGCTTACCGCGTTGACAGAAGCCAGAGACAGTGTGAAGTTGAAGTAATCACTGTTGTAAATGTCTCTGTTCTTCATGAACTTCAGATTTTCATCTCTCACCATCTACAGATCCAAAAATGTCAATTTGTGAACTTTTTGAGAAAGCAACAAAATGTCTGAAACACTATGAATAATATAATTATAGTTACAGTATAGTATGATGTTGTCAGACCTGGAACATTTATTTTAGTCACATTAGAATTGCAATGCATGAAAAGGCCTTAAAATCTCTACCTGAAAGATCCTAGCAGGCATCTTTTCCACAAACAGACCCTTCTTCTCTCCTTTCTTGACCAAGCGTGTGAGCAGGGTGAGGCGGTCATTGTTGGCCCTGGGTGGCCGTGGGGAGGATTGGGGTGAGATCTCTGGAGACGACGGGGCTGACCTGAGGTGAAGGATTATGAACATTAATAAGTTTATCCATATTCAAACGTTCATGCAGGAAGTAAAACGCTAACTCACAATGAGAGATCCTCTGCCTCCTGTCTCATGATGCTGACTCGACTCTTTTTGGGCAGAACGGGGGAGTTCTGGTCACTGATGCGCTGGTAGAACAGCATATAGGCGTTCCAGTAGCGCCGCCGCACATCTGGGTAGGGGTTAGCTATAGCATGTGAATACAGAAGCAAAATGTTAATATAATACGAACATGAGTGATAATGAAAATGACAATGTGACATTTAATCCATAGAAGACTAAGTTAAGATAAAAATACTGGTGTATTTTACATACTAGTTCAAATAAATAAATAGGCCTAAATAAATAAATCACTGGTCAATAAGAGTGAAACCAGTTCCTGATTACCACAGTAAAAAATTATATTCTAACAAATTAAGAAATAAAATAAAATATAATAAACATATAAATAGGCCTCAGCTTGAGTTTATTTAAAAGTCAAATTATTATTTTACTGACTTGGTGCTGAAGTAACTTATATGGATTTAAAGAAATATTAATAACTTACATTGGTCATAAACTTTGGGTCTGTATTCTCCTCCAAAACACTCATACTCCAGAGTCTCATCGTTCATGTCAAACTCTTCCACAACATTGTCATTAAACTTATACCAGCGTCCTCGTGAATTACCCCTAAAGGAAAATAAAGCATTGAAAAATGCATATTACAGACACTGCTTAGCTCTGCTTGGTCACCCAAACATTCCTTCATTCCCTCAAAAAATGCACCAGTTTAAAGCACCATCATGCTGCCAAGCATCTGGGACAGTTTAAGGCTCTCATAAAAACACTCTTGCCAAAAACAGAAGCACGGCCCCCTCAGAGACCCATAAATACACACACACACACAGAGGGGCAAAAGACCTCCCAGAAACATGTTTCAGATATTACGGTTGCTAAAGTATTTCCTATATATAGACTGTGCATTATGGAAATAGACTCCGCAGAACTTCATAAACGTATTGTTCAACCACAAGCTCTCTGGAATGTTTGAACAGAAGCTTTGTGTAACATTGTAATGCATGTCATAATCTCTTACTACTTTTCATACTTTAGGGATTTGTTCCTTAGTAATAAACTCAGAATTATTTCCTTATCGTTTGTGTAGAGATCAGTGATTTCCAACTTTTGTCAGCCAAACCCCTTTGACCTAAAATGTTTATTTGAAGTACCACCTAAGAAGTTAGGATTTCAATAATGTATCAACATGTTTACAGTCCTCTGATGTAGGTTAACAGTAGGGCTGCACGATATATTGCATGTGATTGTAATGCGCATCTCGTCAATAAAGCCGGTTCTGTGATTATTAATAAATCTCCATCACCTGTTTTCAGATGGAGCGGCATTTAATACACAGAGCCGTAGTTCACCGACAAGCTACGCAATTCGCGCTCAGAAACGCAGATGAATCGCCTGCAATATTGAATGTGATATTGCGTAGCTTGTCAGTGATCTACGGCTCTGTGTATTAAATGCCGCTCCATCTGAAAACAGGTGATGGAGATTTACCGCTAATCACGGAAACGGCTTTACTGACTAGATGCACATGACAATCGCATGCAATATATCGTGCAGCACAAGTTAACAGTCACATGACATGGACAAAAACAAAATGTTTAATCTTTTTGATTAAATGTTTCATTTTAATTGTTTTCATTTTAAAATTATTTTAATCACGACAACTTGGAATAGTCTTAGCATGTTAATGATATGACGATGTTAGTGTGTTTGGTCTTGTGAATATCTGCCACACGCTCCTGCTGCTGCAGAGCAAATATGGACTTGCTAATGGCAATAGATACACAGACATGTGTTGTAAACATGTAAGATCTGCTGCTGCAAGAATAAAGACACATCTATACAGGTGGAGCTGGGGATGTGGAGGGTTTCAGGGGGTTTTGAAGCAGCAGGGGCCAATCAACTTGTGCCATGCAGTAAATTATGTGATTAGTAGCAGACCGCATGTAAAGGATCTATGAGCCTTGAGTTTCATATCTAAACTAGATATTTATCAACTCACAAATCCCAGTTTGGAAAATCCTGGTGTAACTTGTAAGGCCTGATAAGAAGAGGTGTGCTACCATCTTCCAAGTCATCAAACTCTCTTCATTAACTTGGGACAGCAAGTAAACACCTAGCAACCACCCAGAAAACCCCACAAAAATGTTCTCTTGCCATCTCACCGGCGGTCTTTGATGAATGAGTAATAGTGTCCTGCGTGGGCCTGTCCGCTGTGGACCACCACTCCCACCAGTTCGTAGTTCTCAGAGATGGTGACCTTCTTCCGAGGTGATCCCCCGGATCCAGCCTCGCCCCCTCTCCCGTTCTCTCCATGATCTGCACTTGAATCCTGACGGGCCATTCCTGACACTGTGTACGGCTCCATGTTCAGCACCCAGGGGAACTAAAAGTGAACACAAATCATTGAAGTAGATGCAAATCAATTATATATTCTTATTAGGGCTGTCAGTTTAACACGTTAACTTAATTAGCTATGAAAAAATAACGCGATTAAAATATTTTAACGCAGTTAACGCACTGGCCCCGCCCCCAGACCTGTACATCGTCTTACACTTCATATAGTTGACTGTTGACAAATATGATGCAGGGCAACAACTCCATAAATGCAGTTGTGCCCTAAAATTCAAGATATTGGTGCAAAAAATGCCCCTGTATGAGTTTTTGTCTCATATTTATATCATACGATATCACACGAGCAGCGAGAGCATTATCACACAAGTGCTGATTTTGTCCCGAATATCACAAGTTTAAATGTGATTTTATACAACAATTCAGTAAATAAGAAGTTGATATTGTTATATTTTAAACACAATATTATGTGTTTTTGCTCAATTACCTTTAAAGCCATAGCAGAATTGTTGCGCGTTTCCAAGCAAAACAGTGGTGTTTAGTTTCTGAATGAATCCACGTTTTGAATGAATCGTGTGAACCAATGATTCAAAGACTCATTCATAGAGAGAGCCATTTACTTCATTCCTGAATGAATCAGCCTTTGAACTAATGAAGACATTTACCGCCACCTGCTGGCAGATTTAGTTTCTTATTTAGAGTATCATTTCATAAAAAAATAATACTAATAAAATTAAAAACATTAAAGGGACAGTTCACCCAAAAAAATTAAATTCTGTCATCATTTACTTACCCTTATGTCGTTTCAAACTTTTCTTTTGTGGAACATAAAATAAGTATTTTGAAGACTGTTGTTAGCTGTTTTGGTAACCAATGACTTTCATTGTATGAACAAAAAATACTGAGATGTTTCTCAAATTATCTTCTTTTATGTTCCATAGTTTATGTTAGGCCGTTGTAGCCTAAATGTTTATGTGTAATAAGTTTTATGCTGAATCAAATAAAAAAATTATTTCTAAAGCTACAATCTGTAATGTCTACTTGATACTCTCTCATTTAACACAAAGATAGCTTTAAATAATCTTTGGTGGTATCTTCACAGACAAATTTATTTTGTGATTAATTAATCGACATGTAATTAATTGGATTAAAAAAATTGAATTGACTGACAGCCCTAATTATTATTCGAAAGTTTGAGGTTGGTAAGATTTTATTTTTAAATTAGCAAGGATACATTAAATTGATCAAAAGTGAGATTTTTGGTAAGTTATTAGTTGCAGGCCAACACTACATAACATGTAAACTGAAGCAGAGCTGATGCTGCATATAATCTTACTCTGATCTGCTCATCGTATTTGATGGACCGGCCGCTTTCCCAATCGAAGCCGAATCGCATGAGGTGGATGACCAGAACGCTGGGCAGAGACTTTATACAGGTCCGCTTCACAGTGGTCCGCTGCAACACAGAATGTGTGAGTACAAAATACAGATGTATTTCCCTGCAGTTCTTTATGAATGAAAACACATCAGACTGTACCTTCTCTTTACATTTCTCGCAGTAATAAGCATTGCTGCCATCCAGGACTTCTCCTCTGACAAACTGATCGAGAGAGATCTCCAGACTCTGACAGGATGTCACCCCCAAGTTCAGAGCCATGAACGTCTCCTCACGCTCATACCTACAGAGCAAACCCAAAAACAAACTCAAGTTAATGTTATAAAGAGGTCTTCTTAAGGACATGGGTGTGTAATGGTATGCGAGTGAGTAAGCAATGCAGATCCTTTAAGGCTTACCTGTGTGGGCAGTCTTTGCATATCTTCTGATCAGAGAAAATGCCCTGGAATGTGTTCTTGAAGATCTGCTCTCGACCGATTTTCTATAAGGGTGAAAATTAGGAGAATTGAAAACACACTTCAGACTGGGTATGAGCACTTGAGTATGCAAGGGACTTCAGGTGAGCTGTACCTTTAGATGTTCATCAAGCTGATCCACCAGACTGGTGAAGAACTCATAAGCGTCCTGCTGTTCTCGCACGTATAATTCTTTATTCCACATCTTAAATATCTGCAACAAGACCAACCAAGTGATGAAAACAATGAAGTACTTGATTTTCATTAATTGAAATGAAAAATAAATATTAGCCAATATAAAATATCAAAAATCTAATCTAAAAAAGCCAATATTTCTCATTTGTTTAAATTGTGCTAAAATAGTACTAAATTAACTAAAACTTAATAAAAACTATATATATATATATATATATATATATATATATATATATATATATATATATATATATATATATATATATATTAAAAAATACAATAGAGTGCATTTTTAATATCAACGACTTTCATTTAAGCATCTAAATTTGATATCTTTTTCCTCAAATTCTCTGGACTATCTAATAAACTACCCTTAAATTAGTTTATTACCTGAAATCAGAAATGTCTCTTTAGTATTTTATACATTTGGCAGCATTTATTCCAAATTCAGTAGTTCCAGACATATCATAACAGTGGATCTCACCTTCCAGAAGTTTTCAGGTATGTAGTACTGTAGTTTGCTCTCCATCAGGTGACCAAACAGAGACTGTACCTGACAGAACACACTCTCCTCTGGGTTTTCAATGTCATCTTCAATTGACAAGACAGCCTACAACACACACAAGGTTAAAATTGTAAACGAAACCTATTATTAAAAGTCAAACACCATAAAAACAGTATTAAATAAAAAATAAATAAATAAATAATTAGGTTAAAATATTAGTATAACAGTCTAATGTCAGTAATATACTACCACATAAACTTTTTATTATTATCAATGTTGAAAACGGCTTAATATTTTTGTGGAAACTATTACTTTTTTTTACCATTACAGGATTTTTTGATGAATACAATGAACAGAATTTATTTAAAACCAACAATACTTTGACACATAAATGTATTTTCTGTCCTTTGGATCAATTTAACGTGAATAAAAGTGTTATTTAAAAGAAAATCTAAAACTTTTGAATGGCAGTGTACATAAAAATGAGACCTTGTAAAATTTCAGAAACTATAAAAACAATAGGATAAAAAAACTAAACAGAATTGCAATGAAAATAACTTCAGTTTCAATATTTTCAACACTGGTCTTACTTCTGACTATCAGTAAATATTGGATTCATTCACTGCAGTATTGTTGAGTATGATGTTTTTAATCGTGTAGTATGCGTCATCATAGGTAGAAGGAAACATTTGTGGTGCTAATGTTTTTAAAGGGGGTCATATGATGTGATTTCAAGTTTTTCTTTCTCTTTGAAGTGTTACAGGGTGTTTGTGCATAGATAAGATCCCTGAAGTTGCAAAGACTAAAGTCTCAAAACCAAAGAGATATTCTTTATCAAAGTTAAGACTCTGCCACGCCCCCCTAAAACGGCTCATTCAAACACGCCCCCACATGTCTACGTCACGGTGTGGGAAGATTTGCAAAACACCGCCCAAATGTTTACGCAAAGAAAGAAGGCAGAACTATTATTCTCGCTGTAGTATTGTTGCTGCCGCCGGCACCATGTCCTGGAGACGTTGTGTTTCGTTGTGAAAGCGAAAGTACTTTGTTTGGGCTTCCAAAAGAGGACACAACTAGAAATCAGTGGTTAAGTTGTATTTACAACACTGTTCCAGAACAGTTCAAACCAAATATTAGAGTGTGTGCAGTGCATTTTACGGAGGACTATTTCCTGAACCTGAGAGTATCCTGCAAGTAGATGCAACGCGAGGCGTAAAAAGACAGTATAAGTCATTATAATCAGTAATTATGTCCCCACTGGATGCAACAAATGCCTCGTTTATAATGGGTTTTTATTGTTTTTGTCTCGTCACGCCACACGGCATCACAATATGGTAAGTGGGCGTAACATTTCCGTCTCACGCTTGAGGTATTCGGCCAATCACAATGCACCGGATAGCTGGCCAATCAGAGCACGCCTCGCTTCTCAGAACAATGAGCTTTGTAATAATTTTGCGTTTCAGAAAGGCGGAGCATAGAGGAGCAACAATAACGTACAGTATGTGGAAAATAATGTGTTTTTTGAACCTTAAACCACATAAACACATTGCATTACACCAAATACACAAAATAATGTTCTTTTTAGCAACGTCATATGACCCCTTTAAGAAAATATACTAAAACTAATCAAAAATTCAAATATGAAAAAATGACATTAAATCAAACTAGGTCATACAAGCACACAAAAATCATCCTTTAGCAATACAGCAATTAACACTTCCTCGATCCAGTTCACTCCTATTACTTCTAGGTTAGGGCGTCACCTAGTGGTGAGAGAGTGTGCTAAACTTACTTTAGTGATAAAAGAGCAATGTTTACCTCAGCCAAACCAGGCTGCATGTAGAGCTGCTGGAACACTGCATTCATATAGCAGGTCGCACCTCCGTTCTTCAGTCCCACAAACCCAGACACAGAGCGACTGTCTACAGGAGGAAGATACTGACAACAAACACACAATGACACAGGAATGAACACAAGTACATCTGTTGGAAGCTCTTATAGCAGAATTCATTTCCTCCAAGAGATATAAGGACTGGTGAAGGGACTCACGTCAAACTCTTTGGTGAGAGATGGGTCACACTGGTGGTGCATGGACAGCAGTTCTTTAGTGATGAGCTGCAGGTTAGTAAGAGAGCTGTCGGCCAACATGACCAGCACCTCGTACGCCGCCAGACGACTGCTGACCGTACTGCACCTGAGACAGACATAATTACTAAAGGTAGCTGAAGGAACTCGTGTATCAATGTGTTTAAATGTATGCATTTCCTCTTACTTTGGGTGAAAGTCGTGGATAGATGCTGTAGTGCTAGATGAGCTGTCACTGTTCAGGATGATACGAGACGCTCTGAACAGGAAGTCGTCCAACAGCTGCTGGATCAGAGAAGGACCTGCAGCACATTAACAAGAAGATTCGTTTACTTCACATCCAGATCTCCATATGCATATCACGCTGTCATATTTATCTGAAAAGTGGCTGACCGAACTGCTCTTTCTCACTGCCGCAGAGGGACAGCAGGGTTTTAATGAGGCGCAGGTGTCCGGCCAGCAGGATGTTGTCGGCCTCGCTGGTCTCCAGCTCGTTGGTCCAAGTGGGCTCGAAATTATCAAGCCAGCTGATCTCGTCCTCCAGCATGGCCGCAGGACTGATCTGAAGCTGCTCCATTTCTGATGCTGAGAACATGAAACATATGAGGCGGAGCCTTTCTAAGGGAATCCAAAAATTGTTTTTTAAATTGCACAGGACTAAAGCAAGTGACACTCCCATTTTTAACTTAAATAGAGGGAACAAAACCGGATTGAGCAAATGGCTCAGTCAATTGTTCAGTTGACGTTAATAAAATATTGATAATTTCATATAAATATTGATCATTAAGCTTTTTATTTAATGCTCCATTCATTTTCAATATTTGCAACCCTGATACCATAATCGAGAATATAGATTAAAAATTATGTCACTGGTCTTTTCTAGCAATAAACATAAAAACTCAAATGTTCTTTTTTTTTTTTACAGAAAATATAAATAAGCGTGTGTATATATATATATATATATATATATATATATATATATATATATATATATATTGTCTGCATTTTGTAACAATAACGTGGGTAACAGGGTTAAAAACTGATAATTGCAGTCAACACTACACTAGAAAACTGAAGGAGACTCATTGTTTTTTCTGCCATGCTGTAGAAGGAATGTTTTAAAGAATGTTATTATTTTTTAATAGGGAAACAACAGGGCTGCAAGTAAACAAAAATGTGGGACAAAATGTTTTCGTAATTAAATTAGTTAATAATTACAATTAACTTTTACTACAATGAACTACAATTATTATAATTATGGGATAACTGCGAATAATCAGAAAATAAATATTGGGAGACCAAAGCATCTTATTTATGAAAACTGACATTTATATGATATACTTATTCTGAAAATAAGGCAGAACACTCACTGGTCAGGTCATCCAGTAGTTGGCAACGCAGGTCAAAATACTCTGCGCATTGTGAAAGCAACCTAAAAACATGATCATCAGTTTATCTCAGTAGATATTCAGAATTTCACAGCTTTTCTAAAGTCTACACAGTGTTTTAATTACTTTTGTGGGCCTGTTACATTAAGAATTTCATTTAGGTCTCATTATAAACTTGAGAAAGAGACAAGAAATCATGTGTTTAGTGTGTCGGACCTTTGGTTAACACCCCTCATGATGCTGGTAGGGGACCAGAGAGGAAGTTGGGCTGTCAGAACCACCTTCAGCAGGAAGAGGTTGGGCTTCTGGAGATCAGGGTACGCAGAGGTGTCCGACTGACTGAGAGTGTACAGCTGATCACACGCCACGCGTCGGATCTGTGAACAGAGGAGCTTAGATGTTTGGACTCAGAAGTCATAGTTAAGAGACAAGTTTAATTTTGTCAGGACTACAACACAAACACTGACCTCTCCACTGGGCGACCCCAGCAGAATATCGATGATGAAATCATTCACAGAAGTCAGACTGTAAAATGAAGCTTGAAAAAGAACAGGAAACAAAGCAATTGCGTAAGTGTTTTGATTTTTGCTGACTTTATTTCACATCCTAGTGTTTTTTTCTTACATAGCTGTTGGCAGCGTAGCTGAAGGCATGTGACGAGTAAAGAGAGCGCTTCTCGTGCAATAATAGTGTCTTTTATAGACACACACAGCTGTTTGACACATATCCCAGCCTGCAACGTGGTGACCTCTCCCTCACTGCCCGAGCTGCAGTTACTTCCTGCAACACACACATGAGCACAAATATTTAGAGAGATGCATAAGTCCAACTAGAAGACAGACTATAGTATCGTTTATAGAGACTCACCTGTGCTGCTGACCCTGCTGCGGACACCCAGAGGAAGAAGCGAGTTGGTCGTCTCTCTGATTGGCTGGCTGCTGCCAACAAGGTCCAATCGGCCTGCAGCGGCCGCCCAGGTGAGCCTCATGAAACACGCCACTGTGGATGTGAAGTCTCCCACCTCCATTGTCTGAAACAACAAACCAGTGAAGTCAGATAGGGTCGGAAATAAATCATTTAATACACCATCGGATGCTCTCTCGCACCTGTATCGCGACACGGGCGGCCGGGATGATTTCTTCCACTCTGATGGAGGATCTGTCAGACATGGACACCTGCCTGTAGGAGGACTTCTCTGGAGTTCCACAGACAGAGAGCTGTCGGCCGCCCTGCCGCCCGGCATTACGGAACGGTCGAGAGGACAGAGTGTCCAGACCTTCCTTGCTCAACTCCTCATCGAGCATACTAGGCATGGCCTGCCCTACTAGCAGGAACCTGCAGGGGGAGACAAAGAACACGTCCTTTAACAAATGCTAAAGCCAAAAGTATCCACCTTATTTTGCAAAGCAGAAATAAGATATTTTCTGTGAATGTGCGAGATTTTTGATTCATTAGGTGCTACTGGTACACAACAAGAAGAATAAAAAAAGTGCAGTAAACGGTACAACTGTTTGCGCTACAAACCAGTGCGTAGAGCCCCTAAAGGGACTTTTACAAAAATTAAAAATATACAGACTTTTGCGTGCACACCAGAACCTTTTGCGTGTGATATTTGTGTGTAAAACTGCAGTGACGCACAAAGGAAATAGGTTATAGTTTATATAAACCAGACATTGTAACGCATACGCATGTAAAATGTTTCTCGTGAGGCTCTGTATATTTATGATTATGATAATATATTACACTAATATCATAACAAATACCAGTTTGCAATATCAAGCAGCATAACTGGATAACAATTTTGACATTAGCATGTTGATAAGCTAATGGACCAATGCTCTAATAATCACAAACAAAATATGTATTACATATAAATATTATAGCTGTCAAACGATTAAATCGCATACAAAATAAAAGTTTGTGTTCACATAATAAATGTGTGTATACTGTGTATAAATATTATGTATATATAAATAAAAACATGTATATCTATATATTTAAGAAATATGAACGTGAATATATATTTATAATTATATATAATTTAGATTATCTATAAATATAGATATTTTATTTATAAAAATATCATTTATCATAAATATATGCATGCATAGGTGTGTATTTATATATTCAATTATTATACACAATACACACACATTTATTATGTGAACACAAACTTTTATTTTGTATACGATTAATCGTGATTAATCGTTTGACAGCCCTAATAAATATATCACATAACTACATAAATAAATACAAATCACACATACACTGGATGACAGTGCATATTTAATTAGATAGAACTACTTTGCTGAGCTGATACATTTCAGAAGTAAATAAAATGGCTTAGCTGGTTAGCATGGTCCAGTTAACGCTGGCTGGTAGGTGTCGTACCCAAAGTCCCTTTCAAGGAAAGTCTGTTCACTCGGCGGCCATATTTGCAACGCCTCCGGGCAGCTTAAACAAAACCAAGTCCTCTCTAAATGAATGGGCGAATCCTGAGATCTCAAAAACTGCTCGCTGAACTCGCAATTAAATTACGTATTTCAAATCAGCAACAAAATCTGAAATGAACAGCCCCATGAATGTTGTTTCTTATGCTCAAAAAGCGTTTAAAAAGCTTATTTTTCAGGCTAGACCAGCCAATGCGCAGTCATAATGCGCTGATGACTATGCACGCGCATCGGCTGCTCTAGCCTCAGGTTTCTATGGGAACTGGAGCTTCTAAAGGCCGCTGCAGTGATGCAATGACTTTACCAATCAGCGATTGGCTCTTTCACTTAGAAGGCGGGACTATTCCGCCATATTGCGCTTTGCAGTTTCTCCCATTCATAAGTATAGGAATGAACCGTCTTTGTATTTCTATAGACTTTGTTGTACCTACAATCTGCTGTGAACAAATATCTTTCTCCACTGACATACATTCAAATTAAGCCATGTATTCTCAACGAGGTACCTTTGTTTAAAAAAAATGACACCTGTTATTTTTGGGTCGTATAGACTTTAATGTAACTTCGGAAAGTTTATAGCACTCTCCTATTCATTTTGTCCATAAAAAAGATATATATGCTTATTTAGAAGTTTTCACAATAGTCTTAAGCTGATGATACACGGGGCAACTTTTTTTGAGCAGCATTGCTTGGGCACTTTCCCATTGAGAATGGGTAACAGATTTCTATCTGGATATTTTAGATCGGCCATGGGCCCTGTGCCTCACCTGGTTGCCTGTTGATGGCAACATTGCTCAAAAAGTTGCCCCGTGTATCATCGGCTGTAGGCTTACATAGAAGCATTTTACCTGGCTATATTTTTAGTTATACCTATATGTCAGTAGAGGTACTGCACTTGAGCTGCAGAAACATTATTTATGATTTTCTTAAGAACCATGGAAATGTGGCGAAGAGTCTATGGGATGTTATTAAAGACACACTGTTTTTAATTTTTAAACCAGGTCAATAAAAGACCGAAACAGAATGCCATGGTCTTTAAAGCAATATTATTATGCTGCTCATCGCTTGGAGTGCTGAATCCAGAGAGAAAGAGTGAACAAAATAGCGAAACAGGGAAAGAGAAGACAGCCAGACTGATAAATGAGAGCGCACCTGGCCAGCTGCAGGCAGATGGAATAGACTCCTTGTCTGGTCTCGTAGTCCACCTCAGAGGGGATGGAGTCTCTCTGCATGACGTTAACCACCAGACTGAGACAGAGAGAGACAGAGAATGCACCGCTGAGATAATTGATTAAAATACACAGCCACATTACGACTGCAGAATTATCAACATGAGGAGCAGTGTAAAAGTGGGTAGAAAGCAGACGGCTACCTGAGACCTCCCGCTTTGAGGAAGTTCTCACAGAAAGATTTGACACTGGTCTTTGCCATTTCATCATCAGATGTGGGCATCAGCTTGGAGCTCAACACCTGTAAGGAGGACAGGGGTCAGTGTGTGCATATAGAAAAAAGCCTAAAAATGAATGTTCTCTCAACAAACGGTTTTATTTTAAAATTCATTTTTACTACTTTTGCAGCCCTGTTACAAAAATGTGTGAATCCATATACTTTGTTTTTTATTTCCTAGTAATAAACATAAAAAAATAAACCGACAACATTTATTTGGGAAAAACTACATATATTATATACACTACCATTCAAAAATATTTATTTTAACATATCTTAAAATGTAATTTATTCCTGTGATGGCAAAGCTGAATTTTCAGCATCATAACTCCAGTCTTTAGTGTTACATTATCCTTCAGAAATTATTCTAATATGCTGATTTGATGCTCAAGAAACATTATTTATGTCGTGCTACTTAATATTTTTGAGGAACCTGGGATGTATATGACAAAATAGGTAACAGAGTTCAGAATTAAGCCTAAATTAAGTTGTCAATCAATAGGGTCTAGATAGTTTGGGACCAAATGTTGGTTTGTAATTTTTGATAAACTTAAAAATATTTGTTTGATATCTGTTTCCCATAGTAACTTTGGCAACACAGTTGAATCAAAATAAGAAACGCTTCATGTACCTCCAGGTTATAGAGGACTCTGAACGTAGACATGCCAGGAGCAGATGAACGAAACAGAGACTCCAGGATGGACGCTGCACTCTGCTGGTGCTGCTGTTTACTGGACAGAGATGGAGACTTTGAGGCCTGAGAACCAGACCCCAGTGTAAACAGAGTTTTCTGATGGAAGAGAGAGAGTGAGAGAGTTATTTACTATCTGCTAGAGGACACTGTCCTCTGTGTGCACCCTACTAAAAACAAAAACACTGTCACATGACTGTTACCGTGCTCAAAATGCTGAGTCGTTCAGCTCCTGTTCAACTCTGACTCCGTTTCACCTAAACTACCATCACACCTAACTATTCTTCACTATTACAGTTAGTAAACTCATCAAAACTATTACATAGTTTCCATAATTCAATTCATGTTATGTATTGACCATAAATGTGAAACGGATCAAAAGTATTCTTTTTTTTTTTCTCAAAGAAATTAATACCTTTATTAAGCAAGGGTGCATTACATTGATCATACGTGAGAGTAAATACATGTATAATCTTACAAAAAGTATTTATTTCAAATAAATGCTGAACAGTATTTTTTTTTCTTACAAAACATTTAAGGCTACTTCTTTAGATCAAAAGGTTTTTAAACTCATCAGAAACAAATTTCTCTAGCTAGAAAAAAAGCTGAACTTGCTATCTAATCTTGAACTGACACATTTATGCACTGTTCTGCAAGTTAAAGAGTGGCTTTCAGGTACCTGGTGACTCCAGACGCTGGACTCTTTTGGCACAAAGTTATCAAGAGCGTCCTGCACCTCTGGGTCAGTCGGGATAAGCAGCAACAACTTCCTGACACGCAAAGTTATTCTGGACAGGAACAAGAAGGCCACACAGTTATTACAAGTCAAATGAAATCACAAAATACACACAATATATGCCCGCAAAGTGAAAGCAAAAATCAACCATTAAATGAATAAAGAAAAAAACAGGTTTACTAAACCATACAGGTGAGTAGATAATGACAATTCAAATTTTGGGGTGAACTATCCTAGTAATTGCACAACTTTCATGGCTTGTGGGTTGTTTACCTGGGTTCCTCCAAATTGGCGAGCTGATAAAGCATCTCAAAGACGTTACACACCAACGCCATGACCACACCAGGAAGAGATTTCTCCTGCAATCACACACATGAGGATAATAAAGTAGGTTGATGAGGTTAATAACTTCGATTTGAGATAAACTACTGTTCAGATCAGGTCTGTAAGGTTTTTGTTTTTTTTGGATGAAAATGTACTCTTTTGTAACAAAAACTGCTGTACTATTTCAAATAAATGCTGTTCTTTTTAACTTTCTATTCAAAGAATAAAAAAAATGTTAAGCAGCACAACTGTTTTCAACAAAAAGTGTTTCTTGAGCACCAAATTAGCATATTAGAATGATTTCTGAAGGATCATATTACAATTTTTTTTTTTTTTTTTTTTTTAAATATGACTTTTTCATGTATTTATAATCAAATAAATGCAGCTTTGGTGAGCATAAGTTACTTCTTTCAAAAAAAAAAAAAAACTTACAGACCCTAAACTTTTAAATGGTAGTGTGTGTATTCTGTATACAAGTGTGCAATTGCACAATTAGTGTATACTTGATCCAATAAGCATTAGCAAATTTTGTGAGTTGTCAGTCCAGTGAGTGAATGTACCTGCTCCATAGCATACGCGGAGTTAAAGACCCCGCTGCTGCTGGAGCTGGCCGAGGCAGAGCTGTCCGCTGAACTGCCTGATGGAGTGCCTGTTCCTGAGCTCTTCACCGTCAGACTCTGCTCATCAGAGAAACCCAGCTGATTCAACAGCTTCTGGTCACGGTTCATCGTCAGCTGACATTTATAAAGAAGACTGTTAGCATGAATCCATAATACACACAAATAAAGGTTAATATGAAGAGCTTGTTTAATATGAACTTTTATAAAAATGCTTAAAATATTATTTGCTCATTTATTTTTTTACAGACGTCTGTAGGCAGTTATTTCAAATTGCCAAATTATTGGCCATTTTAGTAACAAATCTTTTAACTAAAACTTAAACCAAAACTAAAAAAAAATTGTTATTGGAAATAAAGATAAAATAAAATATAAATATTAGTTGAAAAACAAACTAAACAAAAATGAGAAATGTTGCTCTGGCAACAAAATTAAGTATAAACTGATATAAAAAAAATACATGAAAACAATTTAGAAATATATATATAAAAAAAAATAATAATAAAATTACAAAGATAATTCAGATTAATAAAAACTATATTAGTATATAAAAATATTAAAATAACACTAGTAACAATAATCAACACAAATAAACTGTTTATTGTTAACTCTCTATAACTACGAAAACTAGTCACTGTAGTTATCAATAAATAAAATCAAAGCTTAAACTATTAAAAGCATTTTTGTTTGTTGAAAAAAACCTGAAATAAAATTTAATATAAATATTCGATGATAATTAAATGAAAATTAGACATTTTACCTTAGCAACTAACTGAAACA